>CM065686.1:44582419-44592419 GCA_017654935.2 Phymorhynchus buccinoides
TGACAGGGGTGTCAAACCATTGTGGTGCATAAATGCGACATTGGCGGTGAAAGGGTTAAAACAGTTTTTGAAAAAGAAAATTGACACTTATTGTTTCCGAGTCGCTGTTGCCAATTAAGATTTAAAGTAGGCCTACTTCCATTAAATGGAAATTTATATCGATATAGTGATTCAAACTGTGGTCGACATTGTCCATTCTGCAGAAGATTAAAGGAAGACGAAGAACACTTTCTGCTTGTTTGTCCATAGTATGCAGATCTGAGACTAAAATAGTTTCTTTATGATTTGTTAAGAACACCACTGAGTGTATTACTTCGTGTTTCTAATGATCATCATCATATGTACAGCGTCTTCAGGTTTGTATTCTAAGCAATGTGAAGTAAACAGAGAGTTCTTTTCTAAAATAGCTGATTGTCTTACATACGATGGCATGTTTCAGAAGTAGTTTTTAGCATATTATATTTTGGCAACGGACGTAGCTATTGTTTGATTATGCGATGTCATTATTAATCGTTGCTCCTAATTTTGAAATGTTTATCCACTTCTTCCCCGAGTCCGCCCTGGTTTGGTTTTGTGGCCTGTGGCCAATGTACATTAAATCATTTCAGTGTTCAGTGTTCTGTCTGTTTCACACAGACGCTTTCACGAGCGGCACGTGTATAACTTTATATAGGGCCTACTGTGGTTTACTGACTTACTTGCACTGTCACACACACGCGCGCGCACATGCGCACGCACACACACACTTTCGTTCTGTCTGTGTGTGAGTCACAGTGCGTGCGGGATTCCTTCCTAGCGTCTACTATCTGTCTATCTGTTCTTGTCTTGTCTGTGAGTGCTGTGTTTTATTGTTTAATGTATGGGGGGTGGGGTGAGTGGGGGGGGGGGGGGGGGTCAGTGGTGTGACAGCGTAAAATGTAACAACGGCGCAAAATGTAACAATTGTTACATTTTGCGCTAGGCGCCCACCTTTTGAAGAAATTAGCAAAACAAATGGCAGAGTTTTTCGTCATTACAGATCAAATCGAAGTAAAATCTTCAAGGAGTTGATGAATTTGTCTTCATCATAATATACCAAATCGAAAGATTTTGTTTGTTTGCTTGCTTGTTTGTTTCACTCGTTCTTTATTCGATTTAGCATTATTACTTATTATTACAAGGTGCAAAGTAAGCCTGAGATGCACTCTATTCCAGATGTAAAAAAAGGTCTTTGCCATAAAAAATACATTAATCTTCTTCACATTTAGATAAAAACGATAAATATGGGATGACTGAAGAAACCTTGAAAGAAACAAGCTACAATTGTTAGCAGTTTTTAACCTGCGGCCAAAGCTAAATCAACTTGTGGTTAACAGGGGATAGCCCATTACAGCACGTTAAGCAGAGCTTAACAACTTAATATTCAGATGATATGGGTGCTCATGGAAGTGCGTCATAATAGTCAGCATTTTTGACAACCTAGTATGTTTTCTTTATTGCATCCGCATTTTCATTGTTACTTATAAACTCCCCAACATTACACCTAAGGCATTTTGTCACAGTATCAACTAAATTTGACTCGCGACACTCTAGACCTTGAAAGGCTATGGCCGTAGTATTGTTAAAAGCAAACTTTATAAACCCAACATTGACCCCAAATAGGACACAGCCCACCTGAGTCTTTATTGTGTGCCACAATGACAAATGACAAATGATTTATTATTTCAGACACCCCAATGGGGGTACAAGAAAATACAATCAAAAACAATGCGCGTGCCCCTTTATATACTCAAAAAGCGAACTTGGGCCAGGGATCACATTTGGGGTAGCTTACAAGTAGCTGTGTTTAAAGACCGACCTCATGACGTCTTTTCATGCAATTAACTGTCAGTGAAATTTGATCAGATTCTTATTGTGTGCCATTCAAGCCATGCCTTTCAACCATGGGTATTTCGCTTCATATTGTTGTCAGCGTTTTTGTTGGGGTGGGTTTCGGGGGGTGGGGGGGGATGCTAAGTTATCGGCGTGCGTGAGAGAGAGAGAGAGAGAGAGAGAGAGAGAGAGAAGAGAGAGAGAGAGAGAGAGAGAGAGAGAGAGAGAGAGAGAGGAGAGAGATAAAGAGAGAGAGAGAGAAAGAGAGAGAGAGAGAGAGAGAGAGAGAGAGAGAGAGAGAGAGAGAGAGAGAGAGAGAGAGAGAGAGAGAGAGAGAGAGAGAGAGAGAGAGAGAGAGAGAGAGAGAGAGAGAGATTCGAAGGAAAATAATGATAAGTCAGTTCAGAAAATATCGTAGCTGTGATTTGTTACATCCATAAACACAACAGTAATTCGGCATTGTTCAGGCGGAAAAAAACCGTTATCCCCAAGATGAAAGCAAGAAAGAACTAACACACGAAAGAAAAAAATCAATAAAACAACCTGCATACTTTGCACCTTGTAATAATAAGTAATAATGCTAAATCGAATAAAGAACGAGTGAAACAAACAAGCAAGCAAACAAACATTTGGAAATTTAGATGTAGACTTTTTTTTTTAATCTTTCGATTTGGTATATTATGATGAAGACAAATTCATCAACTCCTTGAAGATTTTACCTCGATTTGATCTGTAATGACGAAAAACTCTGCCATTTTTTTGCTAATTTCGTCAAAAGGTGGGCGCCTAGCGCAAAATGTAACAATTGTTGCATTTTGCGCGGGCTGCCCGCGCTAAATGTAACAAAATCGAACATTGTTGCATTTTTGCCCGTTCAAAATGTAACAATTGTTACATTTTGCGCCGTTGTTACATTTTACGCTGTCACAACAGGTATGCTTTAAATAAGCAAACGAATGACTGCCCTCGATCAAAGGAATAGAAAAGCATTCAATTTCACGTCTGACTTACCATCCTCTGAGTTGCATGTACCTTAGAGACAGTCACACGCATATTTCATAAACGCCATGAAGGGAAGGAAGGGAGGGGAAAACGGAGAGAGAGGGGAGAAGAGAGAGGGAGAGAGAGGAAGAGAGAGAGAGAGAGAGAGAGAGAGAGAGAGAGAGAGAGAGAGAGAGAGAGAGGGGGGGGGGGAGAGAGGAGAGAAAGACAGAGACAGAGACAGACAGACTATCATCATGCCCGTCAGAGCAGACGCGCATTTTATTATTGATAACACACTCCTTTTTCAAACATGTATGTAAAAAAGACGTTTCATATTATGTTTTGCTATTTGCCCACAAATCTCTCTCTCTCTCTCTCTCTCTCTCTCTCTCTCTCTCTCTCTCTCTCTCTCTCTCTCTCTCTCTCTCTCTCTCTCTCTCTCTCTCTCTCTCTCTCTCTCTCTCTCTCTCTCTCTCTCTCTCTCTCTCTCTCTCTCTCTCTCTCTCTCTCTCTCTCTCTCTCTGTTTTGTTGTTGTTTTTCATTTTTAACACATAATTATGGCGGAGGTTTGCGCTTATCAGTGCTTATTTATCAGTGCAAATTACAATTTGAAGTATCTCTCTCTATATATATCTCTCTCTATATCTCTCACACACACACACCACACACACACACACACACACACACACACACACACAAACACACACACAACACACACACACACACACACACACACACACAGTACACACACAACACACACACACACACACACACACACACACACACACACACACACACACACACACACACACACACACACACACACACACACACACACACACACACACACACACACACACACACACATCTAATATAATAAAAACGTCATGATTATGTTGATACGCTTTATTTGTATATGAGTCCAAATGTTCGGGGGGAGGGGGGGGGGATTATTTTTCTTGTGTCTTTTTTGTGGGAAAAAAAAAAAGCTAGGGAAAATTAACATCACGGTGATTCCAGATGTTACGCTTCACGTTACCATTCCTTGGATAAACTATCATGTTATTTTCCTCTAACTTCATTTGAGCGATTAGGACAGAAAGGTGAGCTGTTATAATGGAACGTTGCCAACAGGTTTTAGGAGCACGTGGAGAGATTAACCAACCCTTATACTTAACTACGAATCCTGCACAAAGTTTGTGAGAAAGATTGGAGGTTCGTTGCTTGATTATACTGTTTATGGATTTACCAGAACTCGCTCAGATGGAGATGAGCCCTACACATAATTTATGTACATAACTATTAGTGATATTACCCTACACAGTCACAGGGAAATGTTGTGCTTCGTTAGGTTTTAAAGTTAGGAATCAATATATTTCAGGCCTACATAGAGTAAATTTTTTTGCATCCACATTGACAACAACAACACAATATCCAAAATTTAACAAATGTGAGATTTGGGCCGTGTACACACATAAGCGGATATTCCATGCGGAAACCCGTGCGCAATCCATAAATAAGTGAAACAAAGAAGGGAAAAGATTTGCACACGTGTCCGAATTTCCCCTATAAGCGTAAACTTTTATCCTTCTTTCTTACACTTATTTAGGGTTTTCCGTACGGAACTTACGCGTCTAATGTGGACCCGGCCTTAGTCTAATTTTAACATACAGCTCCCGTTTGAATTTAAAATGTACGTAGCATTGTATCAGGCAATTTGTTAGATTTATGTCGATGTTTATTAAGATTGGTGCAGTAGTTTAGCCTGTGTGAAGCGGAATGTGAATGCGGACATGAAAGAGTGTGCATACCCTATATACGATGCTGCTGAGGTCTAAGGAAGCGCTGTTTGATAAGGCGTTTGAAGTAAAAGTTGACTATTTTGGCTGATTAAGTGAAGTAGAAGTCACACATTTGAGACGTTACGCCTGTTGGGTATCTGGAAGCAAGTATCTCTGTACATACACGTGAACATTTTTCACTCTTTCCCCATTATTATGACTGGCCTATCTTTGTGTTGCCATGGGGAAAGAGTGACAAATGTTCACGCGTACAGATGCCTTGCTAAAGGAGCTTCACCCTGAAAACTCTTCTCTGGAAGATAGAGGCTCTCGAGATAGCCTATACACAGGGTTGGTGGTGGGGTTGGGTGTTTTTTTACAGGAAGTAGGAACCAATTAATTTTAACGACTGGGCTGCTGCTTAGCGAGAGGATGTCAAGGTCTTCTGCTGTTATCAGCTGATTCTTTAAAAACAACCAATCATTGCATAGTTTACATTCAGCTTTGGCTGTAGAGGGGGGTCAAAGATCGGAATGTGAAATGTTCCTTCTTTCTATGTGTTAGCTGTTTTCGCCAATAGGAGACAAACGACGAAGGTAAGGAATCTGATATTGTACGATCGTTTAGTGCATGGTGGTGCACATCTTTGCTGAAAATAGTTATGCCTACCTCTTCATAACTTGGTTTTGGTGATTGTTTTCCGAACCTAGTCAAATGCCCAGTCCCCACGGAACAAGGGGAAATAATTCAGCCAGTCCCGAGTAAGTTAACTATCTGAAAAGACTCAGCAGAGTCAATACATTTTTGAACGTACTAAATTGATCTGTGAGTGGTTTGGTTATGTTCGGGTTTTATTTTGTGTTGCTTGTTTCTTTCTTTGTTTGTTTGTTTGTTTTGTCCTTATATTCTCTGCCAGTTCGTTTTTCTGTTTTGCATATACTGACAAGCCTATTGCAAAGGGTTTGGCGGACAACCCCTTCTATGACTACCGGTAGAAAAACAACACCCAATGTCTTGTTGTTGTCAAGTTGTTTTTGTTATATTGTTGTCGTTGTTGTTGCTGGATTGCCAAAACATATGACAAAAGTCCGCTTCAACCGTAGCACAATAGGACAATTGTCCTGACAGAGGCCAAGACAATAGGACAATTGCGAGTTTGATAGGTCAATGTCCTGAAAATCGTAAAAACGTGCAACACTGATAGCAATAAAACAAAGCACACAAAAAACAGCCAAATATCCTAAGGGAAGTTGATCAAGCATTTTCGATTCTGAAGAGAGTGGAACCAGTTTCGGGTTTGTTAGTGTTTTCCTAGGTTAAGTTTTCAGTTCTTCTATTTCGTTTTAAAATGTATGTTTTTTCTCCCTTAAATCTGGTGAAGGAAAGAGCCTAGTATGCATTTTGTGACTGGTATGAAAAGTATCATGGGGATTCTCACTTTCAGACTCGAGAGAGTGTTGAAATCTCCCTCTTGTGAACTTATCTCAGGATGCCAGCTTCAAAAACATGCCGAATCTTTTTTTCTCTAATTTCAAGATCTGTCTGTTTTGAATGGGGGTGATCTTTCCCCCCACTTGAGTCAGCTAGTAGGCCAAGCTAGATTCTTTACTTTCGCAAAGGAGCCACAAGAGTGTAATTGAGAATGGTAGCAATTTTTTGTTGTTGGTTTTGCATGTTTGTTTGTCTGTTTGCTTTAAAAGGGTTTTTGATGTTTTTGTTGTTGGCTGAACCACATTACCAAAGGATGGGCATAGAGATGTACATTGCAATCATCTGCGCGCAGGCATGAGAGTGTGTGTGCGCGCGCGCGCGCGTGCGTGCATGTGTGTGTATGCATGTATGTGCACCTTGTCTGTGTAGCTGTCGCTGTCTGTCTGTGTCTATGCCCATCTCTCGCATTTCTGTCTGTCTCTGTCTCTGTACCTTGTCTGTGTGGCTGTCGCTGTCTGTCTGTCTGTCTGTCTGTGTCTATGCCCATGTCTCTGTCAGTCTCTGGCATCTCAGTCTGTCTCTGTCTCTGTACCCTGTCTGTGTGTCTGTCGCTGTCTGTCTGTATCTATGCCCATGTCTCTGTCAGTCTCTCGCATCTCAGTCTGTCTCTGTCAGTCTCTGGCATCTCAGTCTGTCTCTGTCCCTGCGTGACTGTCTGTGTGACTGTCTCTGTCTGTCTGTGTCTATGCCCATGTCTGTCAGTCTCTCGCATCTCAGTCTGTCTCTGTCTCTGTGTGACTGTCTATGTGGCTGTCGCTGTCTGTCCGTGTCTATGCCCATGTCTCAGTCAGTCTCTGGCATCTCAGTCTGTCTCTGTCAGTTTCTACACCTTGCCTATGTGGCTGTCGCTGTCTGTCTCTGTGTCTATGCCCATGTCTCTGTCAGTCTCTGGCATCTCAGTCTGTCTCTGTCTCTGCGTGACTGCCTATCATTCACGCAAAAAAAACCCGCACACAAAAACAAACAACTCTCAAACATTGATGAGAATTAACAGCTGACTGTGTCTCTCTGAAGACTACTTTCATAACGAGCGATGCTGTACGGTGCCGCTGTCCGCACTGAGGTGTGACGGAACTGCTGCCATCTGCTTTCTTCTCTCCCCATATCTCTCTCTCTACATATTTGTGCACATTTTTTATATCACAGAATGCATTGGTATTCAAACTACGCATTTTCTCCATGGAAATAATATTATATGCACAGAGTCGGATCTGCGGAGAGGTGGGGGGGAGGGGGTTTACAGAGGTTCCGGACCTCTCCCCCTCCCCTCCCCTCCCCTCCCCTAAAAATATAGGCCTACAAATAAACAAGCGCGAAATCGCAATAGTTTGTGGCACGCGGTCTATTTTTACCACTCCAATCATGAGTTACCTCCCCTGGCTTTTCAATAATTTTAATCTGTAAACCAGAATGTTATCTCTGCACCATTTCGTAACTTTTTATATCTTTTGGAAAACATTAAAAACTATGTATCCTACTTATACTCATCAAAAGAAGCACCGCATACTCGTCGTGTCTGTTGTAGTGTCTGTATTACATATGTTTATTATTTTGTACGCTTTTAAAAATACATCATTTTAAAGAGCGGCCAGAAGTGTAGCCTCGATTTGAAGTGCGACAATGTTGTCAAAATGTGCGACAATTTTGGAACGACAGACCGACCGACCGACCGACAGACCGACCGACCCGGGACAAAGTGAGTTATAGGTTTGTGGCTAAACAAAAAGAGAAAGAAAGAAAAATAGGGACCGATGCAGTGCGTGTTTCATGGTTACAAAACAAAGTAGCCAGGCATCACTGTGTATACAGACAATGGAAATAGTTGAGATTAGTATATACATACACGCGTAAACACGCTCACGCACGCGCACACACACACAAACACACGCGCATGCGCATGCACGCACGCACGCACATTTGTAAACTCATATACGTAAACATGTAGACAGGAGTAGTGAGATGGAGAGAAGATGAAACGTTTGTCTGATAGATATCGACCCGGGGAGAGAGGGAAAGGCGAGGCGAGAGAGAGAGAAAGAGAGAGTGGGATAGAAAGAATAAGAACAACAAGAACAAGAAGAACAGTCGCAATAAATAAGCATACATTCGAGAATTACAAAGCGGCGTTCAATTGAATAAACAGAAACATTATGCTAATTAAGATATGCTGGTGAACAGCCAAACTCCCCCCACCCACACACCCCTTACCAAAAAAAATGTATAAAGAAATAAAGACAAAAGAAAGAGAAGAAGAAGAAACCTGCAAGATAAGATGGCAACATAAATTCTAACTCAAAACAAAAAAGTCAGGTTGTGGTAAGCAGCAAAGACAAAAGAACACATTGAAAGAAAGTGAGTGGTGGAGAAAAACAAAATCAAACAAAAATAAAAATCGAGAATAATGCACCAGATCTACAGACTGACTCAGTAGAATATCAAATATATCAACATTTGAATGCAAACCATATTATTTCAATGTTGGCTTTTTAGTCCCCGAGCCGAAGGTTCGGGGAGCTATTGTTTTTGTCTGGTCCGTCCGTCCGTCCGTCCGGTGTCCGGCGTGCCTCCGTCCGTCCGGCTATTCGTCCGTTTTTCTCAAAAACTATTCAGTCTATCATCATCAAATTTGGTATACTAGTTTGCCAAGATGCAAGCTATCCACTGATGTATTTAGTTTTACATTAAGGTCAAGGTCGCGCCAGTTACGGGGTTCAAACTCCGAAACACATAATCGCTAATATCTCGCGAAGTTTTGCATGTATTTTAATGCAGGTTTTTTTCACAACATTTCTTGGTGAATGGTCTACAACACAGTTGTCATGAATGTTTCTGTGCGCGCGTGTGCGCATGATCGCGCGCGCTCAAATCACGGGTCCGAACCCCAAGGCTATATATTAAAAAAAATATTCAGTTACGTTTTGATGCGTTTTTATGTAGTTACGTGCTGTTTTGATGCGTTTTTATGTATGTGTACATCCGACACATTCCGATTTCGGAGTAGCTCGGTGTTGCACTTGTTCTTTTTGTCTCGACTCTTCTGTACTACCGAAACGGGGCAAAAAGCCTAAAATGTTACAAAGAGTGATAACTTCGCAGCCTACAACTACAAACCTTGCAAAAGAATGAAGCCAACTTTCTCACTTCCAACCTGGAAGGTGGGAATTGTTAGTGTTGTTGTTAGGCAGTGAGTGAGTTCACAATGATCCCCAGCTGTAGTGTAGGTGAAAGGGTGGGAGTAAAACAAAAATCCCGGCTTCAGTCAGCATTTGGAGTGCGAGCTCTTGCTTTTTGATCGGGGTAAGGCAAAATGTAAATGTGAAAAAAGCAAAAACGCGAATGATGAAAACTAAATGAATAAGGATGAGAACCTAACAAATAAAACCAAAAAAAGGAAGAAGAAAAAAACCCCAAGTAAATGGTAAAATAAAAATAGATTTTTTAAATAATTATTTACTTGAGATTTGTTTTCTTCATTATTTGTTCTTTGTCGTTCCCTCTTTATTTGTTTTAAAAATAGATTCAAAATGTATTTATTTTTTCTTTTGTAACTCATTTTATAACAAATTGTCTTTCTTGCTGTTTTTCTCCTTTAGTGCTGTTCTATATTAGATTAATGACATATTTCAACACCTTGCGGGTAGAAGAGAGAGGGGATCTCACTTATGAATATTCATTTCATATTATCATAACCACCATTCCTGCACACTATTGTTTTATTTTGTTTTGCTTCATTATTCTCTCTCTCTCTCTCTCTCTCTCTCTCTCTCTCTCTCTCTCTCTCTCTCTCTCTCTCTCTCTCTCTCTCTCTCTCTCTCTCTCTCTCTCTCTCTCTCTCTCTCTCTCTCTCTCTCTCTCCCCTTTCATTTCAAATTTCCCCCCTTTTTTCAGTTTA
>CM065686.1:44599919-44607419 GCA_017654935.2 Phymorhynchus buccinoides
CAGGATAAACATCCCCAATTGGAAGAAGAAGAAGAAGAAGAAGAAGAAGAAGAAGAAGAAGAAGAAGAATACAGTTGTAGTCTTTTTAAGTTTAAGAGTACAGCAGGAGAACAAGATTAATGCATCAATAAATTGTCTAAATCTATCAACTTTTTGTAATGCCACCAAAATCTCCACATCTAAAAAAATAAAATATTAAGCGTCCCTTGTGTTTTTGTGGGTCTGTTATCGCAAATAATTATAAAGCCGTTATTAAGAAATCAAACAGTTCAAAAGCGTAAAGTAACCAACTGTTATTGCTTGGTCATCGGTTCAATCAATCCATCAGTCAGTCGCGATCAGCTGGGCTTAGCAGGTGGCCTAGTTTATGGACACAATAATTATGCAGCTAGTGACAAATTGATATCCATTTCTGTGCACGGCTGTTTAGATGTTCATTGATCTGTGTGTGCGTGTGTGTGTGTGTGTGTGTGTGTGTGTGTGTGTGTGTGTGTGTGTGTGTGTGTGTGTGTGTGTCAAGTCAAGTCAAGTCAAGTCAAAATTTTATTTCCAGATGGGAACATTGTATAAGCAAAACATGCTTTTTTTCAACAAGCCATCCATAAAAAATGATATAAAGAAAAAATAAAGAACTAAACATTCCAAAGTAGCGAACAAGAAAAGGAAAATATACAAGTAAACAATTAATTAAAGAAACAAGCAAATATTCCACACACCAAAACAGGAAAAAGGATGGGGACATATGCGAATAGCATATTATGTACAATATATAAATCAACATCAATAACGAAACATTTAAAACATCACATTTACTTACCAAAATATGTTATGTAGGCTACGTTTCCATTCTTTTAAATAATTGGAATAAAGTTATCAATTATGTTCTGTTAAAGAGATACATTTTCATTTTTTTCTTGAAGTAGTTCTTGTTTTTCATGTTTTTTAAAATGGAGGGTAGTTTGTTCCATAAATCTCCACCCGAATAGAGGAGACTAGATTTGAATAGATTATTATTTGGTCGAGGGAATGAGAGTAAATGGGTGTGTCTGCTTGTGTTTGTCGTAAATGTATCTGTTATCTTTTTTGGAGCATTTCCGTTGACAATATTATGCATGCAGATTGCCTTTTTGAGGAAAAGTCTGTCTTGAAAAGTTAGTATATCTAGTTGTTTGTAGTCTTCATAGGTAAGTGAACTTGATTTTAATAAAATTATTTTAATTGCTTTTTTGTACATACGATTGATAATCTTTAAATTTGTATCACTACAGCTATCCCATAATGTTGAAGCATAATCGATCATGGAGAGTATGTGAGCATTAAAGAATAGTTTACGAGAATGGTTATCAAGGAAATGTTTAATCTTAGATAGCTGGAGTATTTTTCTAGACAGACCTTTCCCTAAAGACTTTATATGGTCTGTCCAAGACAGATCTTTGTCAATGACAACACCTAATGTTTTATGTGAATCAACTTCTTCAATTTTGTTGCTGCAAATAAATAGTGGTGGAAATTGGGAGTTCATCTTTTGTCTTTTTTGTCTGGTTGATACGTACATGCATTTCGTTTTATTGGCATTAATTGACATGTGATTTAATTGTGTCCAGTTAAAAACATTTTGAGCATCATTTTGAAGTTTACTTACTAGCCTGTTAGCATTCATATCACTAGTATGAAGGGATGAGTCATCTGCAAACATTTCACATTTACTATTGACAAAGCATGGCAGGTCGTTTATATAAACAGTGAACAATAGTGGACCTAAGATAGACCCTTGAGGTACTCCATAGTGGATTGGAAGCAATTCAGACATTTTGTTATTAATTGAAACCAGTTGTTTTCTGTCACACAAAAAAGATGACATAATATTTAAAAATTCAGGAGGAAGGTTATACAGTTCTAGTTTACGCAGAAGGAGTGAATGATTAATAACATCGAACGCTTTTTCAAAGTCAAGGAAAAGTATACCAGTAAACTTATTTTCATTTATATTACATAGCAGACTGTCAACAAGCTGTATTAGTGAAGTGTGGCATGAATGATTCTTTCTAAATCCAGACTGATCATCATGAAGTAAATTATTTTTATCTAAATAAGAGAATAGGGATTTTTGTATGTGCTTTTCTAGAGACTTAGATAAAGCTGATAAAATAGAAATAGGTCGATAATTAGAAGGGTTAGATCTATCGCCTGATTTATGGATAGGGATTACCTTGGCTTGTTTAAAATTTAACGGAAAACATTGTTTTTCTATACATAAGTTATATAAATAAGTTAGTGAGTCACATATAACTGGGCACGCAATCTGTAGTATGTTAATATCCAAACCATCTATATCGCGTGTCTTTGAATGCTTTAAAGATAAAAGATTTCTGCTGACTTCAAATACTGTCATAGGCTGGAGATTGAAAGGAAAATTGATATCTTTTGAACTGAGGAACTGTTTTAAATAGGATAAATCATTTTCATTTGATCTATCACATGTTATAACTTTTTCTTTTATGCTAGCAAAATGGTTATTTAACTGATCAGCAGAGATATCTGAAACAATTTGCTGACTTCTTGATACTTGTTTGTTAGTTAGCATGTTTATGGCTTTCCATATCTGGCGGGAATCTTTCGTGGAAATTAACATTTGTCGAAAATAATCGCGTTTAGATTTACGTTTCATATTAGTTACCTTATTTCTTTGTTGTCTAAATTCTTGCTGCGTCCCTGAGTTCTTTAAGTGAGTTCGTGTATTTCTTTCATCATCGATATCTTTGGTAATCCAGGGTGGTTTAGTTTCTTGTTTAACTCTTTTCTTTATAAAGGGAGCATGTTTATTATACACTACCATAAAAGTATTTAACCAATAATCAGCTGCTTCATTAGGATCTCTAATTTGATATATAACATTTAATTGAGAATTAACTAAGTCTGCTAGGAAATCTTGTTCATTAAAATTTTTAAAGCTTCTATAGTATATGGTCTTATGTCCTACCTTTGGAATTTTTACATGGGTTTTATACCAGGTAAGACAGATGACATTGTGATCGCTACATTCAGAGGGAGGAGTGCATACTTCAATGATGGACTGCTTATTGTTTGTATAGATATGATCAATTAAAGTCTTACTTGTTTCGGTTATGCGGGTCGGTTGTTTAATTAATTGTTCAAAGCCATGTAAACTATAGAGGTTATGCCATGTTGGTTTTGCTTTTAATAAGTCGATGTTAAAATCTCCCAATATTATTGTTTCACGATCTAGCATTGTAATATTATCCATTAAAGAGTTAAAGCTATCGTACCAATCTGATGTTTCTGCTGGATTTCTGTATATGAAACCTATTATCAGTGGTTTACTATGTTTTAGTGTAATTTCGATCCATAAAGATTCAACAGAATTTGAAATAATGTTATCAAGCTTCTTGCACTTTAATGAAGATGCTAAATACAAAAGAAGGCCTGTGGATTTGGGTTTGTGCGGATCTAATCGTATAATCTGATACCCTGGCATGCTAATATCTGCATCTGTTATGTGTGACGATAAGCGGGATTCCGAAAAACAAAATAGGTTAAAATTGTTACCATTATTTTGGAGTATTGTGCCAATGTCATCTGTCTTATTCCTGGCATTATTAATATTAAGATAGCCAATACGAAGGCCGTCTTTGATTGGCCATGTGTTCAATGTTGCAGACATAATTTAACCTATAAAGATTAGTGCACGCTTTTAAATACAATTGTTTTTTTAAGAAAGTACAAATACAAAAGTAGAACTAATAGGATCAAAAGAAGACAGGAAAGGGGCGTAGTATCACAATACTATCAAGGGAATATACAATATTCAAGGGAATATACAATTAAGTGTTAAGTGATAACACAAGTACCTTAAACTGGTTATATACAACAACAAGCCAAAAGAAAAAGATTTAACACGAAAGGAAAAATTAATTGGTAATAGTAATTATTCAAAAGTATAAAATTACAACAAATTTCTATTCGTTATCCAAAGCGTATTGGCGGCGCGGCAAAAGTAACAACCACCACACAGGCACAATACGAAAACAAAATCCCACTCCGAAGTACAATACACAAGCAACTCTAATAAAGTAAGTACATTACTGTGACCCGGCGCACAGTGATAAACATGTGAGAGAGTAACACGTACACACACATTCATAACAAAAAAAATGTAAACAATAATAATTATACAATCATAATCACATGGAATGCAGACTTATAACAATAGGTTTCTACTTCATTAAAATCTTTCTTATTCATGGAAAGGAAGTGATAAGGGGACAGGGGGGAGGGCGGGGGGTGGGGCAGAATGATATCATGAGGATGGGGAACATGAGGCAGTGTTTCTAACTTTTTATTGAGTGGGAACAGCTCGCTGCTGTAGCATGAGCTGAGATGCCATGTTTAGCAGCCTTTCAATGTAGGGCTGATAGTGGTCTGTATGAGGCTCAGTGGGCCCCATGTTTGCTCCTTGTTCTGAGGAATAATGATTATCCTCCATTTGGCTATGTGAAGGATGGGGGATGTGAGGAGCATAATCCTCTTTCATGGGTTTCTGTGATAGAATAGAGATGGGCGGGGGATGAGGGACATTTTGATTTAAGGTAGGAGGACCTGTGGCACCATTGACATTTACATAGCTTTGATGTACGGCATTTTGCATGGGTCTTGGGGGAGGTGGGGGAGGAAGATGACGATGGTCAACGTTTTGTTGTGAGAAAGGGTCTGGATTATTTTGACGACCAAAGTTCGCAGTTAGTAACGGATAATCGTATGATGAGAATATGGATGGTGGGACTGCAGGGTTCTTAGATGTATGATGCTGCGAACTATAGCTGTGTTGGTTATTGTTAGAGTAGCGTGGGTCAACTGAAAAGTTTGGATAGCCTCGTGCGCCAGACTGAGAACGCTGTGACGAATATCGCAATGCCTGGCGGCTCTCTCCTCTTGACAGATTGTTTCTAGGAACAGCGCTGCGCCACAGACTTTTTAGATTATCTGCCAGACGTGCAGTGCCCCTGACGTTGGGATGGATAGCATCATTGTATAGGTCAACATCAGATGCAAAGGTCTGGAAATGATCGACCAATTCAACATTGAACCGATCACAGGCGGCACGGAGATTTCGATTGGAAGGGGCGATGCTGTTGTTAAAATGATGCTTACCTTTTGCTGGAAGGATGGAACTAAGGGCTATCTTTGCATGTGGGAACTTTTTGAGGCAGAGAGCAATGAGCTCTGACCAGGTGTCAAAGGAGACAGGGCCGGATGGACATGAGTTAACACCGACATGGAGAATGACCACTTTCAGATTGGTGTTAACAGGTACAGATGACAGCCAGGCTAGAACGTCGTCGACAGTTATGCCTGGTACACAGATTTTAAAAAGGGATTCTTGACGGGGGACAAGGCGTCTGGCGTCAATAAATCGTATGACAGAGTCCCCCACAAGGAGCATAGTGGCTCTGTTTGGAACAGTCATAGTGGCCAAAATCTCTGTGGGAGAGGGTTTGGGGGGAGGGGGTTTATCATGCTGGATCTCTATCTTCTCTTCATCTTTCTCTCCTGAAACCTCAAAACAGTAGTTCTCGGAAAGAACGGCGAAAGGATTGGCCGTACTGACTGCACACTGTACGGTTTCGCTGTCTCCAGCAGGAGGAACAGCGAACCCTACAGTGTGAAGTTCTTGCTTGTCTTCACCTGAGGGGTCTGACACTGGCTGAGCTGCTGCTGGACTCTTTGCCAAAGTACTGTCTTTCATGGATGGGGGAGAGGTCGTGGCAGCGGGGAGATTATCATTGGGTTTGGACATGGGAGAGTCACGGAGAGGGTCTGTTTGAGTGTCAACTGTAACACATTCGCTTTCCTTAGACACATGTTCTGGGAAGTCATGGGGCTCTGTCTGCGTACAAATTGATGTTATTTCTCTCATTGTTGGTTTCAGTTTTTTAATTTCAGAGTGTAATGATCCTAATTGAGTCCTGATAGCATTGTTTTCTTTTGTAATTTGTTTGTTTGTCTTGTCAAGATTCACTATCACGTTTTTCAACTCATCTATGCGGTCCATCAGGGTATCAAATTTGTTACATACATTTACACGAATTTCGTTCTTCGTTGCTATCTTCATGTCTTCAGCTATAACCTTTATCTGATCTTCTAGATCTGCCTGAGTGACAGAGACAGACTCTATTTGGTGCTTCATGTGAACCACTTTGTTGGCAATAGCAGCGGACACAGACGGGTTTCGGGGGGATCGATAGAGAGCTTTTCTACTGTTTCTGGTCCTTCTGCCAACAGGACTGGGCTGTTTCTTTGACTCTGTTTGGACTTCTTCACTCTCTCTCTGTTTTCGTTCTGTTTGATCGTCGTCACTTTCTGTCGGTTTTCGTTCTGTTTGATCGTTTTCTCTTTCTGTTTTCGTTCTGTTTGATCGTCTTCACTCTCTTTCTGTTTTCGTTCTGTTTGATCGTCTTCACTCTCTTTCTGTTTTCGTTTGTTTGATCGTTTCACTTTCTGATCGTTTCTTTGATCGTCTTCACTCTCTTTCTGTTTTCGTTTTGTTTGATCGTCTTCACTTTCTGTCTGTTTTCGTTTTGTTTGATCATCTTCACCGTTTATCTGTTTTGGATCTGTTTCGTGGCCATCTTCACCCTTCGCCTGTTTGGAGTTGAGTGGGGTGGGAGGGATGATGATGACACTCTCTCTTACAGATTCCTCAGTTTGGGAAGGAGCCTGGAGGGGGGTGGCAGTGTCCACCAGGGACGCAGGTGCCACTGACATACAGGACAGTTCAAGAGCAGGGGCCTTAATGACTGGATTTCCCTGGAAGGAACCGATGAAAGTCAGAGATGGTTGAACCAATGACTTTGACAACCGAACAACATTCCTATCGTGCATGAATGTAGTGATGAAATCTTTTAAGACCTCACACTCATCGGAGTCCCAGCGGGGACAGTCAACACCCTGACAAAGAAAGGTACCTCCTGACTCAGTGGTGAAATAGAGGGACATAGTCACTGACTTTTTGGAGCCATGAAGGACACGTATCACTGTCCTGGAAAGGGAGTCAGGTGGGGGAAGGGGGGTCACAGGAGACAAACTTAACACGTTTTGTTTAGAATCAAAGTCACTGAATTCTATAGTTACGTTTGAGTCTTGGATTCCTAAATATCGAAAGATCAAACTATTTCTCCAAACTGTCAATTCATCTCTATCACATGAGAAACGTTTCTGAATTATATCATGAGTGGGTTGCAGTTTCTTTCCTGACTGCGCATCGTCTGGATGAAGTAAGTGAGACATAATGGTATAAAATGTGGATGAGAAAACTCACAAAAGAACAATCACGCACACACTCACACACAGGCAAACATACTCACCACTCACATGCATTCACAGCCGGGACCCAAGCATATTACAGTGTGGTGTAAGGCATTATGATTAAACTTGAGTTTCACATCAAGGAGCACAGAGCAAACTATAGGTCCAACATAAACA
>CM065686.1:44612419-44614919 GCA_017654935.2 Phymorhynchus buccinoides
TCATACATAATGTATTATGATGGTCGATTTTTATTTTCTTTGCCTTTTTCATCCACCACCCCTGCCTGCCTCCCCAATTTTCCCCACCCATCCCCATCACCCCCTTCATTTTTGCGTTTGTATAATGGCCTACTATGGCTGATGTACATTAAACACTCAGACTCAGACTCAGGCACAATAATCATGAACGAAATTTGAAATTTTACGTCCTCTTGACCCGAAGGTATGCTGGTAAGTAACATGTTATTTGGGACTTTACTGGTGTTGCACTGCCTCCGGGCATTGCCTCCAGGATCGTTCCCACCATCTTTATATCTACTAGGCCTAAATGCCCCACTATGTGTCTGTTCCAGACCGGAGAACGTTCAACAGATTTTCAATGATCATCGTGCCTGGCGTAAAGGGCTGAGGACGATAACTTCATCTAAACAGCCCATTTTAAAGACCCACCAGGTCACGTGTCAAAATCACGGGTTTCACGGGTTTCCCTCTCTCGCTGGTAAGAGATCTTATTTTGACCAAGTGTGGCTCCCATACAAATTTCCTCATGCACGAAAACGAGCAGCTTGGATCATATTATGAGGAAAGTCTGTTATATGTGGGCCACACAGATCCAAAAAAAACCCAAGGGACTTAATCCAGCCGGGTCAGTGAGTCTTTAAAGACCCACCAGGTCACGTGTCAAAATCACGGATTTCACGTGTTTTCACTCTTATAGCTGGTAAGAAATTTTGTTTTTTGACCAGGTTTGACGGGGTCACAGGAATAAGGTCGAATATACATTTCGTCCTAAGGTCGAATGATACACAGATCGGACTAAGGTCGGAAAAAAAAAGTCGGAATGTACATTTCGTCCTAAGGTCGACTGCAACATTTCGTCCTAAAGTCGAAAGTGCTCAGATCGTCCTAAGGTCGAATATGCATTTCGGCCTAAGGTCGACTGCAACATTTCGTCCTAAGGTCGAAAGTGCTCAGCTCTGGGCGTAACATTTTTTTTGTATGATCACACACACAAACACAAAGAGAGAAAAAGAGAGTGTGAGAGAGAGAGTGAGAGAGAGGAGAGAGAGAGGGAGGGAGAGAGAGAGAGAGACCGAAGCTGACAATTCAGACACAAAATTAAGTGGACAATTAAGTTTATTATTAAATCCGATATGAACATACTAATATTGAAATATAAAGTTAAAAGAATAGTCTTTTTCGGCTTACTTAAAAAAAACTAAAAAAAGTGCATTTTCTGCTAAAACCGTCAGATGATTGGCGATGATCCGATGATTGCCACATGATTGCCTGATCCGCAGCAGCCTTCATTAACCCCTCTAACCCATTCCGAACACCCTGATGACAGACAAGATGGATGACCGACATTCATGGCACTTGTTGCCAGGGTCCTGCATTTTGCGTTTTTTTGATGAAATGAAAAAGACTGACTGATGGCAGAATTTCGACCTTAGGCCGAAATGTACATGTTTTAGACCTTATGACGAAATGTACGTTCGACCTATAGGCCGAAATGTAGATTCGACCTTAGGACGAACTGAGCACTTTCGATCTTAGGACTAAATGTATATTCTACCTTAGGACGAAATGTATATTCGACCTTAGGACTAAATGTATTTTCGACCTTATTACTGATTCCCGGTTTGACTCCCATACAAATTGAAAACGAAACATAATTTTATGATTGATTAGTGTTTGTGTGAGAGGTGGGGGTGGGGGGTCCGTTTCATTGCAGAAATCTTGTAAAAAAATGTATTTACAACTATTTTATCATTCGTAAGTTGTATGCAGAATGTCTACGTTTTGTAAACTTTAAATGCTTGTAAATGAGGTAGAAGGGTATTTTTGTTCTTGCAAAATTTGTCTATTATTATTAGTCATGTAATTGGTATGTCGATGGCAGTATGATTTTATTTCAAGTTGTAGTATTGTATCCAAACTTGATTGAGAATGTGAATGTGGTCTATGTTTCTTCTTAGAATTTTCATATTGTAACTAGTTTACTCTTGTATAATTAATTGTGTGTGAGTGTGTGTGTGTGCGTGCGTGTATGTGTGTGTGTGCGTGCGTGTGTGCGTTTCATGTGTGTGTGTGTGTGTGTTTGTGTATGTATGTGTGTGTGTGCGCCTGCGTGCGTGTGTGTGCGTGTGTGTGTGTGTGGTGTGTGTGTGTGTGTGTGTGTGTGTGTGAGGAAGTAAGAGAACGTTGCGTGCAATCATCGTGTTTATCTTACTTTCTAATGATTGATTATTTGTTTGCCTTTAATGTTCTTGTTATCAATGTAAAGCGCACTGAGCTCATGTGAGAAAGAGCGCTATATAAATTCCCATTATTTAAAGAGAAGCCTCAATTTGAAGTTGAGGACATTTGAAAGTGGGTCACATCTACCCAGAAAACAAGAAGGGACTTAATCGTGGTGGGTCAGTGTGTCTTTACTATATATAACAAACCTCGTAAATAAATCTTTGAGATAAATTACACTGGCCAGTCCTCTATGAAA
>CM065686.1:44619919-44663030 GCA_017654935.2 Phymorhynchus buccinoides
ACATTTGCATGGGAGTCAAACCTGGTCAAAACAAAATTTCTTACCAGCTATAAGAGGGAAAACACGTGAAACCCGCGGTTTTGACACGTGACCTGGTGGGTCTTAAAGGTCTGTGTACACGTTAGCACCATTCACAAGACATTTCTATTTCCCCATGGCACCACAGTGAGCTGCAAGTCATATTAAGAGTGGGCTATCACTGTGTTGCCATGGGGAAATAGAAATATCTCGTGAATAATGTTAACGTGTACACAGACCTTTAACAAATGAAAAGTATAATAATAATAATAATAATATAATAATAAAAATGCATATTTTTATAGCGCCTATTCTCAGTAACGACTCTAAGCGCTTTACAAAACATATTTTTGTTGATTAAAAAGAAAACGTTAAACAGTCCTTACTGTGTAACTCAAATATTAGAGTACGCTTTATATAAGCTCTTAGCTTGTTGTACTCGAAGTTCATAAATGTATTGCTGCTTTGTTATGATTTTCTCTTCTTGAATAAATTCTTGTTTAAGCCAAACAATACTATTAAACAAAAAAACAAGCAACCAAAGAGCTAACGCGAAGCAGCCTTGCACATCCACACCCACAACACACCACCACACACTGTCAGGACACACACGCGCACACGCAATTGCCACACACAGACAGACGCACAAACACACACCCGCACAGACACACGCGCACGCCCACCTACTCAGACGCATTTCATATCACAATCAGTGTCAACAAAATAATTCAAAATGCCAGTGACGCGTTTGTTTGTTTGTTTGTTTATATAATAAAGCTCTGTTTATATAGACACACACACACACATGTTAGCGATAAAGTGAACGAAGCAACACAGTCAACAGAAACATTATTTATCAACTAATCTTTAACATTCTTTTGTTTGTTTCTGGTTGCATTGTAGTTATACATTTCTTGCACAAACCGAATGTTTTAAAAACTGCGCATCATAAAACAATATTCAAAAGCAGAATCACGTGTGATGTCAAACATCAAACCACACTTTCACCATATCATAATAAAAATGGACATGAAAGCAGAAGGCCCTTCTTTGAAAATCACATCAACCGTGTATGTGTATATAGGCCTAGATATCATAAATATTCAAAAGCAGAAATACACGTGATATCAAAACTCAAAGTACATTTTCATCCTACAATAATAAGTACATGAATGCAAAAGAGGACCCAGTCTTTAAAAACCTCATCAACCGTGTATAATAAATATTCAAAAGCAGAACTACACGTGATATGAAAACTCAAATTACATTTTCATCCTAGTACTTGAATGCAAAGGAAGACCCATCTTTAACAACCTCAAAGATATTCTAACAGGGTAAGATGGATTACTTAAAAGCTCGGCGAACCGGGCTGATAGAGTTATCGTTAGTGCGGACGTGTACACTATTCACAGTTGAGGCTATCCAAAAACTCGGACTGGAACTTGAACGGAGAATTCAACTGGCCTATCGATGTGTAAAGTGTGTCACGTTTCAAAGGGACATAACCAGTGTTTCTGTCCTCACTACTCATATAGGGAAAAGAGACAGGATGTTTATCTTCCCCTGTACAGTCTTTGACAACCTCATCAACAGTCCTATATGTTATTATTTCTGTCCGTTTCCGACTATGCCTTCCGCGATAGCAAAGGGGTCAGCTGCTATTCTAGACGGCTGGGCTAAAACAACTGGGGGGGTTTCTACAGTAAAGATGCCTTGCCCCGGGGTACATTCCCACTCTCTCTATATCAAAACGACACGAGGACAGCTGACGTTAAGGAAGTTCACTGTAGGTCAACTAATCCCTCAGGCTGTAGCCCCAAGAGTCGGTGGAAGTGTTTTCGTTGTAGTTCGAGAGTGATCCTATTTCACACAAACCCTAAAGGTCCTGCTACACTTGCATACGACTCGATTCATAACGATCCGATTTTGACAGTTTTCGTGAGGCACGATTTGACGTGGAACTCTACTGTCTAAATAAACGTGATGAAATCCTTGTACTAGTTACGTTCACTATGTTTATAGTCTCCCGTACACGATTGCACGAATCTTATCAAATATTTTATTATTTTTGTATCGGGCATTCTATTCGATCCGTGTATAATTGCGCCCTACACGAATAATAGTCAACGAAAATAGTAGTTATTTTTAGACGGAAGTCATTTCACGTGACTTGAATCACGATTCATAGTCATCGTCACAATCGTACTGTATTGGGGTCGAATCGTATGCGGTGTGGCTGGCCCTTAAAGTGTACCCGACTTTCCGTGACTATGGACAACCAATTTACTGCTCAGCTCTCACTTTACTGTTCATCCCAGCTCCAGGCTAATGTCAACCAATGATAGTCATTTAGTTAAAAAAAATGCATTAACTATTATACGGCCAGCTACTCAAATGGCTTTTATCATTGGTTGACACTAATAGTCTGTAGTAGGGGCCAACAGTAGCATGAGAGCTGTACAATAGATGGTTTTCTACAGTAATGGAAAATCATGGTACTGTTTAGTCTCTTGTGGAAGACTATGACTCTCGAACGAGGGGGGCGGGGGGGGGGGGGGGGGGCGCCTTGCACCGGCCTGGGTTCTGGTGCTGCAGCCAAAGGGATGGGTTGGTCTTTGGGGACCTTCCTCAACGCCAGCTGTATCCTCAAATCCCTTTGGCCGAGAGAGTGGGGATGTACCCTGGGCAAGGCATTTCCAGTATAAACAAATTCTCGCCCAGCCCGCCAGAATAGCATCTGCCCCCTCTGCTATCTGGCAGTCATGGTCGGAAACGACTGACTGGCATACATAACTATTATACGTGTTAATGTGAGCATTGTTTTATTTTCAGAACAATCTTTTGTTGTTTGTTTTTGTGTCTGTTGTTGGTTTTTTGTTTATTTTCAAGAGAAGTCACACAGCCGCAATATATGTTCAAAATCACACAACATCAATAGATGCAAAATGACAGTCAAAAGTATACATCAAAGAATCATCATTGTCACATAATAGATTTCAGATAAATGCATTCATGATAAACACGTTCTAAAATCAACATCATCTTTAAAAAAAAAGTGTTTTCATGTCATGTAAGTAGAATAAGAACATTCTCGTTCAAGAGAGATCAAAGGTTAATATAAAAACGATTCATATGGTATACATTATTGGAGTTTGTTTTCAATTTAAAAAAACTATTACCAATAAGGAAAATCCTATTTAAAAATGTTGTAAATTGTTTGTATATGTATGAGTTTTTGATCTGTGAGGCAATACGTATATTGATTACCAGAGAATAAAGAGAAGGAAAAAACCCAGTATAAGTAACTTTTCAAATTTAACATTAATACCCTTTCAGACTCAAATGTAACATTTGATTGTGCATTGTATCACAACAGTTTTTGTTTTGTTTAAAATGTCTTTTTGATTCACGCTAGAGCATTTTAAAGTAACAAGCGCGGATTCGCAATCGTTTGTGGCACGCAACATTATGTGCGACAATTTTGGACCGACCAACAGACCGACAAAGTGAGTTATAGGTTTGTGGCTTGTGCTACAAACAAAAACAAGCGCGGATTCGCAATCGTTTGTGGCATGCTTTTCTTTCTCTTTTACAATATGTGAGACAATTTTGGACCGACCGACCGACCGACCAACAAAGTAAGTTATAGGTTTGTGGCTTGTGCAACAAACAAAAATAAAGCAGTCCTTATACATGAAAACGAAGAAGTGATATTGTTGCAGGGAAAGAAAGTTGAACAACAAGGCTATCGGTGGGAGATTGAAAAGACCCTGGTCATGCCAAATTCATTGAACATCTGAGGCGGGTTTTTGTCCCCTTTCCTTCCTTTTTTTTAATTTTTTTTTTTTATAATTCCTATGTATGCATTTATATACCATTTGCCTACGTGCTCACCGGAAATTAAGATGATCGTTGAATTTGATCACAAAGAAAAAGAAAAATATGTTGTATTGTTAAGAGAATGGAGACACGCACAGCCCCCTACATTCACAATGCATATAGGTCTAGTACACATACACACGCATGCATACACGCGCGCAATCATGCGCACGCACACACGCACACATATAGGCCTATATATATGGTCAGTTTGTGAATAAACACCCCTACCCGGAGGAAGGCAAAAGCCGAAAGCTTGGAGGGACAAACCTGAAGATTTGTGTTCGCCTTTTTCTTTCTTTCTTGAGTGTTTATATATATATATATATATATATATATATATATATATATATATATATATATATATATATATATATATATATATATATATATTTTATAAACGTTTATAATATATATATATATAAACGTGTCATATATACATAGATATACACACACACATACACATTAATAAAATAAAACCCTAAAAGACAGTCGCAGATCAAACCATCACAAAGATAGATTAATACGGACGTATACAGGCTTACTAAGTTCCCGTAGTAGTGGTTTTCTAAGGTATGCATATAACAGAGATGCTTTTCTTCGGGGGGTTTTGTTTGTGGCACAAGCCACAAACCTATAACTCACTTTGTCGGTCTGTCGGTCTGTCGGTCGGTCCAAAATTGTCGCACTTCAAAGTGAGGCTGCAAAATTGTCGCACTTCAAAGTGAGGCTGCTCTTCGTCAAAATGATGTTTCGTTTTCAATTGTCGCACGCCACAAACGATTGCGAATCCGCCCTTGTTAAACAAGAAGTCTAAAGCACGTAGAAAATAGGTTAGATCCACAACCATTAAACATAAAATAATGCAAATAAAGTTATGACAGACGGGATCCCTAAATACGAATGCATTCAAATACTGTATTAGCACGAAATGTATTATTTATTACTTCTTATTATTATTACTTCTTCGTGTGTGTCGTGTGTGTGTGTGCGTGTGTGTGTGTGTGTGTGTGTGTGTGTGTGTGTGTGTGTGTGCGTGCGTGCGTGCGTGCGCGTGCGTGCGTGCGTGCGTGCGTGCGCGTGCGTGTGGATGCGTGCGTGCGTGTACATGTGTGTATATGTGTGTGTGTGCGCGTGTGTGTGTGCGCAAGTGTGTGTGTGTGTATATGTGCGTGCGTGTTTGTGTGAAATTAGTGAATGTGACTGTCGGAGAGAGAGAATGAAAGAGAAAGTGAGAGAGCAAGCGAAAGGAAGAAAAATGCATAAATGATATTTGTCATGGAAAATATAAGAAGCGTTATAAACTTCAACAAACAGGATTGATTTCATATTTAACCTTTTAAAACAAAATCTAACAAACATGGTAATGCTAAATGTGGAGATCCAAACAACGCAAACAATAGTGCTTACACGAGTGGTGTAGCGCTAGCGAAACAAAATCTTCGTATTTCAGGTAGAGTGACTAACACATTTTTTTAAAGTACAAGAGGCTATACGAAAGTAGTGGTCAACCATGTTAGGAATGAAATATAAAATGCCTATAACTACTTCTCAGTAGAACGATATCAGTCTCATGTAAAAGACATTCCTTGTCATTGTTTAGGGGATAAATTTACTCGAGCAACAAACTCATAAAACACATCATGGTTAAAGTGTAAAATGCTTAGATAAAAAAAATGATAGGCTAACAAAAATATATACCGGTACACTGACACAGACACAGGCTGGATAATTATTTCAACAGTTTGTAGAACTTAGTGCATTATTATGTTCCAAATTTGTCAATAGTACCCAAAATGAAGTTTAGAAAAAAGAAAAAAACATTGCCTAATATATTGTCATGTAAACTCGTAAAAAATATTACTGTTTACCGAACACACACCGGAAGGCGTAGGACGGGGGGGGGGGGGGGGGGGGGTTACTAAGGGCTTAAAAAACTTATAGCAAATAATCGCAGCAGAACATTCCTCTTATGTTTCAAACACATCTTTAACTACTAAGTTTAACTTTATGTTTCAAATACGTATGTTTGACTGCAAAGCTTAACTTATTCAGATAGATCTCCACGACTTGGACTCATTTAGGCCAACACACTCTTAAGGTAAGAACAGGTTGATGCTGTCAATATTATCTGCGAGGGCTGTCGCTGGCTCCTCAGCTACTGCTGATGAGACATTTCTATGATATGGGCCGCTTCTCCTTGGATTGGTTGCAGAGGTTGTAGAAGTGCCGAACGTGCCGCCAGCATCCCTTTCCTCATTCTCAGGATGGGGGAGTCCCCCTGAAGCCAGACAGCCGGAGTCGGTGGATTTTCTCTTCATGGATTCCGGAGAGTGGATCGCAATGGATGGCTCGTGATACCCGCCACGAGCTCCCAGGTCAGGGTTGGACTGAGAGTGCATGTAGTAGTACCCTTGCGGAGGACCTCGCGGTGATGGTAACATCTGGTGTCCGGGTAACCCGGGATGTTGTGGCTGGTGATGGAGAGCCCCAGCGCTGAACGATTTCTCCCCCATCCTTTGCTGTGTTGATCCAGCCATCCCTGTGCCGTTTTGAGAGCCTCGATCACGGAAACGCCAGGTTATTGCTTCCTCGCTATCTCCTGTTGCTGCTAATGCTGAAACTGCATAGACACCATTCCCTTTTGGATTTTGTGACAGCTGGTATTCAACAATGGCAGGATTTCTGGCTAACTGATGTTTAAGTTGGTCTTCTTCATATTCTGGAATAGCCTGTGTCGTTGCAGCTGCTGCTTCCAGCCAAGAACGTATATTCTGTTTTCCATCTGACGTTGGAACAGATCTCTTACGCGCTTGGTCATCCGTGACTTGGTTAACGGTGAGCTGGGGGGTATCAGGCGAATGTCCTGGAAGGGTGGGACCACAGTGATGAGGAATCTGCAGTTGGATAGGGTCCAGAGGCACTTCTTCAGACAGCGGCTGCCAGTCGGGTACATCCGAAAAATCCAGCCCGACTGAAGGCCCCTGCTCCATCCGACCGTATGGGGTGTTGGACTGGTTACTGGGTGACCTGCGATAAGAAAAGTGCGAGATGATGAAAAATGTTAGTCTATAGAAAAAAGCATTTAAGTTTATTTTGAAACAAGAAATAAAGAACCATTAATTGAAAAGTCAGTTTAGTTTTATTTGGAATATTGAAAATGTGTATGAAGCATAATTACCAATGTTCGTTACAGGCGGAAAGATAAATCACGATAACAAAGATACCGTCATTTGTTTTCCCACTGTTCTGTATGACCACGCCTACTTTATGCTTCCAAATAAAACATATATTAGCCACAAGGCTACAAACGCTTAAATTATATCATTCTTTTGGTCATTTCAAAATTAATGATGAGCCAAAACAATACTTCCAGAACGCTAAATAATCCCATACAATAAAGTTTAGTTGTAATGCTTAAGCATCAATTTTTACTATCCTTTATTCATTTCACACTACGTGAGTACACTGACACAAAGGTCTTTCGGTGAACAGATTAACACTAAATATGAGACTCACTGTTGAGGCGGATGCTGATGGCACTGGTAACGTTGAGCTTGTGCCTTCTGTTCGTGGTTGCTAAGGTCTTTGGCTTGTCCAAAAAGCTAGAAGGAAAAAAAGCACAATGTGTTCATACTTGATTGAAAACGTCGTTCTTGTTGCTTCAGTTTTGTTGCTTTGTATGTTTGCTATGTAAAGACAATAAAACGTTTAAACCAGAAAGAAACAAAAACACCCCAAAAAAACCCAAAACGTCGTTCTTGTTGCTTCAGTTTTGTTGCTTTGTATGTTTGCTATGTAAAGACAATAAAACGTTTAATCCAGAAAGAAAAAAAAACCCAAAACGTCGTTCTATAACTTTCATAAAGCATCACATATATTTGTAGTCGATTACATGTAAGCTTGACTTATTTAGAAACTCACCAAAATAAAACAAGCCAAACACTGCATACAAATTTCGGCTGCACAATATAACACGTTGGTCGATCTTCGCCTGAACGTATGTATTTCAAAGCATTAACAAACTTTCCGTGGGTTTTGTTATCTTATTCAGAGTAAAATAATTGTTCCTTTTTCAACGATGATAAATTAAAAAAAATTAAAGTGACGTCTTGTAACTGAAAAAAAAACACCACACGAGGTGACAAAAATATTAAAGACACTCACATCTCCAGTAGACCCTACTACAGCTGCGGCGTTGCTGTGATGACTGTCGTTGCTAACGTGGTTGACGTCTCCGATGAAGAGAGTAACGGTCTTCTTCTGCAGATGGTCGCGCGAAGCGCCATCATCTTGCTGCCGTGGGCTGTGGGAGGGACCAGCCTCGTTGGTGACGTCGAAGAAGCACTGAAAGTCGTAGCAAGGCTCCCCGGGCTTCTGCACGTTCTCCGCCAGCCATTCCTCCAGGTGAGGCTCGTCCATGGCGTGGCAGCACAGGAGGTCTTGCATAGGAACACACTGTTTAAAGCAAACAAAAACGAAGGAGAAGGGGAAGGGATAATAACTTTTAGTGATAGTGCTATGATTTTTGAAAACCAGTCCCATCAGCGACAAAGCCCCCCAACAACCAGTATCAAGACAAGTCCCAGGGAAACAAAAACCAGTGAAAAACACAATATCAAAGCCTCTGCTAAACACTTTATCAGTCCTAGCAAACCTTTATCAGTCCCTAGGCCTGACAGGTCAATGTGTTTTCAGTATTTTGGTTTTGCAATCAGTATTTTACTGATATTTACCAGTAAACGCGACCACTGACTTTGTAATAGTGATCATAATAGTATAAGTCAATGCTTCAACTCAGTGCTGGTGTTATTACTGGGTATACTACTGGTAACACTCAGGCCCATGTGTTGTACTTACAAACAGAGTGAACTAATTATATTATGCGTTTCGTGAATACTGGTCCCGTTCCAGACTCGCTTAACGTGTATAATGTCTTTGTTTTACGTTGCTGATTAAAAAAACAAAAACCAGTATTGACTTTGAGAAAATGATGATGAACTGAGAACTTGACAGCTTGATATAACCAGAAGCCAGGTTCTCATGTGTAATTCTTTTTTTCGTTTTTGTTGTTGATATTAATTCTGTTCGTGTAATATCACTGTGAAGTGAACACACGTTAAATAAAAGATTCATTCATATAACCAGAACGTTATACAGCTGATCAATATTGTTGTCTTTTTTGATTGATAGTAAAGAGAGTGTGAAGCTGATCAATATTGTTGTCTTTTTTGATTGATAGTAAAGAGAGTGTGAAGCTGATCAATATTGTTGTCTTTTTGATTGATGGTAAACAGTCTGTGAAGCTGTTCAATATTGTTGTCTTTTTGATTGATGGTAAACAGAGTGTGAAGCTGATCAATATTGTTGTCTTTTTGATTGATAGTAAACAGAGTGTGAAGCTGATCAATATTGTTGTCTTTTTGATTGATAGTAAAGAGAGTGTGAAGCTGATCAATATTGTTGTCTTTTTTGATTGATAGTAAAGAGAGTGTGAAGCTGATCAATATTGTTGTCTTTTTTTTGATTGATAGTAAACAGAGTGTGAAGCTGATCAATATTGTTGTCTTTTTGATTGATAGTAAAGAGAGTGTGAAGCTGATCAATATTGTTGTCTTTTTGATTGATGGTAAACAGAGTGTGAAGCTGATCAGTATTGTTGTCTTTTTGATTGATGGTAAACAGAGTGTGAAGCTGATCAGTATTGTTGTCTTTTTGATTGATGGTAAACAGAGTGTGAAGCTGATCAATATTGTTGTCTTTTTTGATTGATAGTAAAGAGTGTGAAGCTGATCAGTATTGTTGTCTTTTTGATTGATGGTAAACAGAGTGTGAAGCTGATCAGTATTGTTGTCTTTTTGATTGATGGTAAACAGAGTGTGAAGCTGATCAGTATTGTTGTCTTTTTGATTGATGGTAAACAGAGTGTGAAGCTGATCAGTATTGTTGTCTTCGTTGATTGATAGTAAAGAGAGTTTGAAGCTGATCAATATTGTTGTCTTTTTGATTGATAGTAAACAGATCTCCCACCTGTCTGTTGCCTAAGTAGTCCTGAAAACACACCAGAGACAGAAGAATTTCAATGACCCCCCCCCCTCCCCCCCCCCCCACACCACCCCCCCGTGGGGATACCGGGGGGGGGGTGTCTTTTATATAAATAGTTCCCCCACCTTCTGGAAGTTCTGTGCTTGTCACTTCCTCTAGTCTGTCACTCTCCTTTTCCCTTTGCTTACTGTCATCTACCATCTTTCTGCCTTACCGGTCCATTCTTATGCCTTTTTTTCATAAAACACTTTACCGTCTAATATTACAAGAAGTGGATAGACATGAAATGAACGACACACACACGAAACACTTTCAAAAAGATTTCCTCCAGCCGAAGTTGGACTTGCTGGGCCTAACTATTTCTTAGTTAGTCGCATAACGGCAGCGTGACGCATCTGCGCTCATAATTGACAGGAAACTGTCTGAGCGATCGAAGAAGAAGAAGAAGATTGAAATGTTGTCACTACAGTAATAGTGAGAGCAAAAAGAGTCCATCACGAAACGAATCACGCAATGCTATGGCCAGTGTTGTGTTGCCTAAAATGTACACCCCTTTGAGTTCACCTAAGAAGAATTAATTTATTGTATTATATAGCAAAGAACAGTTTCAAAGAGCAACAACTCTAAAAAAAATACTCAAGGCGAACGTAAGGAACAATAACCCTGCAGATCGTAATCTAGTCCTTATGGGTGGAGTGAACAAATAACGTTACTGTTCGTGGCGTCTCGAGTCCCAACGACTTCATCCTTTATATCTTTCATGTCCATCACCCACTCTCCAATTTCTGGTTGTTCGAATTTGATTTGATTGATTGATTGATTTAATTTAAAGTCTGTTCGCAACAGTGGTGATATTAAACTAAAAACAATCAAAACAAATCAATCAATCAATGAATTAAAGTGAGGGGGAAAGTGTGTGTGTGGATGTGTGTGTGTGTGTGTGTGTGTGTGTGTGTGTGTGTGTGTGTGTGTGTGTGTGTGTGTGTGTGTGTGTGTGTGTGTGTGTGTGTGCGTGTGCGTGTGTGTGTGTTTTGCGTGCGCGCACTTGTATGTGTAGGGGAAGACGGGGTAAAACGCCCATGGGCGGGTAAGAAGCCCATGCTAATTATCTCATGAAATGAAGCAAATTTCAGTCAAATTTTGCCCATAAGACGAACGCTAAACATTAACATTCATCTCGGGCAAAATTTGACTGAAATATGCTTCATTTCATGAGATAATTAGCATGGGCTTCTTACCCGCCCATGGGCTTTTTACCCCGTCTTACCCTACTTATCAACAATAAAACAAAAAACAACCGTAAACTAACGAATCAGTTATAAGAAATAAACAATCTCAGAGCTGGATAAAACCTTTGCAATGTTTGTTCTTATTTCAGGTTATAAAAAATAAAATGACAATGAAAACATAGATATGTCACAGCTTTCATCTGAAGTGGAGACTATTAATTTAGTCTATTAAATGTTCCTGTTTTATTACAATTCCATTGCGATTTGAATTTACAATTGGAATAAAAAATTAAATGTTAAAAACATTTCAGATTGTTGGGTAGTCCCAATAGGGTTTTTGCCACGTGAGAACGACTTTGCAATTCACTGAGTTTGAATTTAGAGAGTTGAAATAGAAAGGTCAGCGTAACTCGGGCAGAACGAACGCGAGTAGTCTAGAATAGAGAACGAACACTCGTGGCAAATGCCCTATTCCTCACCCTTTTGAAATCTGTGATGGTGATCCTCCTGTCCCAGAGATGAAGGCCAAGATGGACTTGCCGCACATCTCCTGACGGTGAAGATTTCAGCGTCTGCTTGGCTCCCACCACAAGGTGGATCTGAGGCTCTGGATTCCGATGCCCACACACGGTGCAGACGTAGCCGCAGAATCGTTTGGTGACCACCACCAGTTCTCCGTTGGGCAGAAACTGAAAGTAACCAATGTCGTCCTCAGCTGACCCTGGAGTGTTGGAAAGCGCTTCTTCTCCAGACTCAAACGCAGCATTTGCAGCTTCGCGTTGTAGGTCGTATTCCTTCTTGGAAGGCAGTTGTTGAATGACGAGTTCTTCGTCGTTACCTTTGTCCACGTGGTACAAGTTGATGCATTCCTCAGGCGCGCCTGGTGGTAAACAATGCGGTATGAACACGTGGACGTTCTCTTCAAATCGAAACCCAGGATCAGCGCCCAATTCCACCAGAGGTCCTGCCATCACCTTGTCGTCCTGGAGACCCAGTGCCTGACGTACATGGGCAAGGTTGGTGTAGGTCGCCGCTGTGACGTCCACGGAGCGCCCGGACCTCAGTGCATTGGGGCCCACCACCAGTCTGACGTCACTGTTGGTCAAGGACCATGAGTAGCCCGTACTGGTAAATGTCTGACATCCTTGCCAGCTGCTGCTAAAGATCGGACGAGGTCTCAGGTTCGTTTTGGTCCAGTCCTCCGTCTGGGTCATTATGGAAGATGAGTAGGTTGACATAAAGTTTTCAGGGCTGATAACGCTCGACTTTTGAAGCCAATCCGTGCTTGTGCTTGGGTGGAGGTTGTTGCGTAATGGAATTGTGATCTTTATGGACACAGAGCTGCTTGTCGAAGACCATGTGGAGTCTCCGCTAGGACTGCGTGACTTGGAGGATTGCGTTCCTTCCTGTAAGACTCTGTTAACATCCTCAAACACTGGTGTTCCACTGCCGCTTGATGAATAGCTGCCTCGATCTTGTGTGACAAAATTTCTTACAGAGTCTAGGTCTGCGGATGAAGAAGATGTCTGAGTTTCCAGCACTGTAGATAAGGCGTTAACTGTGTCAAAACCGTTTTCACTGGACCGAATTTCTGATGACCCAGCAAGGTGAACGTCTGCTACATTGGAATCACCTCCACCGATAGATTTGGTCTCAGTGCTGCCTTCCTGAGGCACCCACAAGAAGAGTGATTCTTGACTATTCTCAATGCCTTCTTCTTCGTCATTCTCAATACCTTCTGGGGAGCTCTGCGACTCAGTATCAAAATGTTCCAGATGCGAGGAAAACTCGATGTTTGAAGCCATATCTACACGACTTGGACGCAAAACACTCTTTGGTGTACTATGATCTTCAGACAATGACTGCGTTCTTCGACTATCTTCTCTGCAATGTAGAATAGACTTTGACGCACAGTATCCACCTCTTACAAAAGAAGATGAATCACTAAGGTCAGCGACGTAGCAGGTTGACGATGCATTTTGAACAAGTTCCTGGGTGATGCAAACAGGCTCTGCGGGGAAGGTACCAAAGCTCTGACTTTCTCTGCACATCAAACGGCTTCCTTGACTGGAGCCTTCGGAGTGGATTGTGATGTAGCCACTGTCTTGACTTCGGGGTCTGTTCCTCGGTCGAAGGGGGTCGACAATCAAAGGTGGAACGGGCATGATTGTACAGGTGGAACGTTCCCGAGTGGTGTCTTCTGGTTGGGTCCAACCTGCCTGGTTTTCGCCTGTGTAGACAGCAGTGACGGTGTCGTCTATGTAGGCGTGTTTCGGTGTAGACATTCTTCTATGCCGTCTCCAGAAATGGACAAATCCCATAGCGGTGAAGGAAAATAACACGAATAACACTCCACCCACAACAACAAGGAGATCGACATGATCTGCAAGGAGATCACACACACACACACACACACACACACACACACACACACACACACACACACACACACACACACACACACACACACAATGAAGAATCAAGAATGTTAATCCTTTGTCCCCCTCTTGGGGCATGGAGTATACAAGTATAACAAAAACATAAAACTCAATCAGAACAAAGTGTGAGCATAATGGCGAAACGTCGAATTTTGGTGAGCTGTACAAGAAATGCTCTTATTAAACAATCTTTTTTAAATTTTAAAATGTACTAATATTCAAGCAAATGCGTCGTATCTTCGCAGTAAAGTTGCAGAAATTAAAAACAGATTTTGGTTTGGTATTTTCCTATTCCTCTTAGAAGTCCAACTTAATTTACTGCCTTTGCCTTTGGAATCAACACTGTAAAAGAGAACGACACACACACCTTTCGCCGCCACCACACCAAAAAACACACACACTTAAATGGGGAACACATCACAATATTGGGAATTCCTCTGTTACACACACACACACACACACACACACACACACACACACATGGACAAACACATTGTGGAGAAAAAAAGAAATTTCACGAGTATCCGACAACTTGAAAGTATTAAAAAGCACAATGAAAATAATACGATACAATAATAAAATAGACAATTTAGGCTTAGGCTTAAACGCATAAACATTTAACACAAATAAAATAAAAAAATTATAATGTTTCCAATAAATGACATGTGTGCATATAAAGAAGCAGGAAATAAACACATCACTATCTGTTTTAAATGATAAAACCCTGACACAGTACAATTACGAACAGAATGACTATTAAGATAGTTGCAGTGGAGTTGAGAAATCTGCTTACGATCCGGGCTGTTGGTATTTTCCTCCTCCTCTCCTGTACTGCCTTTGCCTTTGGAATCAACACTGTAAAAGAGAACGAACACATTAACCCTTTCGCCGCCAGCCATTTTTCAACCGAAAAATACAATAAAGCTTAAATGGGGAACAAATCTGCAATATTGGTTACATTTGTTAAGCTATCCTTACCTCCCAAAATTAAGAAAGTAATATCATGGAAACGATTATCTAAGCCGTGTCAAATGTAGGCTTACTTTCCATTGCATACATGCACACAAAGGCAATAGGCATTGTACGGAAATAATTAAGGGGAGTAATTTCATGGTGTGTGGGAGTGATCTCGCCTAATTCAATCGGTCAAACAGGGGAGGTTACTCTACCTTCAGGTAGACACCCCACCCCCGCCACCCCCAGCCCTCGCTTCGTGTGTTTGAGGAGACACACACACAGCATGTAGAACGCGGTGCGTCGTTCTAAATTTGATGTCAGTTATATAACTTTACGTCACAGTTTGCAGTTCTATCGCTTTGTAGCAACTGGCCACCCCTTATTTTTCTATTAAAAAAATGTTTGCAAGTCGCTGACTGGCATCCGGCAGTTTCAAGCTTCGACGCCATTGTTGCATTGTTGCTATGGTATTTGACTGAGTAATGGAGGTAAGCAACTCTAATTTTCACCAAAGTGCTCTCCCCTATTTTGTTCCGAAAATCTCTATTCAGTATTAGAAAAGTTGTATAGCCCGTTAGAATCCGGTGATTTGCCTTTTTTAGGCTTTAACCCATCCTCCATACCTATCATCCCAGCCTCCACCAGCCTTTGATTTAGATTTATGTCTGGGTGGAAGCATATAGACCATTAACTTGAGGCAAAATAGAAAGAAGATAGGGGTGTTCTCGGGGGGGAGAGGGGGGAGGGGAGGACATGCAAAGCCAATACTGCTTTAAGAACGAACAATCAATATTCGACAAAAAGAAATGACCTGCCTTTGCGTAACTTCCAACTATATGACCTTGAATGGGTATATAGCAGTAAACAAGTCGCATGAATTTAAAACCAAAAGGGAGATATGGAAGATGCATGTTGCTGAGTAAATTTCAAGATATCCATAACAATACAAACAAAAGAGAATGGGTAGGCCTACACTGTTCTAACTGCTAGATGGAGCGAGTAACGAAGCCAGATCTGCGTGAGAGAGAGAAAATGGAGTTTTACGTCCTCTTGGTCTGAATCAGACACATATGGAACATTTGTCAATACAAATATGGTGGGAACAATACTGGAGGCAATGCCCGGAGGCAGTACGAAACCAGTAAAGTCCCGATTTTTTATATATATATTAATACAGATAGCTGTAGCGGTGACCACCAGCAGTGATATGAGCCAGATCTGCGTTGGTAAAACAGGTTCTTAAGTCTGTCTGGACGTGCTAAGTTTGTCTAAACAATAGTCTTGCAGTCGTTGCGTTTCCCCTTCTGTTTTCTATCAAGGAAAATAAACATTGCATTAGCAAACTAGAACGATCATGGTTAAAGGTGGACCCTGACTGATGAGTTTTTGGCAAGAAACACGTCGAGATCACCATGAAAACACCATTTACAGAGATCGCAACACTCATTTTGCTCTGGTTTCCAAGAAATCAAACCGTCAAAACGGCGATTCCTCCTTGGCGGAGATGCCGGAGAGAGAAGCCATTTTGAATGGGGTGGGTGGAGGCCAAACCCATTGTGGTTGAAGCTTTTTTCGTGTGTAGTGCAGTAAAAAAAAAAAAAGAAGAAGCTATTTCCTTTGTTGTGAGCAAAACTCATTTAGATAAACTGAATAACATTTTAAATAATAAAATAAAAAGGCTTGTATAGCGAAAATTTCGTGCAAACATTTGCTCTAAGCTCAGGCCGCCATTACAAAAGAGACGACACACGCCTTCTCTTTCAGTGAAATAATTTGACTTCCAGTACCTCCGCCAAGGAGGAATCGCCGATTTGACGGTTTGATTTATAGGAAACCAGAGCAAAGTGAGTGTTGCGATCACTGTAAATTGTGTTTTCATGGTGATCCTGACGTGTTTCTTGCGAAAACATCCGTCATGGTCCACCTTTAAGGTTACAATCATCAATAAAGAGACAAACTCACTTTTTGTGGAAAAGGTTCACGTTGTTAAGGCTAAGCCCAGGCGATGTTTGGTTTTCCTCCCTTTGCCCTTTGTGTGTCTGGGGTGGTCTCTCAGGTTCTGTTCTTTTCTCAGCTCGGTCATACCCGCTAGGACCAGCAAGTTGGTTGAAAGAGGGGGGGTTGATTTGTTTGCTTTGATCTTTTTCGTCGTTACTGGGAGCTGCATCCTCGCTGATATGGGTGGGGTTAACATCTTTCTTCCAATCCTTTTCATCAAATTTAGAAGCTGGGTCCTTTTTAAACTGGGGTGTGGGGGTGGCATTTCCCCTACCTTTTGCATCGTCTTTGGGAGCTGAATCTTCTTCGTGGATGGTTGGTTTGCCATTTACCTTCTTATTTTTTTCGTCGTATTTAGGATTTGAATCCCTGATGTGAAAGATGGATTTGCCCTTTTTCTTCTTTCTTCTGATCTTTCCCCTCGTCTTCAGTGGTTGCATCCCCTTGTGAGAGTTGAGTTCGGCTTTTTCCCTTTTGTTGTTTTTATCATGACCGGGGTCTGCTACCTTGAGGACTGCGTAGCTGTTGAGGTTTTTCTTCTTTTTAAATTTCTTCTTATCTTTTGCGTCGTCACTGCGGGCTCTGTCCTTGTCTGGAGAGGTATATTTGGCGTCTTTCAGTTTACCCTCTTTGCAGGCCACCGAGGAAGCATTGAAATGTTCTAGGGAACCAGCGCCTTTCGAAATAATCTGAAACGATAAATATTTTTTACGTTATCAAAACATGACCTGATTTTGACTGTAATGAACAGCTTAGGACGCACATTTCACCACCAGGGGGCTTAGCGCGTGATATTCTTAGTTGGGGGTAGTGAGTGAGAGAGAGAGAGAGAGAGAGAGAGAGAGAGAGAGAGAGAGAGAGAGAGAGAGAGAGAGAGAGAGAGAGAGAGAGAGAGAGAGAGGGGGACTCATCTCCCTCTTGTAGCCCCTACTGGTTTGACTGAACCCTGGCGGTGAAATCAGCGTCCTAAGTTAACCATTAGGTGTGTGTTTTTTTCTTCCGAAAACACTACGAATATAGCATTTCTGTTCTATTTGGAAGTAAGCACTGTATATAAATAATTTGTTTCCGGTGTCATAATGAATAAGTAGTCCTATGAAATATTTACCTCTGCGCATGCGCATTAGAAGTAGTCCTAGCGTAGCCAATCAGAATCGTTTGTTTGTCCGCCATTGTGAATTTTACGGATTATGGATTTATGGACTTGTACATCGATTTATCGGCAAATATGTAGATTTACACCCTCCTGCTCTATTTTTTGGTTCTTTCCGTGGTTAGGGATAGGGTTAGGGTTAGGGATAGGGTTAGATGGGTACAGTTCTCATGCGAGAGGTAGATATTTAATGACAGGTACTTATTTATCATAACACCGGTATGGAAGTGGTCGTTTGGGGTTTGAGACACAAGAATGGGCATTGGATGAAGTGATATTGTTATGACTGATGCTACAACGTTGACATTATACTTGTAAAGTGACCAGGTAGATATTGTAATCATTATACATTAATGACAGCATAATCATGTTAATATTTGATTGATACAAATTTCCTTTGGGGGAATTTCATCAATGAATAATGAACCTATCAGATCAATGACTATACTAACACTGTATAACCCAACATAAACCATTCGTGTAGTAAAATGCATTGACACACGGTAGTAGTTGTGTTGATGTTATTGCAACAATTTTAGGAAATACTTTGTAGCTACAACACTTAGACCATGACAGCAATGGACAAAATACTATTATGGGCGTTGCAAAAGTAGCAAGCATAACAGAAATTTTAGATGCACAAACATAGGCAATTAATTATAGTGCAGTTTTGTACATTGACATCGTATTGTCTAATCTTTAGGGGAAGACGGGGTAAAAAGCGCATGGGCGGGTAAGAAGCCCACCCCAATTATCTCATGAAATGAAGCAAATTTCAGTCTCATTTTGCCCATGAGACGAGCGTTAATGTCTAGCATTCGTCTCATGGGAAAATTTGACTGAAATTTTCTTTATTTCATGAAATAATTGGGGTGGGCTTCTTACCCGCCCATGCGCTTTTTACCCCGTCTTCCCCTACGATGACACATAAATTACAGAAATTAAGGATATAGGCCTATGTGCTCATTGCATGCGCTCTGCGCGTGACATAAAGCTGCATACAGCAACTACGATATTCCCTGGCAAATTATGTAGCAATTTGTTTTTCTAAACTAGGATTTTAAGCCAATCTAATAGTTTGTATGTGTATTCACTTTCTCTTCCTCTCTCTCTCTCTCTTCTGATTCTTTTTCTATGGTCACCCCCTAAAGTGTGTACAATTACTTCTATATACAGAAGTTGGTCACCACCACAAAAGAAGAAGAAGAAGAAGAAGAAGATATATACCAATATTTGATGCGTACGCTTGCAGGTTGGGGTGGGTTGAATGGAATGCACGTTTCTTCCATGAAGGCAGTTCGCATTTTAGAGTGAGTGCTACGCCGCAATAATAAAGTAGCCTACATACATGCATTTTGATCCGATCAAAGCCACTACACTGTGCAATACAACATAATGCAAGCAATGCAACGTAATACAACATAATGCAAGCAATGCAACGTAATACAACATAATGCAAGCAATGCAACGTAATACAACATAATGCAAGCAATGCAACGTAATACAACATAATGCAAGCAATGCAACGTAATACAACATAATGCAAGCAATGCAACGTAATACAACATAATGCAAGCAATGCAACGTAATACAACAGATTGCAATGCAATGAAATGAGAACCGGCAATGAGAATACAATGCAATGCATCACCATTGAATACAATACAGCACAGTGAAATACACAACGCATCGCAATATAATTATATACCACAGAACAGAACTGCAATATACAACATGCTACAATAAAATACTTTACATTATAATACAATACAACACAATACAATACAACACAACGCAATGCAATACAATACAACACAACACAATACAACGCAATACAATGCAATACAACGCAATACAATACAATAAATGCAATATAACACACAGGGCTCCCAGGGACCCCCATTCGGGGGTCTACGAAGCACTCAAATTCTAAAGGAACCTGTAAAAGAATGTGCAGGGGGTCCCAGGGATGAACCTGTAAAAGAATGTGCAGGGGGTCCCAGAGATGCACTAGAAAAATATTTTTTGGCCATTCGCAATGCCACTGGGACCCTCTATCCTACCTCTAGGACCCTCTATACTGTAAGTGAAGGAGTCCCTGGGACCCCTTGTTTTGCAGGACGATTGGGAACCCTGATTGTCACAACACAATTCACGGTACGCAATACAGTGCTAACTGACCCTGCTGTGGTAGCGGCACACCCTGGACTGCACTTTGCATCGGATGTCGTCCAGACGTTCCTGGGAAGCGGAGGGCCGCTCCGCACTGTACACCTCGATGGTCAGCTCTTGTGACAGGCCTGCACAATCTGGAAAACAATCGGTGCAACCGAATGAAAGCATCGTAGTATGCTCTTTATATTGCTTTGTTTGTGAGTGTATTATTTCTAAGAAGGCTGGATGTAAAAACAAAAAAGCATGTACTATTTGCTTATTCTATTACCCTCTATAAATAAAATTAATTCAATTCAATGCAATTCAATTCAATCTCTCTCTCTCTCTCTCTCTCTCTCTCTCTCTCTCTCTCTATCTCTCTATATGTCTATCTATCTATCTATCTGCCTATCCCCCTATCTATCTTCCTCCCCCCCCTCTCTCTCCCCCCTCTCTCTCTCTCTCTCTCTCTCTCTCTCTCTCTCTCTCTCTCTCTCTCTCTCTCTCTCTCTCTCTCTCTCTCTCTCTCTGTCGCTGCTTTTTTTTTCTCTTACGCAATTCAAACAGTCCCAAGGTGTCGTTTGTTATGCCAGAAGAGCAGAAGGTGTCCTGAAGCCCTTGACAAGGAAACATAACTCCCCGCCCATCAGGACACTGGGAGCAGGGACGACAATCCGGTGGGCTTTTAGAGTTCTCGGAGTTCCTGCCCTTCGACCATTGGAAAGAACCATCCGCGCATCTGCTACGACGCTTTGGGTGGCGCGCGCCAAAGTAAATCCTTTTTCGGTAATGCTGAGAGAGTAAATGAAAGAATGAAAGAAAGAAAAAAAAAAGAAAGAAAAGAAAAAGAAACAAGCTTGACTATGTTTTCATCTGAATCTGATGTCTGTGTGTGTGTGTGTGTGTGTGTGTGTGTGTGTGTGTGTGTGTGTGTGTGTGTGTGTGTGTGTGTGTGTGTGTGTGTGTGTGTGCGTGCGTGCGTGCGTGCGTGCGTGTGCGTGCGTGCGTGTGTGTGTGCGTGTGTGTGTGTGTGTGTATTTGTTCAAACAATATGTCTATGTATGACCTACCCCTTACTAATAACATTTGACTCAATACAATCGATGGTAGGCCTATTTTTTCAAGTATTTCGTCTTTTGTCCATGTAGTGATGATCATTTGATAACAGTTTAACCTAATCTTGAAGGAGATGGTTATGTTCAGGAAAAGATCACCTTTGAATATATCTTATTTTACCTTCAAAATGTCGCAGGTTTTACGAGACACCTTTCGTTTCTCGCGTTTCGATAGTTTTCTTGGAAGGTCCATTGAATTATCTTCCAAAAAGAGACCCCACTTTTCCTGAACACAGGCTGAAAACAGAAAGGAAAGAGGGAGATAAAGTTTTGAACATTCTCGTATTTCCGAAACACACACGCACCGCGCGTGTGTGCGCACACACACGCACGCATACACACATATACACACGCGCGCGCGCCCTCACCCACTCTGTGGAAGTAGGCCTACACATTAGAATGACAAACGTTCAGAAAATAATTTTCTTTTCAAATAAGATTCGGGCTCTGGATCTTACAGATTAGCAAAGAATAGTAATCTACGTGAGTATACAAGAATCTCATAATCAATGAAAATATTAACATCTAAATGTAATGTAACGACCTTAATCAGCACTTGAAAATAACGACTTAATGTATGAACCCTTAAAGTCACCACAGTAATGAACATCTAAAACTAAGAACGTAAATTGAACACCTGAAACTATGGACTAAAAATAAACACCTAAATTAAAGAAACAACATCAATGAACACTTTAAGGATAGCTACTGAAATGGTCATCTGAGCAACGACTTGTATGAGCACCTATTGGCCTCTGCAACTAGGGTTATTAACGTCCTTGACAGTGAGAGTGAAGCCCTTGCTGGTCAGTTCTGAAAAGGGTATTCACGCTTGCGAAAGGCAGCCATTTAGTGGCCTCAAATAGGGTTATTGGCGAGAGTTATCCTCCTGTTTGGTCAGTACTGAACCATCTTCCCCCACCCACCAAGGGCATTCACTCTTGCAAAAGGTGTTCTTTGCAGTAGCAATGGCTTAACCGAAACATGCCAGCTTCATGCATAATTGGATGTGACTTGCATGCCGTAATCCGCCACTGGGGTAAAACAGAAACACACGAATAAGAAGACACACACAAACAACTGCCTGCTCTATTGTTGGCGTGGGAGGGAGGATGGGGTGGGGGGATGACTAAAATCCCACTTACAATAATGGAAGCGTTGCGGCCTGCTGGGTTGATCCGAGCACACGGTGTCCTGGGTGAAGAAACAAGGGCTGATGACCTCGTGCTCTCCGCAGCTCTGGCAAGGGGCGCAGCGATTGTGGCGAACACGGTAATGTCCTCCAGGGCATGGACGGCTCGGCTGCCAGAGGATAAGGATTATCACAGACACAGATGAAGACACAGCATTTATCCACAACCTCTGCCCAATCTTTAACCCTTTCACCGCCAATGTCGCATTTTAGCACCACAGTGATTTAACACCTATGTCACTAAAAGGCATCAAATTGGGGTCTATTATCCAAAGACCCTATTGTCTTAGTTTTGGGAAGTAAGGATAGACCTTATTTTATATATGTCACAGAAGAATCCACAATACTGCAGATGGATTTTGTTCTCTACCCACTGGCAGGTAAATTTAATGGATTTTTTTTATTTACTGAAATATGCTGGCGGTGAAAGGGTTAAGCGTTTTACTTACAGTAGAAAAATCACATGCAAAGCTGCAAAACCTAATCATGGTCCACTAAAAGCTAAAATCAAGACTGCCCATCAATCCTTTCCTGTGTACTGATTCTTCTTCTGTGTTCCCAGGCCATATGGCCATAATGGGTAAGGTACGTATGTGTCCGGTTTTCAGTTTTCACTGGTCTCCCTGCTGCGTACAGCCGACACATTCCGATTTCGGAGGAGCTCAAGGGAGAAAAGTTATTTGGAAGATTTTTTTGAAAAAAGGCAGGAGAATGGGCTAATAAGTCAGAAAGATAGTAGATGATAGAAAGCGAAGGGAAAAGGCAGAGTCAAAGAGAGAGAGAGAGACAGATTAGAGGAGGTTACAAGCACAGAACGTCCAGAAGGTGGAGGAACTATTTTTACGAAAGACCCCCCGGTATCCCCACGGGGAAGTGTACTGATTCATTCTATTGTTGTCCCCATCCGCACTGCTACGCCCATCTATCCCTGCCTGTTCTCCATCCTTTTCACGTTATTTCTCTCTCAGCTTTCACCAAAAGTCTGTTCAAGAGTCTAACGCTTTCTGTTTTCATGTACTGAAATATCGAAGTGCGACATTTTTTTGGTTTTTTTGTTTTGCTGTCCCATCTTCTGGGTCGTACAGTGGCGTTGCTCCCACGCCGCTCATTCCGAATCCCAATTCGCAGCTACACCCCGGCTTGTTCAGGTCGCAGAATCTGCTCTGCATATTAATTTTTGCTGCGGTCTGTAGTTCTACGAGTAGTATCCTTTGTGTCTCGGGTAATCCTACTATTCTTCTAGCAAACAATCCCACAGAATAAGTCTACTTGTACAAAACATGGATTGATTACAATTATGCATAGGACTAAGAGACACTTTGGCACTTTGACCATTTCACGCCATCAACATACAGCTCTGTTATGCAAAATAGAGTTTGATGGTGTAAGCATTTGTGCATTAAACAAACTAATGTAAATCTAATGGAACCACCGCGTTCCACTCTCCACTAATAACAGAAGACCATTAGAGTTTGAAGTCAAGAGTCAGTTTATTAAAAAGAACACAACAGCATCGGGTACACTTTGGCACTTTGCCAGCCATTTTTCAGCCCAAATCGACATTAAAATTAACTGGGTATGCAAAATAAAGTTTGCATGGTTGTAAATTCCTTTGTGACATTATAACTTTAGGCACTCTTTACATCCCAAAATCACAAATACACAGAGAACAGTCCCTGATTTCTGCCTCTCTGACATCTGTTAAACTTGTGGTGCTCTCTCTCTCTCTTAAAGAAGATTGTGTCTAACAACATCTCTATATGACACACCGACAGTAGAGAGGCTCACAGATCGAAAGTTAGTAAGTGAACAGATATGGGTAAGTAGCCATATTGTGGAGGTGAACATCGATGGTGGACTGACTGGTGCACTGTCACATACAGACACAGACTCTCTCTCTCTCTCTCTCTCTCTCTCTCTCTCTCTCTCTCTCTCTCTCTCTCTCTCTCTCTCTCACTCATCACGTAAACTATCAACGCATTACATCATGGAATGCTGTCTTGGGAAGCGCATCCATCGTCTGGAGGCAGCAACAAAACAGAAGAGCACAAAGGGCCACCATCCAGAGGAATTCCATTTGGTCGCCAGGGGAACCAACTGTTCGCATCTGTCTGAGCTGTCGCCGAACCATGGTGACACGATGACAGTTGGCCTGTACGACAGAAAACGTGAGTAAATGTGAGCTGAATTCTGGGTCGTAATGCAAGCAAGTAAAAAAGAAAGAAGACTAAAAAGCACTGGAATAGCGCGAACTTCCGCCAAATACACTTGGTTTCAATTTGTTGAAAGTCAATAAGATAAGTTAGATATTACAAATATAGACATTCAAAACTTTCGTTTGAATAAGATTTCTTTACTTTAAATAGATTAGAAAGACAAAGACCCATAGAGTTGACAAAAACAGAAACAACCTCCCCGACGAAAAAGCAAACATTAGCACAGGGATGTAATTTGAGCTAAGTGATAATCTCTGGGTAGTGACTTATGCAAGAGTTAATAATAAATATCAAAATCAAAATCAAAACAGAATCCTGGGCCATTAACAAAATACTAAGTGTATGTGGGGTGTACGTAATGAGACAGTAAAACACAATGAAGTTTGTCAGTGGCAGGTAGTAGGTGAAACATGATAAGGTAAAACGTGATTGTGCTAAACTTAAGAACTGAGCAAAATGCAGCTTAGGCCTACCGACACGAAACAAACACACGCTTAATGCTCCAACATAAGCGTTAAAAAGCACACACCCAATAACAGTTGGACAAAAACAATGTCTATATTGTAAAGGTGCTTAGTTCAGTAATAACTTCAGTACGTAATGATCTCAATACGCGTGAACATTTTCTTTTTATCCCCATGGCAACACAGTGATATGTAAGTCATAGTTATTTTTTACTCTTTCCCCATGACAACACATTGATATGTAAGTCATATTCTATCACTGTGTTGTCGTGAAATATGTCCGCATATTCAGTGACGCGTATATACGGGCTCGTTACTTAAATTTATGTTCGGCTGCATAAAAGGTCAGGGCTAACGTTACGTAGCGTGCGCGCAAATCGGCAAAAACGGTACTAAGAAACACATCTTTCGCCGACGTTTGCCAAAAACGTTTTGTGGCTGTGATCGAGGTAGCAAGCCACAAACTATTTGAAGGATCATTGGAAATATTAATACTTCCGGCTTTTTTTTATACCTCGCGTGACGAGACTTGAACTTTCAAAATGGAAGACCAAAACAACAAGCTTGCCGCAGCAAATATTCTTTAGTCTATCGTGAAAAAATACGGGATGATTTTAGCAAATTAAACAAACGCAAGTGTTTTGGAGTGCTCTTTCTTAATTTTTATGTTAGATGGCATAATATAGGTGAAGACGGGGTAAAAAGCCCATGGGCGGGTAAGAAGCCCATGCCAATTATCTCATGAAATAAAGCAAATTTCAGTCACATTTTGCCCATGAGACGAGTGTTAATGTTTAACACTATTTAACACTCGTCTCATGGGCAAAATGTGACTGAAACACTCGTCTCATGTGCAAAATGTGACTGAAATTTGCTTTATTTCATGAGATAATTGGCATGGGCTTCTTACCCGCCCATGGGCTTTTTACCCCGTTTTCCCCTAGTGCAAATTTAATTTTCTGCACACAAATAGACGTGGGTGAAATCGAAAACTTTGTACAAACTGGCAGAGAGGTATGATTTATCTCCCTTGTGATAGCAACCCTTTTCTCTCTCCCCAAAATGAAGAGTAAGCTTAACGAGTTATCTGACCTTAGCAAACGTTTAGGGTGTTTCTTAGGCCCCATTTGGCGTAAGCGTTATTCGCGCGGCGACCGTTATCTAGAGAAACTAGACCCTGGTACACAGTAGGGGAAGACGGGGTAAAAATCGCATGGGCGGGTAAGAAGCCCACCCCAATTATCTCATGGAATGAAGCAAATTTCAGTCTCATTTTGCCTATGAGACGAGCGTTAATGTCTAGCATTCGTCTCATGGGCAAATTTGACTGAAATTTTCTTTATTTTATGAGATAATTGGGGTGGGCGTCTTACCCGCCCATGCGCTTTTTACCCCGTCTTCCCCTACCAGATAGTTCCCGCACTTCTGAAAAGTTCTGTGCTCGTAACTTCCTCTAATCTGCCACTCTCTTTGACTCTGCCTTTTCCCTTTGCTTTCTGTCTTCTACTATCCTTTTGACTTATTGGCCCATTCTCCTGCCTTTTTGTCCACCCAAAAAATCTTCCAAATAACTGTTCTTCTTTGAGCTCCTCCGAAATCGGAATATGTCGGCTGTACGCAGCGGGGAGACCAGTGAAAATTGAAAACCGGACACATACGTACCTTTCCCATTGTGGCCATATGACCTGGGAACGCAGAAGAATAACAACAAGAAGAAGATAGCAAACACACGAAAGCTTACCTACAGTTCGATTACTCTCGAAAAATACAACTGTTTTCATTACTCCCATTTCCTTTTCTTTTGAAATTCAGAGAGAAAATAATGTTTTACGCCCTCTTTGGCCTTTCGGCCATTTGAAATTCAGACGGTTCAGGTGTACAAATGAATTAATCACATATTGCTAAATAGTACGATGTTATTTTTTTTCAGCAATCTTTTTCTTCTTTTTTTGGCTAGAAAATGAATGGTCTTTTAACTTTTGTTGATGAGCAGCTTATACATACATATACACTTTGATGTAGTTATAAAACGTCCGAAGCACCACGCTTGCTTGCTTGCTTCACGCTTGAGCAGCACACAATAAGGCGATTCAGAAAATGGAAACCTTCTATTACCTGATTACTAGGAGTTGCAATCTCATGTTCTGAAACGTCGTGCGATTCCTAGTAGTAGTAATGGTCAAAATACGTGTTACTATTTTTCGATCTTTCCCAATGGCAATACAGAGATACGTTACTAATAATATGACGTGCGTAGCACTGTTTCTATGGGGAAAAAAAGCGAAAAATAGCAACGTGTATTGTGACCATAGAATAGGGTTTTCCCTTCTATAAATTTGATTCCAACTTCCTGTTTGCTGTGTGTGTGTGTGTGTGTGTGTGTGTGTGTGTGTGTGTGTGTGTGTGTGTGTGTGTGTGTGTGTGTGTGTGTGTGTGTGTGTGTGTGTGTGTGCGCGTGTGCGTGCGTGCGTGCGTGCGTGCGTGCGTGTGTGTGTGTGTGTGTGTGTGTGTGTGTGTGTGTGTGTGTGTGTGTGTGTGTGTGTGTGTGTGTGTGTGTGTGTGTCAGTGTGTGTGTGTGCGTGCGTGCGCGTGCGTGTGTGCGTGCGTGTGCGTGCGTGGTTGCGTGCGCGCGCGTGCATGGTTGCTTGCGTGCGTATATGGTGTGTGTGTGTCTGTGTGTGTGTGTGTGTGTGTGTCAGTGTGTGTGGAAGGCAAAACTCACCAGAAGCTGACGATAATTTGAATGTAAAAGATGCGATGAAGGCCTACCCTGAGGGAAGATAAGCGTACAGGGGTTTACGACGTCGGCTACAACGTGAATAATGTGTATTGGTTCAATATCATAAGGATCATTGGATCATAATTACTGTCTATAAGAGGCTACGCCTAATTAGACGTTATACCAACCATTGAGAGAGAGAGAGAGAGAGAGAGAGAGAGAGAGAGAGAGAGAGAGAGAGAGAGAGAGAGAGAGAGAGAGAGAGAGAGAGAGAGAGAGAGAGAGAGGAGGGTCATAAGGTATCCAAGATATAACAAGCATAGTATAGAGTTCACATGAGATAAACCGAGATATTTAACAACGAAACAGGGCTCCCAATCGTCCCGCAAAACAAGGGGTCCCAGGGACTCCTTCACTTACAGTATAGAGGGTCCTAGAGGCGGGATAGAGAGTCCCAGTGGCATAGCAATGCTAAAAAGAATTTTTCTACTGCATCCCTGGGACCCCCTGCACATTCTTTTAGAGGGTCCTGTAGAATTTAAGTACTTCATAGACCCCCAAATGGGGGTCCCTGGGAGCCCTGACCAAATCTGGTAAAGTTTATTTGAAATAATATAAGAACAATAAGGTTCTCAGAAAAATCCAAAAAGACCATGAAAAAAAGGTTGCTGAAGAAGCAAAGAAAACTCCATAAAACCTTCTGGAAATATGTACAGGACAGAATGAAGTTTAAAACGGGTATAGGAAGACGGGGTAAAAAGCGCATGGGCGGGTAAGAAGCCCACCCCAATTATCTCATGAAATGAAGCAAATTTCAGTCTCATTTTGCCCATGAGACGAGCGTTAATGTCTAGCATTCGTCTCATGGGCAAATTTGACTGAAATTTTCTTTATTTCATGAGATAATTGGGGTGGGCTTCTTACCCGCCCATGCGCTTTTTACCCCGTCTTCCCCTAATGTTGACCCAAATCAATCTCAAGGTCCAAACGGTATCCCACCAAAAGGACTAAAAGAATTATGTAATGAAATAGCAACCTCTCTGTGTTTTTTTATTTAATGAATCACTTGAAACAGGGAACTTACCAAATGACTGGAAGACTGTGAAGGCATAGTAGCCTTGTTCAAAAAAGGGAATAAGTCAGACCCAAGTAATTATCGACCTGTGAGTCTTACATGTGTTATCTGTAAAGTCCTGGAAAGCTTGATAATGGATGCTGTTGTATCAAAACAATTTAATTGTTGATTGTCAGCATGGCTTGCGTAAACATAGGTCTTGTGTTACTCAATTATTAGAGGTGATGGAGGACCTAACGACATTACTGGATCAAGGATATAATGTTGATTTTATATACCTAGATTTTAAAAAGGAATTTGATACGGTTCCTCGTGAAAGACTTCTTGCTAAACTATCTGCTTATGGTATCTCGAACGTTCTGCTTAAATGGATAAGAATTCTTGTAACGGATAGACATCAACATGCTAGAGTAGGTGCAGAAAAATCAAATAACGTTAGTGTTTTAAGTGGGATTCCTCAGGGCAGCATACTTGGGCCTATGCTCTTCACAATTTTCATAAATGACTTGCCAGAATCTATACAAAGTACTTGTAAAATCTTTGCTGATGACACTAAAACATTATGATAAGACATCAAACTGTTCTGTGATTCAAAATGATATTTATAAATTGCAGCAATGGTTCAATACTTGGAATTTATATTTCAATGTAACGAAATGTGGTGTTTTACATTTTGGCAGTTCTAATCAAGGACAACTTTTTTTTCTTGTTTTCCCCTTTTTTTGCATTTTACAAATCAAATAGTAACAACACGTAACAAAACACATTGACGCTCGCACACATACATACACGTACACACACACACACACACACACACACACACACACACACACACACACACACACACACACACACACACACACACACACACACACACACACACACATTCTTATACCTGTGGCCATATCAACAACAATTCAAACTTTACATCACTTTCAACCAAAAAGAATAGTCGTACATTCAAATTAACGCAAAAGAGATAAATATGGATGCCATCGTGTGAAAAAAACCTTCTTGTGACATTTCAAAACCAAAAATACATTTCTCAATTTCATATTTCTTTTTTTAAATATGGGATAAATTGTTCACACTGTGGGTGTTTTCCTTCACATCTGCATTTATATATATATAAAAATGTGCCAACAGCAAAATAAGGTCAAACGTACTATCAGATTTGTAGCGATCACCGCATCCAAATAACACTATGCTTTCTGTTAGAAATAAGTTTACATGTTTACATTTCAAATTCACCATGTTTTCAAATGCTTTCCAAAAGTTCTTTACATGTGTGCAGGCCCAAAAAATATGTTGAATGTTTTCTTTTTCATTATGACAAAAAGTACATTTATCTGAATCGGTAATGTTCATTTTTTTCAAAATCACATTAGTGCCCAAAATTATGTGAACTAATCGCATTTGGAACCATTTTAATGTAACAACTTTTATGGTTTTTATCTTTTTGAATACTAGTTTCCAGTGCACTTCCACTCTGAGTCTTTCTCTCCATTTATTACAACATTTAGGTTCTTGTGCATCTTGAGCAAGAATATCATAGTAATACTTGGCTCCTTTCGGAGCCGAGCAAATAACCTTTTTCAACATATTAACATAATGATCAGCTTTATGTGAAATAACAATTCCAAGCTTTCTTGTAATCAAGGACAACCTTATTATATGGAACAAAATGAGGAAAACTGAATTGTCAGATAAATTATTTGACAGAAGAGAAGGATCTGGGTGTCACCTTTGATAGTAAGTTATCCTTTAACCCTTACACTCAGAGAGCAATTAACACGGCTAATCAGACATTGGGTATGATTAAAAGAAGTTTTGCGAATTTAAATAAAGATACATTTCTTAAGTTGTATATATATGTGCGGGTAAGAAGCCCATGCCAATTATCTCATGAAATTCCAAAATATAAAGAGCTTTTTTTCATAACTTTGATTGATGTTATGAAATAAGTGTATAAATATTAGTGATGTATGCAAATCAGACACCATACATAAAGATTGTGCCAATGATGGGACGGTTATTTTTTAGGCCGCGAGGCCTATAGGCTATGAAGCCTGTCCCTATCACTACTATACTACTAGGGTAAGACGGGGTAAAAAGCCCATGGGCGGGTAAGAAGCCCATGCCAATTATCTCATGAAATGAAGCAAATTTCAGTCTCATTTTGCCCATGAGACGAGCGTTAATGTCTAGCATTCGTCTCATGGGCAAATTTGACTGAAATTTTCTTTATTTCATGAGATAATTGGGGTGGGCTTCTTACCCGCCCATGCGCTTTTTACCCCGTCTTCCCCTACCAAAGACTCAGAGTCTTTGCTACTACTACTACTACTACTACTACTACTACTACTACTACTACTACTACTAGGGGAAGACGGGGTAAAAAGCGCATGGGCGGGTAAGAAGCCCACCCCAATTATCTCATGAAATGAAGCAAATTTCAGTCTCATTTTGCCCATGAGACGAGCGTTAATGTCTAGCATTCGTCTCATGGGCAAATTTGACTGAATTTTTCTTTATTTCATGAGATAATTGGGGTGGGCTTCTTACCCGCCCATGCGCTTTTTACCCCGTCTTCCCCTACTACTACTACTACTACTACTACAGTAAACTACTACTATAAACGTGAACCGGGAAATTTCACGTCGAGAGATGACGGAAGAATCCTAAGTGTTTGATTAGGCCTGTATGTTTTCTTTAAAGGGCGGGAGGGGGGGGGGGGGGGGTACGCTTCTGCGGAGGCTAATAATCAAATACTAGGCCTACGTACCTGTAGAAACGACCTTCGGGCCAAATCACATGAAAAACAGACACATCAACAGTATTCCATGCCCATGGTTTCTGTGATACACGAGACCTGTGGCTTACCGTTTTGTTCTTATTCCTGATAAACGGGTAGCCTAGCAAAAAGGTAGACCTAGTCGACTCAATATTACATAAGCTTTATTTTTAAGATCGGGATTTCCCGAAAACTAAAACAGAAGCTGGGAGCAATTCACCCGTGACCTAGCTTACCCAGACCGTTTAGACCTATTTCAATGTCCCTCAGTCTAAGTGTAGGATAAGCCCATGATGGAAACTGTAACTGCTATCACATACTGTGACACACACACACACACACACACACACACACACACACACACACACTAATATCTAGCATTCGTCTCATGGGCAAATTTGACTGAAATTTTCTTTAGTTCATGAGATAATTGGGGTGGGCTTCTTACCCGCCCATGCGCTTTTTACCCCGTCTTCCCTTACGTATAAGCCTAGGGTTTCCCAAAGCCATTTATAGTTCTTGATCATCATGTCACAACCTATTCAGATCCTGAATTTTGAACCGCCAGTTTATAGTTCTTGATCATCATGTCACAACCTATTCAGCAAACCTCCGCCAAGGAAGACTCACAAAACCGAAATTTCCTTCCTTCATGTCCGTGCTGTATCTCATGAACCACTGGGTAGAATGGCTTCAAACTTTGTGTGGTAACTAGCGAGTAACGATATAAACACTTGCAAGAAATACCCCCAAAAAGGCAAAACCAGGATCATTTTAGACTAATGGGTAGGGGAAGACGGGGTAAAAAGCGCATGGGCGGGTAAGAAGCCCACCCCAATTATCTCATGAAATGAAGCAAATTTCAGTCTCATTTTGCCCATGAGACGAGCGTTAATGTCTAGCATTCGTCTCATGGGCAAATTTGACTGAAATTTTCTTTAGTTCATGAGATAATTGGGGTGGGCTTCTTACCCGCCCATGCGCTTTTTACCCCGTCTTCCCCTACATACGGACAAAACATGGGCGAGAGGACATAACAGACTTGCGCATATTGATCGCGACACGGACGCAAACGCAGAAGCGACCCTGAAACGATTGCATTCAGATTCTTGAATATTGCCTAAAGTGTTTTACAACACTTTGTTGTGACTATTTTCACGCTATAATGTAGTGAAACATACCAACATATAAAGTTCTTTTCTTCAATGTAGACCAATTTTGTTTTCTTCAATGTAGGTAGTGAAGACGGCGTGAAGCCCATGAAGAAGAAGCCCATGCCAATTATCTCATGAAATAAAGCAAATTTCAGTCACATTTTGCCCATGAGACGAGTGTTAATGTTTAGCATTCGTCTCATGAGCAAATTTGACTGAATTTGCTTTATTTCATGAGATAATTGGCATGGGCTTCTTACGAAAAATGGTGTTTTACGTCCTCTCGGTCTGGAACAGACACATATGGGACATTTGTAGATACAAAGATGGTGGGAACGATACTGGAGGCAATGCCCGGAGGCAGTGCAACTCCAGTAAAGTCCCGATTTTTTAACTATACAGATAGGTGTAGCGGTAAACGCCTCGGTTAAACCTCATTGGCTATGGTACCGCCACGCTCGAGTATTACCCGCCCATGGGCTTTTTATTCCGTCTTCCCCTAGACCAATTGACATATTTTTTTGTCTTATGCCCATTGACTTTCATCTCATGAAAGATAAGAATTTTTGTCCAGTGCCAATGTTCTTTGGTTGTCCTGCAGTATAAAAACAACAACCGACATATACAAATATAATTTGTATTGCTCTATTCCCACTGTTTGTTTGTTTTTAGTTTGGATAGTTAGTTATCATGCTTTTTTTTAACATTATTAGTGCTGTAGTTATTTCGGTTGCCAAAAATACAAAATATGTTTTGATATCTTCTTGAGACTTTTCATTAAAACCAATTTTTTGGTTTCTATCATTTCCGAAAAGTGGCTTCATTTGAACTCATCACGTGCTATTTACATTGCACTGTCCTGGAACAGTAGGCCTAATCACGAGTGCGCCTTAAACAGATAACGCGGGTAGTAACATGTAATGTAAATTAGGAAAAACTGCCTGAAACGATTGCCAGTTTCTACTAATTTACGTGCTACTACCTAATCGTGTTTAATTGTTTAAGCCGTACTCGATCATGATTACCATGATCCAGAATCTTTATTGCAAAATAATGTTTTGCTGTTCTCACAAAGCATGTCTCCAACAGCCTCTCCACGCTGACGAACTTCGCAGCTTGGACACTCCTCCGAACACACCAGCACAGCTACCTACTGGCTTCAGGAAGTCATCAACAACATCATCGCTTCATGCACTGAAGATTGGGGTCTAGAACTCAACACTTCAAAGACAAACGCAACTCTCTTCTCTCTCTCAACAGCCAATGAGCGAGTCAATCTGAGGCTGCGTGGGCAGGCGCTACCACAGACGGATACACCGACATTTCTCGGCGTCAAGCTGGACACCCGTCTGACCAGGAAACCCCTGCTGCAGATTGAGGAAATCAGAGGCATTCGCAAGTTAGCCCTGCTTCAACCCGGAAAGTCCTGATGCAGGGCGAAAAACTACAAAGAGTGTCTTCACACCACCTCCATTCTCGACCAGACCCCTTCCCATGTCAAGTTCTCCAGGACTGCCCTCTGTATGATGAGATGCGGAAACGTGACCTGGCCTGGAGGGACGGGCCTCAGAACCAAACTCTGGGCAACGGCGCCGGGTGACCTTCTCCGGACATCCACGTTTGCCGCGGCAGCACGACTCGGTCTGAGGTTTTAATGCGTAGCTGAAGAAGAAGAAGGCCGAAGGAGGGTGGGGTGAGTTTGGGCGTTTGCTAGATACTGGCCGTTTGCCAGGGATTTTACGGTAATACAGTATAGGTGGTGGTTTACAAGGGGGGGGACTAGCCTACAGGAACTCTTGCTGGTTTCAATCGAAGTTTGAAGAACTCTACAGGAACAGCACAAAAGAACTCTACAGGAAATTTTGCTGGTTTCAATCGACGTTTGGCAAAACTTCAATGATCAACAATAATAAAATTATTAAATTAAAGCCATGCAGAGACCCCCATATGCATGGCCTACTATGAATCAACCTTCTTCTGCTATGGCATAAACGCGCTTGAACATCAGTCTTGACCTTTATAAGATTTTTTTTTAAAATTGTCATTAGGGGAAGACGGGGTAAAAAGTGCATGGGCGGGTAAGAAGCCCACCCCAATTATCTCATGAAATGAAGCAAATTTCAGTCTCATTTTGCCCATGAGACGAGCGTTAATGTCTAGCATTCGTCTCATGGGCAAATTTGACTGAAATTTTCTTTATTTCATGAGATAATTGGGGTGGGCTTCTTACCCGCCCATGCGCTTTTTACCCCGTCTTCCCCTAACTATCGGCCAACTCAACGTTTTACTTCCTTTTTCTATTGTCAATTGTCACTTCTTTTGTGATGAGTAATGAGAGACTTAGTGCGATTTTTCACGCCAGAGGGCATGACGCTCGTGTGGGGCTAATCCTCTCTATATTATTAGTTGGGGATAAAGAAAGAGAGAGAGACAGTGAGTGGTCCTACCATCACTCACTCTCTCTCTCTCTCTCTCTCTCTCTCTCTCTCTCTCTCTCTCTCTCTCTCTCTCTCTCTCTCTCTCTCTCTCTCTCTCTCTCTCTCTCTCTCTCTCTCTCTCTCTCTCTCTCTCTCACTACGCCCAAGTAAGAAAATCGCGTGATAAGCCCCTAGTGCATTGACTGCCCATCTGGCGTGAAAAATATCGCCATAGGTTGACCATTATAATATGATGGAAAATTGAAAAAAGCAGGGTGAAGTCAAACAGTGTGTGTGTGTGTGTGTGTGTGTGTGTGTGTGTGTGTGTGTGTGTGTGTGTGTGTGTGTGTGTGTGTGTGTGTGTGTGTGTGTGTGTGTGTGTGCGTGTGTGTGTGCGTGGCGTGTGCGTGCGTGTGCGTGCGTGCGTGCATGTGTATAATTTTATGTAGTCCTACTGTGCACGCGCGAGTGCATGTGGGCGAGTAAATGCATGTGTGACAGTGTGTGTGCGCGTGCACACACACACACACACACACACACACACACACACACACACACACACACACACACACGCACACAGTGAGAGAGAGAGAGAGAGAGAGAGAGAGAGAGAGAGAGAGAGAGAGAGAGAGAGAGAGAGAGAGAGAGAGAGAGAGAGAGAGAGAGAGAGAGAGGAGAGAGAGAGAGACACAGAGAGAGAGAGGGATACGCACACACACACACGCGGCGCACACGCACACAGACACACACACACACACACACACACACACACACACACACACACACACACACACACACACACACAAAGGGAAGCAACTGCTCTGCGTCAGGTAAATCATTGACCAATGAAAATCCTTGTTGCTGATGGCTGGGCATTGATTTACCGAGCATGGACGACATGAATCCGGGAAGAAGTGTTGTGATTGTTTTGTTTATTCTAATACCCTCCATCAGCGTTGATGGGGCTATTCTTTCTCACAAAAAGTTCGACCGCTCTCTAACAGGAGTCGAACAGCTTGACATAAACCATGCAAGAGAGCTGCTGCACCGACAGCGAAGAGATGCACAAACGGCAGGATCTGGCGAGTCTGTTTTGTCAAACGAAGTTGTTTTGAATGGCACGGAGGATCATACGCAGGCTTATGTGCACTGGTCAGGCAAACTTCTCAAAAGCGAGGTAATAATTTAATGTTGTTTTCTCAGCGCAGCTGTGTAAAGAAATTATCATCCTTTACAGTCATAGAACTTGTAGTGACTTCTGAGTTCTGTCTTGGCAGTTTGACGTGCCAGCAAAGTGTTCGTTCTCATTCAGACTGAGAGTGGGAGTCTCAGTGAGACTGTCACTATGTCAGAGATAAGTGTCACTGTCACGAGTGTGTGACTGATCGATAAGTAACACATTGAACTTTGCAGGTAACCCATTGTGTTTTGTTAGAGATTTAGTAATTGTTTGCGATCATGATTTCGAGTGCATGAGCACAAGAAGACACAAACTTTGTGTCTGCTTTATTTCTGAACAAAGAACAAAGAAAGGGAGACTTCCTGTTCTTGTCACTATGTGTGCAGTGTTTGTGCTTGTTGGGTTAAAATTCGTAGCTCGTTAAAATTCATAGCTCGCTATACTATGACTGACTATTTGCGGCATTTTGCGACATTGAGCATGAACGACAAATTTCACTTTTTTCTAGGGTTAGGGATAGGGTTAGGGTTAGGACTTAGGTAAATGGTTCAAGTAACGAAAAAGTGAAATTTGTGGTTGTCGCAAATAGTCACTCTCATAGTAGCGAGCTATGAATTTTAACGAGCTAGGAATTTTAACCCTACAGTGCTTGCTCCAGGCTGTAGTTTTCCCCACCCCAGCCCGGAATTAGGAATTTTATTTCTTCTTCTTCTGCCAATCAGGATCAGGACCAATACATCGCAGGTGCCAATACTAGCAATAGTTGCGACGGAACTAGGAGGGCGCATGTACCTACAGAAAACATAGAAAGAAAAGACCTAGCGTTTGCAAATGATGTCCACCTGCCGTAACCGGCAATAACTGACATATGTTGGGGTTCAAAAAAGAAAAATTGCTGCACAGAAAAAAGAAAAAAAAAGTAACCCTGTTAGCTCTGCATGTGTACAAACTATAATTTAAGATTTTTGTTTCTTAAATGATTTAATTTAAGTTTTTGCTCTATAAAATTATCTTTTTCTTTTCTTCTCATCAGCTTCTTTTTCATTGGTCACCCCCTAAAGTGTATTTGTATGCAAATACTTCTTTAAAAAGAAGCTGGCCACCAGCACAGAAGACAAGCTGATACACATGATCTGTGTGTGGTTGTGCATAACAGTCTGTTGTCAAGTGTCATGTACTTACTAATAATAATATTGCGTTACACACACACACACACACACACACACACACACACACACACACACACACACACACACACACACACACACATCACATCACATCACATCACACATACAGTGATACACACAAACACACAGGTGTGCACACACACACACACACACAGGTGCACACACACACACACACACACACACACACACACACAGAGGTGCACACACAGGTGTTTACTCATGAGTCATATTTGGCTCATTGCATATAAATGTGCTTTTGTTCATTTTTTTCCTTCTAAATTAATGGTCAATTGTTTTTGTTTGCAGGCTGTTTTCATCCTGACCCTAAAATACAATGGATCAAAAGTTGCCGACAGTCAGACATGGAGGTAAGCAATTTATTGCTCTGTGAGTGTGACTGATGAATATTGAATTGCCTTCTTTATTCTCATAAATCAGGGCTCCCAGGGACCCCCATTTGGGGGGTCTATGAAGTAAGTACTGAAATTCTAAAAGACCCTCTAAAAGAATGTGCAGGGGGTCCCAGGGATGCACTAGAACAATTATTTTTAGCATTTGCAATGCCACTGGGACCCTCTATCCTGCCTCTAGAACCCTCTATATTGTAAGTGAAGGAGTCCCTGGGACCCCTTCTTTTGCGGGACGATTGGGAGCCCTGTTAAACTTGTTTTTCTGTTTGTTTGCTTTTTGCATTTAAGCATTATCAATGGGTTTTTTGTTCTTTGCATTTAAAAATTCTCAATGTTAATTGTTATCATTTTTTTTTTAAAGCTACGAACCTGTTATCTACTGAGGGAAGAAGTGTTTGCTGTTGCTAGTTAGATCAAGAGAAAAAGATACTGAAGTGACTTTAACTGTATTTAAGTTTCTACGGCTTGTTGATCATATGTGGGTGTTACTGTTAGTGCATGAACATGAGTGTGTGTGCATGCACACACACTCACTTACACACTCACACACACATAAACACACACACACACACACACACACAACACACACACACACACACACACACACACATACACACACACATGTGCGCATGTGTACACAAGTGTACACCACATACAATTGCACATCACACGCATAAGATAGTAAAAACACAGTTCTTCTGCATCATGTACAGATGCCTCACAGAGGTATAAAGCGGCAAAGGGCATTCTGATTTCATAATAGAAAGCTTTTAACTCTCTTGAAAATCACTTCCAGAGGTGAAACAATTTACATGTAATGATGTGTTGTAATGTATTATGAGAATATGACTCATACTGTCATAGGCTGTCTGAGATTAATGAGTTATTAACAAGTCTCAGTGCTATTAATAAATTAAGCTTTTGGCTACTGTATTGAGGACATAGATCGTTTGATCAAGGAAGATTTTTGTTTTTGTATGATATTGATGGCCTGAACTACATCCTTATTCACTTATTGGTTGAATTTTGAAATGAATGTGTCTGCTTTTAGTTTTACAGTGTCTGCTTTTAGTTTTTGACAGTGTTTTAGAATACCCATAATGTGTTGCATACTTTTGTGACTTAATAATGCTTGATAATCAAAGTGTTTTACATAATGCTTAGCTATGTTCTCTATTGTTAAGTAATGTTTGAACTTTGATTGTACAGTAGAACCTCCCTTATAAGACCTTCAAAAATCACCCAAAATGAGGTCTTATAAGGGAGGGTCTTATAAGGGAGGTAATTGTAATGCTTACAAAGAAGGGCAATGTCTCAGAGAAGTAGGTCTTATGTGGGATGGAGTCTTATAATGGGAGGTCTTATAAGGGAGGTTCCACTGTATTGCAATGTTGTAGGTCTCTGGATTACGGGACAACCTACCGCAAACTGCCAATCAGTGAAGAGGCTCTTATTTCCTTCTTTTTTGTGTCTCCGGTTGAACACAAGAAGGTGCGTAATGTGCAAACTGCAATATTTTTGTTTGGTGTGTGTGTGTGTGTGCAAACTGCAACTGCAATGTATCATTGTATGCACCCTGTGTGTGTGTGTGACATTGCGTTTGGTGCGCTAATTATTTAATTATTAGAGTTATCTTTTGTAACCGTTTTCAATTGTTGCATTTGTATTTGCTTGATTTGCTTCAAGTCCTCCATGCCCCAAAAGGGGTCAAAGGATTAAACAATCTTTGAATCTTTGTGTGTGTGTGTATCATTCTTCTGTATGTACTCTGTGTGTGTATGTACTCTGTGTGTGTGTGGGGTTCTGTGTGTGTGTGGGGCTCGCAATGTGTGTGTGTTGTGTGTGTGTGTGCACGCTCGCAATGAGTCGCATGCGCAAGAGCGAGAAAGAGTACGCCATATTCACTTATTTTAGTGTATTGCTGTGTGTGTACATGTACACACCTGTTGGCAAGATGGCATACATACGAAAGAAGATAAAACCACTCCCTAAATGATTGATGGGATTTTCATTGATTGTGTCCCTTGTTTTTCATCCGGTGCTCCCTCCCTTTCCAGTACCCCTTTCCCTTTCTTTCGAACTTTTCAATTTCATCATTTAATTCTTTTACATCCCCTCGGTGTTACATATGCATATTATGCTACATATTAATATATTATTATGCAATTATAAATATAATGAGCTGAAAACTGACACCCCTTTTTTAACTCTTACTTTTTTTTCTTTTTCATTTTTCTCTCCGTATGGCGTATCCCCTGCTTTGCTATGTGCTTGTTCTGTTTCGACTTTTAATTTGTTAGATATGCTCCTTTTTTTTTTTTAACCCTTTCGTCTCCAGCCATTTTTCAGGCAAAAAACACCATTTAACTTGCCTGGGTAGAGAACAAAAATATATAGATCTGCAATATTGCGGATTCCTCTGTGACATGTATTACATTAGATGCCTATCCTTACCTCCCAAAATTAAGAAAATAGGGTCTTCAGATAGCAGGCCCTGATTTGATGCTTTTTATTGACATGGGTGTTAAACCATTGTGGTGCAAAAATGCGACATTGGCGGTGAGAGGGTTAAAGTGATTTTATTCGCTATTTTATTTTGGGGGGAAGAATATTTCAGGTTCATGCTTTACGTTTACAGATGGTGTTCACGGATGTGGAACATCGGCGGATGTACACATCCACGGATGAGATGCAGCATCACGACAACAAGTCCTTGCCAGTTGCATCCGATAACATCATCATGCATCCCACGAAATCAGACTGGATGCTGCTGTATGACTTCTCCCAGAGAAAGGTGATTAATTTTATACATTTTTTAAGTTATATGTTTGTTTACATGATACTTTGGAGATTCAATTTTTGTTGTTGTTGTGTGAAACACATTGTTTCATGTTGACAAAATCCTACATGCAAACAATTGTGTTTTAACTATTTCTATTTAGGCACAGCATGTTCAACTTTGGCTGGCCAGGCCTTGATTCAGCGTTTGTTGACAAAATAAAAGTAGTTTACTATTTTTTCTTAATTGTGATTTATCATTTAAAAATTGGGGGAGGGGGGGGGGGGGACTGAATGATCATAAAATATTAGTAACTGATTTAGGACAATTTTTTTTATGTGTGATCTTGGATGGTGTTTGTGGCAGTGAAGATTCATACTTTGGGAAAGTAAGGTTCTTATTGTAGTTTGGTTTTACTGTTGAAATTTAGTAAATCGCGTGGATAAAAGAAGGATGTTAACAAAGACAACAAATGGACAAAACAATGAGAGACTTAGTGCGATTTTTCTCACACCAGAGGGCATGACGCTCGTGTGGGGCTAATCCTCTCTATGTTATTAGTTGGGGATAAAGAAAGAGAGAGAGAGACAGTGAGTGGTCCTACCATCACTCTCTCTCTCACTACGCCCAAGTAAGAAAATCGCGTGATAAGCCCCTAGTGCATTGACTGCCCTCTGGCGTGAAAAATATCGCCATAGGTTGACCATTATAATATGATTGAATGGATGTTGTAATATTGAACATTTCTCTTTGTTGATATTTTGTTGTATTCGACTTTGTGACATTTTGCAAAAAAATATGTATTTGTGCTGGCAGATGTTTGCTGTGGGGGAAAGAATTGACGTAAAATACTCTTTGAAGAAAAATGATAAAATCAGTTGTTTCTGGGGTTTTCTTTTTGTTTTCAGTTGTGGGTCACTCAGAATTTTGGCTCAAACTGGACGCTACTGCAAAGTGATGTCAACACCAGATTCTTTTGGTGAGCTTTCGTTGGATTAAAATTGTGTGAACCTGCTTCTCTGTTCTCTATTCTGCAAACTATATGTATTGTACACGTTGCTTGTTTGTACTGAAAAGCTTCTGTGTCCGTCAAGAAAATTATTGAGATTATCTATCTTGAATCAAATTAAATTATTTATTTTTGCCACTCTTTACTTTTCTAACTTTCTGTCCCCTAACTGATTTTCTGTGTCTCACTTTCATTTAGTTTGGTGACGTTTCCCCTTTCTTGAGCTAAAAAATTAGATTTAGTATTTAAGTCAAATGGGAAATGTTTTGATTCCGAAAACACAGCGAGTCTCATTCATAATCAGTCTCACCTAGAAATAATTTTAGAACAGACACCAGTGTTCACGATTACGCAGATCTGTACGTAAATTATGTACAAAGTTTCAAGTTTGACGTATACATTTTTCAGTCAATACGTCAGTGTGACGTACAGTTTTTCTCTCAGGCGATTGCTTCCTCAAATGTGTTCGCCGCGATCAGAATGTCGAAGTCATTTCGGCTTGCGGGAAACGATCAACAAAACATACTGGGCCTATTCTTTCACTACTATGCCATGCTTGAAGCAGACGACAAAAACTATCATGAACCACAGAGTAATTATTTCCCTTTGTTTCTCGCCACCCATGCTGCTCACACGTGCACTGCTGCCAAGCCTGGTGTAGACTTTTTGACTTGGAAGCAAAAAAATGGCGCTGCTTTGCTGGATTGTGAAAACTTCGATGCGAAGTTCTTCCAAAGACTGAAGTTTTAAGTGAGATGACAAAAACCCTCGAACCAGTTCCAGGCCCTTCAAGTTCTACTTCAACTGTCAGTAGTGATGAAAAGAAGAAAGTAACTCGCAAATTCAAGTCAAGTTGGTGTGAAGAATTTGATTGGCTTCATCATCATGATGGCAAGCTCTTCTGCAGTCATATTGTCCATTAATTATGGCTTTTATTTTGACCCTCAAAATTTTTCAAATGACCCTTAAAATTTGGGGGCAAAGGGTCATGGGGAAGCATGGGGAACACTGAGACACTGAGTTATTGTATGGGCTTATGTGCGTGTGTGTGCACCCGTGTGTGTGTGTCATTTATTTTGTATTGCATTGTACGTGCTGTTTTTATGTTATCTTTTGTAAAGCGCTGTGAGGATGGCTTTGCCAACAAACAGAGCCATATAAGCTTAATTTATTATTATTATTGTTGTTGTTGTCAATTACTAATTACTAATTAGTTACATTTGGCTCACATACTACTACTACTGTACTAGAGTGAATTTATAAGCAGTTTGACATTTGGTGAAATTAATTGAACATGAAGTTTTATATCTGTTATTTATATTTTGTTACGTTAATTATGTTTGGGGGTTAAGAAGTGGTAAGTTCTTGAAGGGGAATCGACTTTCGCATCAAGGGGAGGAGAAAGTTTAATTTTGGGAGGTTTCTTTTTTGCTCAGGTCAGCCATATGTTCGTTTCTGTTTTGTGCAGGGCTGTGAATGGCACTGATGATCCCCGCATTGTTCACATGGAAATTCAACCACAGGGTGAG
>CM065686.1:44663530-44693621 GCA_017654935.2 Phymorhynchus buccinoides
ATAGCCGATGGGTTTAACCGAGTCGTGTTACCGCTACACCTATCTATATTGTTAAAACTCGGGACTTTACTGGTGTTGCCTCCGGGCATTGCAGCCAGTATTTGTTCCCACCATCTTTGTATTTAAAAATGTCCCCATATGTGTCCTATGTCCCAGAGGACGTAAAACATCATTTTCACCTGGAGGCAATGCCCGGAGGCAATGAAACACCAGGAAAGTTCCGAATTTTTAACAATAACAGATGTATGTTTAGGACTATAAGGTGCACCTTGTTATAAGGCGCGCCCCCCAAATTTGACACAAACTTCAGATGTTGTTATTCTATCTTTGTACTATCTTTAGTCCTAAGGTGCAGGGGTCTTACTCTTAGTCTGGGGAGAAAAGGATCGCCTTATACTTAGTTATTTATAGTCAGAAAAATACGGTAAATAATTATTTATGCTGCAAGATTTTGTTTCTTTTATTGCTCACTTTTTTGTTAATGTTGCTGTTTTAGAATGTTGAATTTGAAAATAGCGCGCTTGAATCTGTAACTTTTTGTTGGCTGCTGAAAAATAAATAATTAATATCATTTTGAATTCAGTGTCAAATATTATGTGATGTACCATATTTTACGGACTATGAGGCGATGCCCTTTGTTCCCCCCAGACTGAGACCCCTGCACCTTATACTCAGACTGATCAAATAGTAAGAAATATAGAGTAACAAAATCTGATTTTTGTGTTAAATTTAGGGTGTGTGCTTTATAGTCTGAAAAATATGGTACTCACAATTTTTTGTAGCTTAGAATTAGTTTCATCCTTTCCTGGGTTTACTGCACGTTCAGTGCCGTTGTCTTGCAGTATGTAAAGGAAAGGTACAGTGAACACTGAACACACTCTGCTCTGTCACTATGTTGATTGGTGACGATTTGAATGTGTTCAGTAACACCTGTTTTTTGGATCTAATAGAATGAGTATCAAAATGATTACTTTAGCTGCTCTAAAACTCTTGTTTTGTTGTTGGTTTGTTATCGTTTGTGAACAAATATACTCACTTGGCACTATAGTATGAGCGCAGGTTTTGTTGAAGATTTGTAAAACTAAAAGGTTAATGTAATACAGAAGGATCGAATTTTATAGTTTAGAATAATCTGAATAATTATTCATGCTGCAGTATTTTCTTTCTTTTATTGCTCACTTTTTTGTTATTGTTGCTATTTTAAAATGTTGAATTTGAAAATAGCGCGCTTGAATCTGTAACTTTTTGTTGGCTGCTGGAAAACAATCAGAATCATTTTAAATTCAGTGTCCAATATTATGTGATGTACTCACGGTTTTCTGTAGCTTAGAACGTTTTTTCATCCTTTCCTGGGTTTACTGCCTGTTCAGTGCCATTGTCTTGCAGTATGTAGAGGAAAGGTACAGTGAGCACTGAACACACTCTGCTCTGTCTGAGTCTCTCACTATGTTCATTGGTGACGATTTGAATGTGTTCAGTAACACCTGTTTTTAGGATCCTTATGTACTAATAGAATGAGTACAATGTATCAAAATGAATACTTTAGCTGCTCTGAAAGCCTGTTTTGTTGTTGATTTGTTACCCGTTTGTGAACAAATCTACTCACTTGGCACTATGACTATGAGCGCAGGTTTTGTTGAAGTTTTGTAAAAGGTTAATGTAATACGGAAGGATCAAATTTTATAGTTTAGATTAATCTGAATAATTATTCATGCTGTAGTATTTTCTTTCTTTTATTGCTCACTTTTTGTTATTGTTGCTATTTTAAAATGTTGAATTTCAAAATAGCGCGCTTGAATCTGTAACTTTTTGTTGGCTGCTGGAAAACAATCAGAATCATTTAAAATTCAGTGTCCAATATTATGTGATGTACTCACAGTTTTCTGTAGCTTAGAATGTTTTTTCATCCTTTCCTGGGTTTACTGCCTGTTCAGTGCCATTGTCTTGCAGTATGTAGAGGAAAGGTACAGTGAACACTGAACACACTCTGCTCTGTCTGAGTCTCTCACTATGTTCATTGGTGACGATTTGAATGTGTTCAGTAACACCTGTTTTTAGGATCCTTATGTACTAATAGTAATAGAATGAGTATCAAAATGAATACTTTATTTATCTGCACTGCGGGCCAGTGTTTTGTTGTTGATTTGTCCACTGTTTGTGAACAAATATTCTAACTATGTATGAGTGCAGGTGTTGTTGAAGTTTTGTAAAAGTTTATGATATTGATAATACAGAAGGATCGAATTTTATAGTTTTTCGGAGTCTAAGGCGCACCGCACCGTATTATAAGGTGCACCCCCAAATTTGACACGTAATTAATATCACTTTAAATTCAGTGTCAAATATTATGCGATGTACCATATTTTATTGACTATAAGGACCGTGTACACACACATAAGCGGATATTCTGTGCGGAAACCCGTGTGCAATCCATAAATAAGTGAAACAAAGAATGGGAAAAGATTTGCTCACGTGTCCGAATTTCCCCTTATATGCGTAAACTTTTATCCTTCCTTTCTTCCACTTATTTAGGTTTTCGTGGGTCTAATGTGAACCCGGCCCTCAGGTTGATACTTTTTTTTCCCCAGACTGAGATCCCTGTGGGGGGCGCCTTATGTATGCTACTCGACATAATAAAATAGTAAAAATAATAGAGTACTTAACAAAATCTGAATTTTGTGTCTAATTTTTGGGGGGTGCGCCTTATAGTCATAAAAATATGGTACTCACAATTTTTTGTAGCTTAGAATTATTTTCATCCTTTCCTGGGTTTACTGCACGTTCAGTGCCGTTGTCATGCAGTATGTAGAGGAAAGGTACAGTGAGCACTGAACACACTCTGCTCTGAGCTCTCACTATGCCAATGGGTGAGGGTCTCAAGGTGTTTAGTAACAACTGCTTATTTTTTTGACAATTCATATAATGCTCATTTAAAAAACAAAAAAATGGTTTGACTAGTTAACCGCTTCCCTGCCTGCCCCATGTCTGGGCAATGTGATGTCGTTGATGTTATAACTTTTGATGTTATATTCCTGGAATGTTGGTTTTTGACAAGCCTGGAAATATTTATCTCTAAGACCATTTGTGATCTAGCCACCATGAACTGGGACATTAAGTGTCAAGAATGACCTATTTCTGAGAAAATGGTACAGTTAGAAACTTCAGACAATTCTCGATTCTAATGATATAATAACCATTATTGCAAACTTTTTCCGTTTTAGAGTTATAAGCATTATTAAAGTTGATAGGGTGACTGTCAGCCAGTGTTGAGAAATCAGTTTTTAAAGTTTAGCAAAGCTGAAAATGCCAATTGATTGACCTACTCATTTAAAGCACGTTTTGGAATATTTAGAGGACCATGACAATGATCGGTCTTAATTAATATGAAAGCACGAAAATACCGCATAACTCAAAATGATTAAAAAAAATGTTATTGACTTTGCAAGCTACGTTGTCAGAAACTAGCCCAGCGCCTTAATGTCCCTTTCATAGTGCTGGGTCACATTTTTGTCAGATGAGTCTAACAGGTCTTTTCGATTTTATAATTCAATTTTGTTTTTAAAAATCTCTGACAGTAAGGGAGTCCATCTTTGCCTAGGTTATTATTGCTGGTTTGTCTATGAAAACAAAATGTTTCTTCTTTTTTCGTTTGTTACCAGCCATGCTTCAGCTGGTTAGTCCATTGCAGTGGGCCAATCTTGCAGTCACCCACAAGGCCGCAGCAGGTCCTCGCAGCCTCCTTTGGAGCACCTCGAGCCTGGGCCGTATCTCATGACGCAGGATGTGAGAGGTAGTGTAAGATAATTTCCTTAACTCATTCAAGTCGTTCCACCCATAATTATGGCCAGAATTAATATAAAGCTGTCAATTTGATTAATTTGTTTCAAGGGAATTAAATCTGTGTGCACACCATACCTTGGCTAACTCTCTAAACTCGCTTCACTCTATTTAGACCACAATTTTGCCTCTGACTTCTTTGCTTTTGTAGTGGTTCGTTGTGAGGGAAACAATCGGTGTGGAGTTTTTCTGTATAAAGTCTAGATATTTAAAAATGTCTGATCTACCACTTCCCTATGTCTAAAACCTGAAGTAAAAACCCGTAATCTTCTTTCATTTCTCCTTTTGTTTATGTATGTTTTGTTTGTGTGTATGGCTGGAGTGATTGTGTGTTTTTTTTTTAATAATTCAAAATCGTTGCGATGCGGGAAATCCAAGAGATGGGGTTGATGTCTGGGGGCCAGCATCGCAAGGGAAACCCCTGCATGAAAATGCAGCATATTTTCCATTATGTCTTGGACCTAATAATGATTGAGAAATGGGATTTAGGAATCACGGAAAAAGGCTGAAAAGCATTGAGGTCTGGGGCTCTTTTCCCGTTTTTATTTTTTTTTGTAATATAAGCCTTAAAAACAGCATTAGAAATAGAAATGATGTATTTAGTTCATTTTGCTTTCATTTTTAAGAAGTAATTCTGTATTGTGGTTTTTTTAAAATCAAAAATGTCCTCTGGGGCCATCAAAAACACAAAAGGCTGAAAACAATGAGTTCTGTGGGAAAATAGCTGAAGGCTGGCAAGGAAAGAAGGAAAAATCCCATGCCTCAATTATAGGGTAAATTCTGTCATGACCAATTTTGAAAGATCGGTACAGCTTTGTGTCGTTTGCATGTATTTTCAGATGGTGATAGTAAAAGCCGAAGATGGACAAAGACAGAAAGGGAACCTTGGAATATAAGGCAATGCGCAATGTCGAAGCTATGGAAGGCAAAGACAGAAAAGGGAACCTTGGAATGCAAGGCAATGGCAATGTCAAGGCTATGGAAGGCAAAGACAGAAAGGGAATGGAATGCAAGGCAATGCGCATTGTCCAAGGCTATGGAAGGTCAAGACAGCAAGGGAACCTTGGAACTGCAATGCAATGCGCATTGTCAAGGCTATGGGAGGCAAAGGCAGAAAGGGAACCTTGGAATGCAAGGCCATGCGCATTTGTCAAGGCTATGGAAGGCAAAGACAGAAAGGGAACCCTATGGAATGCAAAGGCAATGCTCACTGTCAAGGCTATGGAAGGCAAAGACAGAAAGGGAACCTTGGAATGCAAGGCAATGCGCACTGTCAAGGCTATGGAAGGCAAAGACAGAAAGGGAACCTTGGAATGCAAGGCAATGCGCATTGTCAAGGCTATGGAAGGCAAAGACAGAAAGGGAACCTTGGAATGCAAGGCAATGCGCACTGTCAAGGCTATGGAATGAACAATGCATATGCGACTGTCAAGTCAAGGATAGACAGAAAAGGAACCCTGGAATGCAAGGCAATGCGCATTGTCAAGGCTATGGAAGGCAAAGACAGAAAAGGAACCCTATGGAATGCAAGGCAATGCGCACTGTCAAGGCTATGGAAGGCAAAGACAGAAAAGGAACCCTGGAATGCAAGGCAATACGCACTGTCAAGGCTATGGAAGGCAAAGACAGAAAAGGGAACCCTGGAATGCAAGGCAATGCGCACTGTCAAGGCTATGGAAGGCAAAGACAGAAAAGGAACCCTGGAATGCAAGGCAATGGACAATTGTCCTATGGAAGGCAAAGACAGAAAAGGAACCCTGGAATGCAAGGCAATACGCACTGTCAAGGCTATGGAAGGCAAAGACAGGAAAGGGAACCTTGGAATGCAAGGCAATGCACACTGTCAAGGCATGGAAGGCAATGTCAAGGCTGGAATGCAATGGAAGGCACTGTCACGGCTATGGAAGGCAAAGACAGAAAAGGAACCCTGGAATGCAAGGCAATGCGCATTGTCAAGGCTATGGAAGGCAAAGACAGAAAAGGGAACCTTGGAATGCAAGGCAATGCGCACTGTCAAGGCTATGGAAGGCAAAGACAGAAAAGGAACCCTATGGAATGCAAGGCAATGCGCACTGTCAAGGCTATGGAAGGCAAAGACAGAAAAGGGAACCTTGGAATGCAAGGCAATGCGCACTGTCAAGGCTATGGAAGGCAAAGACAGAAAAGGAACCCTATGGAATGCAAGGCAATGCGCACTGTCAAGGCTATGGAAGGCAAAGACAGAAAAGGGAACCCTGGAATGCAAGGCAATGCGCATTGTCAAGGCTATGGAAGGCAAAGACAGAAAGGGAACCTTGGAATGCAAGGCAATGCGCACTGTCAAGGCTATGGAAGGCAAAGACAGAAAAGGAACCCTATGGAATGCAAGGCAATGCGCACTGTCAAGGCTATGGAAGGCAAAGACAGAATGCAAGGCAATGCGCATTGTCAAGGCTATGGAAGGCAAAGACAGAAAAGGAACCCTATGGAATGCAAGGCAATGCGCATTGTCAAGGCTATGGAAGGCAAAGACAGAAAAGGAACCCTGGAATGCAAGGCAATGCGCATTGTCAAGGCTATGGAAGGCAAAGACAGAAAGGGAACCTTGGAATGCAAGGCAATGCGCAATGTCAAGGCTATGGAAGGCAAAGACAGAAAGGGAACCCTGGAATGCAAGGCAATGCGCATTGTCAAGGCTATGGAAGGCAAAGACAGAAAAGGAACCCTATGGAAGGCAAAGACAGAAAGGGAATGGAATGCAAGGCAATGCGCATTGTCAAGGCTATGGAAGGCAAAGACAGAAAAGGAACCCTATGGAAGGCAAAGACAGAAAAGGAACCCTGGAATGCAAGGCAATGCGCACTGTCAAGGCTATGGAAGGCAAAGACAGAAAAGGAACCCTATGGAATGCAAGGCAATGCGCACTGTCAAGGCTATGGAAGGCAAAGACAGAAAAGGAACCCTATGGAAGGCAAAGACAGAAAAGGGAATGGAATGCAAGGCAATGCGCACTGTCAAGGCTATGGAAGGCAAAGACAGAAAAGGAACCCTGGAATGCAAGGCAATGCGCACTGTCAAGGCTATGGAAGGCAAAGACAGAAAAGGAACCCTGGAATGCAAGGCAATGCGCACTGTCAAGGCTATGGAAGGCAAAGACAGAAAAGGAACCCTGGAATGCAAGGCAATGCGCATTGTCAAGGCTATGGAAGGCAAAGACAGAAAATGGAACCCTGGAATGCAAGGCAATGCGCATTGTCAAGGCTATGGAAGGCAAAGACAGAAAAGGAACCCTGGAATGCAAGGCAATGCGCACTGTCAAGGCTATGGAAGGCAAAGACAGAAAAGGAACCCTGGAATGCAAGGCAATGCGCAATGTCAAGGCTATGGAAGGCAAAGACAGAAAAGGAACCCTGGAATGCAAGGCAATGCGCACTGTCAAGGCTATGGAAGGCAAAGACAGAAAAGGGAACCTTGGAATGCAAGGCAATGCGCACTGTCAAGGCTATGGAAGGCAAAGACAGAAAAGGAACCCTTGGAATGCAAGGCAATGCGCACTGTCAAGGCTATGGAAGGCAAAGACAGAAAGGGAACCTTGGAATGCAAGGCAATGCGCATTGTCAAGGCTATGGAAGGCAAAGACAGAAAAGGAACCCTATGGAAGGCAAAGACAGAAAGGGAACCTTGGAATGCAAGGCAATGCGCACTGTCAAGGCTATGGAAGGCAAAGACAGAAAAGGAACCCTATGGAAGGCAAAGACAGAAAAGGAACCCTGGAATGCAAGGCAATGCGCACTGTCAAGGCTATGGAAGGCAAAGACAGAAAAGGAACCCTATGGAAGGCAAAGACAGAAAGGGAACCTTGGAATGCAAGGCAATGCGCACTGTCAAGGCTATGGAAGGCAAAGACAGAAAAGGAACCCTATGGAAGGCAAAGACAGAAAGGGAACCCTGGAATGCAAGGCAATGCGCACTGTCAAGGCTATGGAAGGCAAAGACAGAAAAGGAACCCTGGAATGCAAAGACAAGTACACCGAAGAAACCATCAAATAAAAGTACAGAAAAAACAAACACGGACGTCTTGAAATGTATTTTATGACCGAAGTTTTTATTTCATGAATGAAAAAAAAAAGATAGAAGCAAAACGTTATACCATACCATTGCAGCACCAGAAATTGATCAAAAGCAAAACGTAGAAGAAACTCCCAAAAACCCTCTCCTGAAAGAAGAAAATGTTAGTTTATTAGAAGAGATGAAACTCACATCCCTCTTCTGCAACGGATTGTATAAACCCTAATAGATTGTCCTGAAGGGTCTCACATGACTTGTCCTGAAGGGTCTCACATGACTTTCTTCCCCCCCCCCCCCCCCCCCCCCCCCCCCCCCCCCCCCCCCCCCCCCCCCCAACAAAAATTTTTGAACTCCTCTGTTCTTTTTCTGTTATCAAACGCAGCACCCTAAAAACAAAACAATGAATTGAAAATACAACAGAAACTACATAGCGGGCAAAAGGCTGTGAAGCCTATAGTGCCAATGCTATGCTATTTTTTAAAATTCTCTAACCATCTTTAACATGTTAATTGGAAATCTGCTATCCCCCATTTTAAATCAAACTGAACATCAAAGAATAAAATACATGCAAGCCAACAGAAATAACGTATTTGAAAAAATCCAAGAAACAATTTTTAAACAAAACAAATTTTGCTTGTACTGTAATTTTAATGATAATGTCGTTCCATTTCAACACATCTGAACATTTCTTTTTTGAAATTGTTTTGTTAATGTTCTTGTATCCTTTAGATTGAAGTCTCAAACGGTAAAATATTAAAATCGTATTCAAGGAATGATCCATGCAACAACAAAAAAAGTACCTTTAAAGTGGGCTTTAGCTCAGGGAGTGACTCCAGTCCAATATGTTTTTAAAAGATTTTGAAAAGTATGGTTTCACCGTAGCCCTACCTTGATTTGTGAAACTGGAAGTTCTTTAGTGTATATATTTCATCCTTATGTCGTTCATTACAGTCTCGTTAACAGCAATGGTCATCTCAGGACTGTCCCCATGTAAAATGCCAATCACATGTTCTTTAGTGTATATATTTCATCCTTATGTCGTTTATTACAGTCTCGTTAACAGCAATGGTCATCTCAGGACTGTCCCCATGTAAAATGCCAATCACATGTTCTTTAGTGTATATATTTCATCCTTATGTCGTTCATTACAGTCTCGTTAACAGCAATGGTCATCTCAGGACTGTCCCCATGTAAAAGGCCAATCACATGTTCTTTAGTGTATATATTTCATCCTTATGTCGTTCATTACAGTCTCGTTAACAGCAATGGTCATCTCAGGACTGTCCCCATGTAAAATGCCAATCACATGTTCTTTAGCGTTCTTCCTTTGACTTTGACTATGTTATGAAATCATATACTGGGACGGTATTCATTTCGAGATAGCATGAGACTTAGCATGATGCTAACTTAGAAGCTCTTCCAATGTCCTATAGGATTTAATAGGACTTTTGGAAGAGCTTCTAAGTTAGCATCATGCTAAGTCTCATGCTATCTCGACATGAATACCGTCCCAGGACAGCAATAAACATAGATCTGGCAAATCATGTGATGACCACACACTGAAACGACCCACATAACTGAACAAAAGAGCCATCACAGAATAATATTAAAACAAAATAAACAGGGATCTTCACATCGTGTCATTTTGATTTCAAGTCAAAAGGTGGTTTTTGCTGAATGTATAAAACCTTCCCTGTGATAGTGTAATAAAGAAACTTACAACAACAAAAAAAGCATGTGTGAATTGTTAACCCTTTCAACGCCAGCCATTTTTCAGCCAAAACTTTCCATTAAACTTACCTGGGTAGAGAAAAGATTTAATCTGCAATATTTGGGATTCCTTTGTGACATCCACAAAATAGGGCCTATTCTTACCTCCCAAAATGAAGAACATAAGGTCATTGGATACCAGACCCTCATTTGATGCCTTTCAGTGACATGGGTGTCAAATCATTGTGGTGCCAAGAGGCGACAGTGGCGATGAAAGGGTTAATTCCACACTTTAATAATTTGGCCTTAATCGCTTAGGCTCGTTTTCTGCTGATTAAATGTGGTTTTATAGAATTAAAATGTTGTGCATAGAATAGATGTACAGCAGATAAACAGAATGACATGTGGTGACACATGTGGTTACAAAGGGTGTTGGAGTAGAGGGGATGCCCAATGTCATATAAAGCCTAAACTACTCAAAGTAAAAAACAACAAACAGGATGAGCAATAAAAAATATGAGCTATTTGAGAGAATCTACAAACACAAATTCACAGGTTTTGCATTGTCAACATACAAAGTTTGAAACACTGAATAACGTAAAAACGAAATTCACCAATTCATGGGTGCAACTATACAAAATGAAAAAAACTAAAAGGCCGGGGTCCAGGGGTAATGTCCCCCTGCAGCTGAAGAAAAATTGATTTATGAAGGTATTTTGGTTTGCTTTTTCCACAATTTATACAAATGCTTATTTTAAAGTGTTTGAAAAATACAGTAGACACACAAAGATCTTGTTTGACAATTTTAAAAAAAAAGGAAATTCCTTTTCTGGTAGCATTCAAAAACAGGAAATCCTTGTATACCAGGAAAAGTTGCACCCATGCTAATTGACGGATTTGGGGCATGTAGGGACAAAATTTAAAGAGCCATCAATCACAAAATTACATCAATTGCCTGCCACATATGAATTGCTACACGTAAAATAACATCCCACACCCAACAAACTGAACAAACTTCTCATCTCTCACGATTCATCCGATTCTCTCTGAATCCTTTGGCGTCATCAAGAAAACAGCAGCAGAACGAGCTCGATTTAAAATAAAAAATCTTCCTGAAAGACTTTCTGCCACCTCCTTTGTTTACTAAGAACTCATAGCAGACACAGTTCCAGCTTCCTACATGCCCAATTATCATGAAAGTGAGAACTTATATATTCACAAACATATGAGGGTTGATCAGTAAATATTGGCAACAGTTCCATAAAACAGGAACAAAGGACTTCACAGACTTCAAACGTTTGCATTCCTAAGAAAAACACCTTTCCTCTTTGTATGCACAGTTCCAGCTCTCTACGCCAGGTTTCAAGGTCATTTTTTGGTAGCTTCTTTGAGGCAAGGGTCGGATCTGTGATTTTGAGCTTTTTGCAAGGGCCTAGCTGGCACAAAAAAATTTAAGTCCAGCTAAACAATCTAAAAAGATAACGAAAAAGTAAATGTCATGCGGAGATAAGTCTGTAGAATAACTGGTTCAAACATTGATTACTTTACTCTATTCGGAAGGTCACGGTGACCTTTACCTTGTCACTAGATTTCATGCAAAAGTAGTCTTGCTTGTATCAATGGCTAGGCGCCACTGGTAGACTGATCTGGTAGCTTCTGACAAAACCACTTGAGCAAAATGGGCTGCCATGAGTGTTGTTTTATTTGGCATTATATAAGTGATGACTGGCCATTGGATTAATAAAGAAATGCAAAATCGTCGCTTACAAACATGGAATTTTGACTGCAGCTCAACTGGTTTGTCACAGTCGAGACCACTCTACATCTCATTGGCGCCTATGTTAATACAGAAGCTCTGCCAAGTCTCGTCCCCTGTGATGATAGCGCATATTTATTTGGCCCAAACTTTCTGTCTGACAAGCATCTCGTCCCCTGTGATTAGCGCATATTTATTTGGCCCAAACTTTCTGTCGGACAAGCATGTCCCCTGTGATTAGCGCATATTTATTTGGCCCAAACTTTCTGTCGGACAAGCATTACGTCCCCTGTGATTAGCGCATATTTATTTGGCCCAAACTTTCTGTCGGACAAGCATGTCCCCTGTGATTAGCGCATATTTATTTGGCCCAAACTTTCTGTCGGACAAGCATTACGTCCCCTGTGATGATAGCGCATATTTATTTGGCCCAAACTTTCTGTCGGACAAGCATTACGTCCCCTGTGATGATAGCGCATATTTATTTGGCCCAAACTTTCTGTCAGACAAGCATTACGTCCCCTGTGATTAGCGCATATTTATTTGGCCCAAACTTTCTGTCGGACAAGCATTACGTCCCCTGTGATGATAGCGCATATTTATTTGGCCCAAACTTTCTGTCAGACAAGCATTACGTCCCCTGTGATGATAGCGCATATTTATTTGGCCCAAACTTTCTGTCAGACAAGCATTACGTCCCCTGTGATGATAGCGCATATTTATTTGGCCCAAACTTTCTGTCGGACAAGCATTACGTCCCCTGTGATTAGCGCATATTTATTTGGCCCAAACTTTCTGTCAGACAAGCATTACATCCCCTGTGATGATAGCGCATATTTATTTGGCCCAAACTTTCTGTCGGACAAGCATTACATCGAGTCTTATGTTCGTCACTTAGGAAATTGGGTACCCATTTTGTTGTGAGCATTCTCACTAGAAGATGTTTATGCATTATCTTTTCTATTGTACTTGAAGAAGTGTCACTCCTCGCACTCCTTTCTCCCAGTGTCATAATATGGATCTTCATCAGTCAGTTTCTTGAAAAACGGCATGTTTTTCGCGTTCACGGGTGCAAAAAATAAACTAGAGAGTAACATTTTTGGGAGATGTGTTTTCCAGGATTAAAAACTTCAACACATTTGCAAATTGTGCGATAAGAAGTGCACAATCAGCCGTAAATGTCTGTCAAATCGAAATTAATTTGCTTGTAATAGTTGTCAAGTTTCACCACTATGAAGTTATAGCAAGTGAACGAGTCATCTCAAGAATCCCCGATTTTTGGTCACAGGCGCTTACATAATATTTTCAATGACATCACACACTCACGTAGGACATGACATCACGATGATAGTGTGCAAGCAAATGCGTTAAAGAATGAAGTTTTCTTTGGTACCTCCATTATACCTGTATGTTTTATAGATTACAAATGGCAGGATCGTTGCCAATATTTACTGATCAACCCTCATATATCAAAGATTATGCACTGCACACACAAAAACTAATCAGATTTTTCAGGCTCACTGCATGGAATGTTTTGACTTGTGTTTTTCCTCTCTTACAAGGGTAATATCAAGTGATAGATCGATAATGTGATGGCAAAATCCAACAAGACAAGAAAAAAAAGTGCAAACCTCACTCAGAGATAAACATTATTTTCTGCTAAAACTGCAATGCCCAGTAGCTGTTTTGATCCTGGTATATTAAAAATACCTGGCTAATATTTTAATAATCCCCTTGCCATATTGCTCACTAATGAGTTAAAGGCACAGCCGGAGTTTATGTGACCTAGCACCACGAACGGGACATTAAGTTGCTGGGCTAGTTTCTCACAACAGGCTCTGCAAAGTAAAAAATCTCATATTTTTTAGTATCAATTTTGAGTTAGTGGTATTTTTGTGCTCTCTAACATCTCATTTATCATACTTGTAAAGGATAATCTAAATACACACAAAAAGTGCTTTGAAATGAGTAGGTCAATGCATGTTCTTCAGATAGGCTTTACTTTAGACTGTGTTTTCTTAAAATGACTGACAGTCACCCTACCACTTTGAATTGCTTATACTCTAAAACGAAAAAAAATTAACAAGAATGATTCTTATATCATTTGAAAGAGAATTGTCTGGAGTTTTTAACTGGACCACATTTTCTCAGAATGGTCATTTTGACACTTAATGTCCCTTTCGTGGTGCTGAGTCACATATGAGGGACTCGAGCTGCGTGGGACTCATTTTGCCTTCCTGCTCGCGTTCACTACTCTTTATCCCTACCTTTTTCCCTGAGGCGGCAAGTGTCGGACTAGCAAGAACCGATTCTTTGGATCACATGCTATGCCTTTAAGAATGCCCTTTAACATTTTGATATAAGCGGACTGAACAAAATCAAAACAAGGTATCCCTTTTCCAAGAAATTCTTAATCCAAAGAAGAAAAAAAAAGTCCCTTAAAGAACAGAAGCACACAAAAATGATTTTAAAACCGCAATAATAGTTCCAAAATGTTGGCACTATTTGAACTATACTTTTCTAGCATATAAATGAACACTGACCCTTCATTGAACCTTATTTCGCATTGAACTGCTTGCTTTTTTGTGCAAAACCTCTAATAAAAGGGGGACAATGTTTAGGCGTTGGATTCACATTATCTTTATTACACCGACTTTGATGACAATGCAGTAAATGTGATGAAATATGGCACTGCATTTTCTGCAGCCAGGCATTTCACAACTGCCAGCCAGCTCGCTATATTTTTTTTTATAGTACAGGGACACAGCTTTTATGGCTTGGCAAGTTTGGCCAAGCAATGTAGTCAATTATCAATGCAACAATCTTTCTGTAAATGATATGAAAACAATGCCATTCTTTCCAAAACATGACCATAAGAATATAAAACAAAATATATCGATGCCACTACATTATATGCAAAACAACAACAAACATAACTTATTATCGTTAATGTCACTGGATTATGTGTAAGAAAATGAAGTTTAAATAAATATAACATATTAATCCATTAGATACCAACGCCAAGATTAGCATTTATATGTAATAACATTTTGTGTTATAACTGGACAAAAACACCTCCAAGGCAAAAACTAATCTTTGTTTAAAAAATATTGCTGTGGCCCCAAAAAAGCCATGTTTCCTAAAGGATATTACATAGGGGGAAAGAAAGGCGATGAAACTTCAATTGCATGACTTTTTTTTAGAAAAACAGTTTGGTGTTCACTTCGGTTGCATAATTTAAGAAACTTTGGAGTAATCAGTATGTACCTGTCTGTAAATGTTCTTACTGACAGAAAAACACACAACTGTTCAGAAACATTTCAAACACATAAAGTCAACTGATGCACACATTTTCAACAACAAAAATGACCTTTCCCTTTGCAGGCACTGCCTATCAGCTGCCTCCTCTCTTCACCCTCTGCTAAAAGGCCTTTCAGTCAAATGAAGAAGTGAAAAACAATCTGAATACAGCGGAATCCGCTTAATCGGACACTTTTGGGACCAGGAAAAATATGGCCGATAAAGCGAATCGGCCGATAAAAACGAACATCGAGATACTGTATGACGCAATAGGGCGTTTGCCACGAGTGTTCGTTCGTACTATACTAGACTACTAATTTGCCCGCGCTCGTTCTGCCCGAGTTCCGCTGGCCTCTCTAATTCAACTCAGTGAAATTCAAGGTCGCCGGCGCGTGGCAAATGCTCTATTATGCAAGTCAAAAGCAATGACGTCAAAATTAAATGTTGCAGTTCAAATTCAAATTCTTTCCCTTTTTGTGATGTGTGTGTGTGTGTTTATTAATCCTACAACTTGACAGAAGCACGAGTAAAAGACAATGATTTTGTTTTCTTGAGTGATTTTAACGCCATGCAGGGTCTTTCAATTGACAACAGCTCACCTTCCAACTTCACACTCAACCATGTAAACGTCAAAAGCGTGTTGTCAGTTTGTCTGCCTCTGTTGTTCTCCCTCTCAAAAAGGGGTAAAGAGGAAAAATTAGAGAGAAAAAGTGGCCAATAAAGCGAAATTGAAGATTTCAGCTTTGGCCGTAAAAACGAACAAAATAACACATGCTTAAGAAGAAAAAAAATTCCGTTCCAGAGGAAATTGGCCGATTAAGCGGCTTTGGCCGATTAGCGGCGATGGCCAATTAAACGGATTCCACTGTATTGCTATCTTTTTTTCTCCCATACTTCGCTCCATTTTTTTAACACTGTCTTGAGAGAAGAGAAGATTGGGAAAATAATACTAATACAGGAAAAAGCCAAAGATTGGTGTGATCATATTGACCTCTTTTCTTCTTCTTTTTTGACAATGGTAGTTCTCACTTTTAAACTCCTCATCAAAATGATAAAGCAAAAGGGTTGATTTGTGAAAAAGAACAAGCCTGCCTATTCATGTTGAAGGTATTTCCACATATAAAAAGAAGAAATAGAAATAGTTAAAGTCTTTGATACACACTCATCTTGCTAAATGTCAGTACAGAAAGTTCAGTGTACAACACCAAAGATAAACGAAAAGCATTAAATATAATACCTAAGATAATATGTAAACACAAATCCAACTAGAAGTTAAACACACACAAAAAGCACACTCACAATGAATTATACAGCAGAGATGCATTTGCAAAAAAAAAGAAGTTATAAGCATTATAAAGACACAAATCCATAATAAATACAAAATACCCATAATAACTACAGAAATTAAACACACGCTTAAAAAGTCAAAGGAAAACTGTACACAATCTCATCACAACTGCAGATATGTACAACCACATGATATTCATCTCTTCAGTTAGCATTTCATGTGATTTTTGTGTGAAAAAGAATAAAGCAAAAGTATAAAAATAGGAAAACTGATTAAAGTGAAGCAAAATAATCAAAACTGAAGGTTTAGGACATTTATTTAAAAAATTACATCCTTACCACAGCCATTTTATTTCAGATCTAGACACTGGGTTTTTTTTTAACTCTTCACGAAAAATTTTGTCATTTGCTTTTGAAACATAAGGAAATTAAACAAATATAGACATCGTTCTCTCTGGCGGCAAAAGAGCATACTTAATTAACAGAACAGTATTCCATCTATCTATTTGACAATTTTATACGATAGGATCAATTTTCTGAAAGACAAACAGCATTTCTGTACAAACTCTTGTTTCTATTTCACAGAGTTCTTGTGTGAAACACATCTTTTGTAGGGAAACAAAACAAAGCAAAAAAAACAAAAACTTTTAAAGATCTTTTGCTCCATATTTTTTTTCTCAGATAAAACAAACTCAGAAGCAAAAGCGATCAACGACAAACGACCAGCAAAACGTGAGAAACATTTTGTTCTTATTACGAGCGACGCAATCAGATCTTTTCAGCAATATAAAGGAACGTGGTTCAAGAGTACGCTTTGTGCCGAGTGACAATGGCCCTTTCTTGGTCAGTGGTGGCTGTGCCGCCTCCACAGGGCAGTAAGAGGACAGACGTCCACTATAAACTGCTGGTCCTCCTGTTGGTGTTGTAATCGATGGGCAAATCAACAGTTCTCTGCTCCGTCACCTCCCCCGCTCCCCGTCACCATCACCAGGTGGCTGCCTGTTGCAACACACCAAAGAATAGAGGTATAGGCTGTGTACACACATAAGTGGATATTCCAGACCTGCTTACCCTGAAATTAGGCTTTGTGTATTCGGAATCCAAAATAAGTGTATTTTTCACCAAATAGGAGTACTCCAACAGGAAAGTTTTTTTTAAAAACGAAAAGCAAACTTGCATACATTTATATAACAACCGAGTAATAAATGCATGGAATAACCTTCCCGATGAAGCAGTTAATGCAAAGTCATTAAATTCGTTCAAAAATATCATAGACAAGTTTTTTTCCAAAACAAAATGTATTCAGTTAATATGCAGATTTAAATGAATAAAACACAGATGCCTTAGTAGTCATCAGTGAATGAAGCCTAACCAAACAAAAATAAAAAAACATATTTAGAGGGCAAAAGGCTAAAACAAAATAGCCTATAGTGCCATTTATGCTATGCTATAGAAATAATGTGTCAAAAGTATCATCCATTTAAATTGACAACAGTATTTCACACACACAGACTGACAGAGTGCATACGTTTCGCCGAAATCAGGCTAATATACACGAAAATGATAAGTCGGATTTGTTTTCACCATATTTTTTTCACTATATACAAAAAAAATCAAAAAATTAATCATATTTCTGTCAAATATGTGTAGAAAATATGGTGAAATCATATGGGTAAACAGGTCTGATATTATTCCATGCGGAAACCTGTGCGCAATCCATAAATAAGTGAAACAAAGAAGGGAAAAGATTTGCGCAAACCACCCTCTATAATTCCCTATGTAATGAACATAAACTTTTATCCTTCTTTCTTCCACTTAATTTAGGGTTTTCCGTACGGAAATTACGCGTCTAATGTGAACGAACCGGCCTTACGCATACAATTAACTCGTTCTACCCCGTTTACCCACGCCAACCATATCTGCCCATTTACCAGTCAAACTCGTAATATAAACCCATCTTCAAACTGAAGCGTCTACCTTGGTTCTCATTCACAAATTGTTCACTTTGGTAGCTTTAGCCTGTTTACCAAAGCTTCCTTTCCAGTCACACTCAGATTTGATCGATTTTGGAACAGATTTCTATTGTTTTCCCAAAAAAATGTTGATGACGGAATGACAACCATGATTTCTGAGCAATGAAACAGCAAGTAAAATCATGTTTGAATGGATCAAGGACAATTTTAAATGACATAAATAACGATTATATAGTTTTTAGCGAATCTAGCGAAAGCTATTCAGTCGATCATTGCATAAAGAACAGACATTCTCTAATTTTTAAAAGAGCTATTTTTACAGAACTACTTGTTTCAAATTTTATAACCCCTTTGTAATACTTTTAAAACCCCCATTTGACAACAACCTCCTAACCCCTAACCCCCCTGAACCCACCCCCCAAAGTCCCAGGACCCCAACCTACCAAAATGTCTATAATAAACCCCACCAACCCTCTGCATAAGCTGGGCCAGGGAAGATAACCGTGGCAAAACCCAATGGGGTAAATGTGTTTAAATAAACATGCGTTAATTTACTCAGAACTGGGGACATTGTGAATATTCTTTGCACAGTTCATCTCCTGATGGAAAAAAAAGAGTAAACAATGCCAGCAGAAATAAGCCTGTCATGGTAATGATCAGAATTGACTATGGTAACTAACTAAATGGCAGAAGCAGAAGCCACAAAAAAACAGCAAAAAGTTGGCTCGAAAGATAAAACCACACACACGTGTACACTCATACACACAGCAAGTTCAGTGGTTTATCAAAGCCCAACTTTAGCATCAGAGGGGTCATCACTGGATCGTTGCCCCTCCCTCACACACACAGGAGAGAAAATTCAATTCTTTAACAAATCCAGTTTAGGGTCATCCCTAGATCGTTGTCCCTCCTTCTGGTCACACAACTCCTCACACACACCCACAAACACACAGACACAACAGAGAAACCCTGTCCTTTACCAGTGCCCAGATCCAGCATGGGGTCGTCCCTGGATCGCTGGCCCTCCCTGCTCTCCTGCCGGAGGTCCAGGGGAGGATGAGCCTCCCCTGGACCTCCGGCAGGAGAGCAGGGAGGGCCAGCGATCCAGGGACGACCCCATGAATGGATCTGGGCACATGGTAAAGGACAGGGTTCTCTGTGTGTGTCTGTGTGTGTTTGGGTGTGTGTGAGAGAGTTTGTGTATGAAGGAGTGTGACAACGATCTAGGGATGACCCTAAACTGGATTTGTTAAAGAATTGAATTTTCTCTCCTGTGTGTGTGAGGGAGGGGCAACGATCCAGTGATGACCCCTCTGATGCTAAAGTTGGGCTTTGATAAACCACTGAACTTAACTGTGTGTATGAGTGTACACGTGTGTGTGGTTTTATCTTTCGAGCCAACTTTTTGCTGTTTTTTTGTGGCTTCTGCTTCTGCCATTTAGTTAGTTACCATAGTCAATTCTGATCATTACCATGACAGGCTTATTTCTGCTGGCATTGTTTACTCTTTTTTTTCCATCAGGAGATGAACTGTGCAAAGAATATTCACAATGTCCCCAGTTCTGAGTAAATTAACGCATGTCTTATTTAAACACATTTACCCCATCCATGCAGCCACGCTTATCTTCCCTGGCCCAGCTGTGCAGAGAGCTCTGAGCAAAACTATAGACATGTTTAGAAAAATTCCTACGACTTTGAAAATATTCACTGTATCACTTTATAATGTTGTTGTCAAATGCATGGTTTTAAAAGTTTACAAAGTTTAATAAAATTTGAAACAAGTAGTTCTAAAAATAGCTCTTTTACAAAAAAAATTAGAGAATGTCTGTTCTTTATGCAATGATCGACTGAATAGCTTTCGCTAGATTCGCTAAAAACTATATATAATCGTTATTTATGTCATTTAAAATTGTCCTTGATCCATTCAAACATGATTTTACTTGCTGTTTCATTGCTCAGAAATCATGGTTGTCATTCCGTCATCAACATTTTTTTGGGAAAACAATAGAAATCTGTTCCAAAATCGATCAAATCTGAGTGTGACTGGAAAGGAAGCTTTGGTAAACAGGCTAAAGCTACCAAAGTGAACAATTTGTGAATGTTTAACCAAACTAGAAGCCTCAGTTTGAGGATGGGTTTGTGTATACGAGTTTACTCGTAAATGGGGCAGATATGGTTGGCGTGGGTAAACGGGGTAGAACGAGTTAATTGGCAATTGTAAGGCCGGGTTCACATTAGACGCGTATGTTCCGTACGGGAAAAGCCTAAACTAAGTGGAAAGAAAGAAGGATAAAAGTGATTACGCATATATAGGGGAAATTCGGACACGTGCGCAAATCTTTTCCCTTCTTTGTTTCACTTATTTAAGGATTGCGCACAGGTTTCCGCATGGAATAATATCAGACCTGTTTCACCCATATGATTTCACCTATTTTTTGTACAAATACGGGGACAGAAATATGGATTATTTTTTGTGTTTTTTTTGTACCGATAGGAAAAAAAATATGGTGAAAACAAATCCGACTTATCATTTCCGTATATTGCACTGATTCAGGAAACTGGTTGCACTCGGTCCAGTCTGTGTGTGTGTGTGTGTGTGTACCAACACATTTAAATGGATGATACTTTTGACACATTATTTCTATAGCATAGCATAAATGGCACTATAGACTATTTTGTTTAGCCTTTTGCCCTCTAAATATGTCTTTGATTTTTGTTAGGTTTGGCTTCATTCACTGATGCGACTACTAAGGCATCTGTGTTTTATTCATTTAAATCTGCATATTAACTGAATACATTTTGTTTTGGAAAAACTTATCTATGATATTTTTGAACGAATTTAATGACTTTGCATTAACTGCTTCATCGGGAAGGTTATTCCATGCATTTATTACTCTCGGTTGTTATATAAATGTATGCAATTTGCTTTTCGTTTTTTAAAAACTTTCCTGTTGGGAGTACTCTCTATTTTTGTGAAAAATACATTTATTTTGGATTCCGAATACGCAAAGCCTAATTTCAGGGTAAGCAGGTCTGGAATATCCACTTATGTGTGTACACAGCCTATACCTCTATTCTTTGGTGTGTTGCAACAGGCAGCCACCTGGTGATGGTGACGGGGAGCGGGGGAGGTGACGGAGCAGAGAACTGTTGATTTGCCCATCGATTACAACACCAACAGGAGGACCAGCAGTTTATAGTGGACGTCTGTCCTCTTACTGCCCTGTGGAGGCGGCACAGCCACCACTGACCAAGAAAGGGCCATTGTCACTCGGCACAAAGCGTACTCTTGAACCACGTTCCTTTATATTGCTGAAAAGATCTGATTGCGTCGCTCGTAATAAGAACAAAATGTTTCTCACGTTTTGCTGGTCGTTTGTCGTTGATCGCTTTTGCTTCTGAGTTTGTTTTATCTGAGAAAAAAAATATGGAGCAAAAGATCTTTAAAAGTTTTTGTTTTTTTTGCTTTGTTTTGTTTCCCTACAAAAGATGTGTTTCACACAAGAACTCTGTGAAATAGAAACAAGAGTTTGTACAGAAATGCTGTTTGTCTTTCAGAAAATTGATCCTATCGTATAAAATTGTCAAATAGATAGATGGAATACTGTTCTGTTAATTAAGTATGCTCTTTTGCCGCCAGAGAGAACGATGTCTATATTTGTTTAATTTCCTTATGTTTCAAAAGCAAATGACAAAATTTTTCGTGAAGAGTTAAAAAAAAACCCAGTGTCTAGATCTGAAATAAAATGGCTGTGGTAAGGATGTAATTTTTTAAATAAATGTCCTAAACCTTCAGTTTTGATTATTTTGCTTCACTTTAATCAGTTTTCCTATTTTTATACTTTTGCTTTATTCTTTTTCACACAAAAATCACATGAAATGCTAACTGAAGAGATGAATATCATGTGGTTGTACATATCTGCAGTTGTGATGAGATTGTGTACAGTTTTCCTTTGACTTTTTAAGCGTGTGTTTAATTTCTGTAGTTATTATGGGTATTTTGTATTTATTATGGATTTGTGTCTTTATAATGCTTATAACTTCTTTTTTTTTGCAAATGCATCTCTGCTGTATAATTCATTGTGAGTGTGCTTTTTGTGTGTGTTTAACTTCTAGTTGGATTTGTGTTTACATATTATCTTAGGTATTATATTTAATGCTTTTCGTTTATCTTTGGTGTTGTACACTGAACTTTCTGTACTGACATTTAGCAAGATGAGTGTGTATCAAAGACTTTAACTATTTCTATTTCTTCTTTTTATATGTGGAAATACCTTCAACATGAATAGGCAGGCTTGTTCTTTTTCACAAATCAACCCTTTTGCTTTATCATTTTGATGAGGAGTTTAAAAGTGAGAACTACCATTGTCAAAAAAGAAGAAGAAAAGAGGTCAATATGATCACACCAATCTTTGGCTTTTTCCTGTATTAGTATTATTTTCCCAATCTTCTCTTCTCTCAAGACAGTGTTAAAAAAATGGAGCGAAGTATGGGAGAAAAAAAGATAGCAATACAGTGGAATCCGTTTAATTGGCCAACGGATAATCGGCCAAAGCCGCTTAATCTGCCAATTTCCTCTGGAACGGAATTTTTTCTTAAGCATGTGTTATTTTTTTCGTTTTTACGGCCAAAGCTGAAATACTCAATTTCGCTTTATTGGCCACTTTTTGTCTCTAATGTTTCCTCTTTACCCCTTTTTGAGAGGGAGAACAACAGAGGCAGACAAACTGACAACACGCTTTTGACGTTTACATGGTTGAGTGTGAAGTTGGAAGGTGAGCTGTTGTCAATTGAAAGACCCTGCAATGGCGTTAAAATCACTCAAGAAAACAAAATCATTGTCTTTTACTCGTGCTTTGGTCAAGTTGTAGGATTAATAAACACACACACACACATCACAAAAAGGTAAAGAATTTGAATTTGAACTGCAACATTTTAATTTTGACGTCATTGCTTTTGACTTGCATAATAGAGCATTTGCCACGCGCCGGTGGCCTTGAATTTCACTGAGTTGAATTAGGTCAGCGCAACTCGGGCAGAACGATCTCGGGCAAATTAGTAGTCTAGTATAGTGAACGAACACTCGTGGCAAACGCCCTATTGCGTCATACAGTATCTCGATGTTCGTTTTAGCGGCCGATTCGCTTTATCGGCCATATTTTTTCCTGGTCCCAAAAGTGTCCGATTAAGCGGATTCCGCTGTATTCAGATTGTTTTTCACTTCTTCATTTGACTGAAAGGCCTTTTAGCAGAGGGTGAAGAGAGGAGGCAGCTGATAGGCAGTGCCTGCAAAGGGAAAGGTCATTTTTGTTGTTGAAAATGTGTGCATCAGTTGACTTTATGTGTTTGAAATGTTTCTGAACAGTTGTGTGTTTTTCTGTCAGTAAGAACATTTACAGACAGGTACATACTGATTACTCCAAAGTTTCTTAAATTATGCAACCGAAGTGAACACCAAACTGTTTTTCTAAAAAAAAGTCATGCAATTGAAGTTTCATCGCCTTTCTTTCCCCCTATGTAATATCCTTTAGGAAACATGGCTTTTTGGGGGCCACAGCAATATTTTTTAAACAAAGATTAGTTTTTGCCTTGGAGGTGTTTTTGCGTTGTTGACATATAGCTAGTCTATTCAATCCCACAAAATGTTCTTGTGATATTCAATATTATGCGCATGTAATCTTGGCTGTTCGGTATGCACTAATGGTCATTAATTACGCGTGTCTATTTTGATAGCTTATAATGAGCATCAGTTCGCGCCTTAACATATCATATACTAGGGACATTAACGAATAATAAGTTATGTTTGTTGTTGTGTTGTGAATGCATTACATGTATGTTGGCATATTTCGTATATGTCATTCGTTTGTGTGTGACTATTCTGTGTAGTCATGGATTGTCACTGGAAAGAATGGCATTGTTTTCATATCATTTACAGAAAGATTGTTGCATTGATAATTGACTACATTGCTTGGCCAAACTTGCCAAGCCATAAAAGCTGTGTCCCTGTACTATAAAAAAAAATATAGCGAGCTGGCTGGCAGTTGTGAAATGCCTGGCTGCAGAAAATGCAGTGCCATATTTCATCACATTTACTGCATTGTCATCAAAGTCGGTGTAATAAAGATAATGTGAATCCAACGCCTAAACATTGTCCCCCTTTTATTAGAGGTTTTGCACAAAAAAGCAAGCAGTTCAATGCGAAATAAGGTTCAATGAAGGGTCAGTGTTCATTTATATGCTAGAAAAGTATAGTTCAAATAGTGCCAACATTTTGGAACTATTATTGCGGTTTTAAAATCATTTTTGTGTGCTTCTGTTCTTTAAGGGACTTTTTTTTTCTTCTTTGGATTAAGAATTTCTTGGAAAAGGGATACCTTGTTTTGATTTTGTTCAGTCCGCTTATATCAAAATGTTAAAGGGCATTCTTAAAGGCATAGCATGTGATCCAAAGAATCGGTTCTTGCTAGTCCGACACTTGCCGCCTCAGGGAAAAAGGTAGGGATAAAGAGTAGTGAACGCGAGCAGGAAGGCAAAATGAGTCCACGCAGCTCGTAGTCCCTCATATGTGACTCAGCACCACGAAAGGGACATTAAGTGTCAAAATGACCATTCTGAGACAATGGTCCAGTTTGAAACTTCAGACAATTCTCTTTCAAATGATATAAGAACCATTCTTGTAACTTTTTTTCGTTTTAGAGTTATAAGCATTCAAAGTGGTAGGGTGACTGTCGGCCATTTTGAGAAATCACGGTCTAAAGTTTAGCCTAGCTGAAGAAAATGCATCAACCTACTCATTTCAAAGCACTTTTGTGTGTATTTAGATTATCCTTTACAAGTATGATAAATGAGATGTTAGAGAGCACAAAAATACCCAATAACTCAAAATTGACAAAAAATAAATATGAGATTTTTTACTTTGCAAGCCTGTTGTGAGAAACTAGCCCAGCAACTTAATGTCCCGTTCGTGGTGCTAGGTCACATAAACTCCAGCTGTGCCTTTAACTCATTAGTGAGCAATATGGCAAGGGGATTATTAAAATATTAGCCAGGTATTTTTAATATACCAGGATCAAAACAGCTACTGGGCATTGCAGTTTTAGCAGAAAATAATGTTTATCTCTGAGTGAGGTTTGCACTTTTTTTTCTTGTCTTGTTGGATTTTGCCATCACATTATCGATCTATCACTTGATATTACCCTTGTAAGAGAGGAAAAACACAAGTCAAAACATTCCATGCAGTGAGCCTGAAAAATCTGATTAGTTTTTGTGTGTGCAGTGCATAATCTTTGATATATGAGGGTTGATCAGTAAATATTGGCAACGATCCTGCCATTTGTAATCTATATTACATACAGGTATAATGGAGATACCAAATAAAACTTCATTCTTAAACGCATCTGCTTGCACACTACCATCGTGATGTCATGTCCTACGTGAGTGTGTGATGTCATTGAAAATATTATGTAAGCGCCTGTGACCAAAAATCGGGGATTCTTGAGATGACTCGTTCACTTGCTATAACTTCATAGTGGTGAAACTTGACAACTATTACAAGCAAATTAATTTCGATTTGACAGACATTTACGGCTGATTGTGCACTTCTTATCGCACAATTTCCAAATGTGTTGAAGTTTTCAATCCTGGAAAACACATCTCCCAAAAATGTTACCCTCTAGTTCATTTTTTGCACTCGTGAACGCGCAAAACATGCCGTTTTTCAAGAAACTGACTGATGAAGATCCATATTATGACACTGGGAGAAAGGAGTGCGAGGAGTGACACTTCTTCAAGTACAATAGAAAAGATAATGCATAAACATCTTCTAGTGAGAATGCTCACAACAAAATGGGTACCCAATTTCCTAAGTGACGAACGTAAGACTCGATGTAATGCTTGTCCGACAGAAAGTTTGGGCCAAATAAATATGCGCTATCATCACAGGGGATGTAATGCTTGTCTGACAGAAAGTTTGGGCCAAATAAATATGCGCTAATCACAGGGGACGTAATGCTTGTCCGACAGAAAGTTTGGGCCAAATAAATATGCGCTATCATCACAGGGGACGTAATGCTTGTCCGACAGAAAGTTTGGGCCAAATAAATATGCGCTAATCACAGGGGACGTAATGCTTGTCTGACAGAAAGTTTGGGCCAAATAAATATGCGCTAATCACAGGGGACGTAATGCTTGTCCGACAGAAAGTTTGGGCCAAATAAATATGCGCTAATCACAGGGGACGTAATGCTTGTCTGACAGAAAGTTTGGGCCAAATAAATATGCGCTATCATCACAGGGGACGTAATGCTTGTCCGACAGAAAGTTTGGGCCAAATAAATATGCGCTATCATCACAGGGGACGTAATGCTTGTCCGACAGAAAGTTGTGGGCCACAAATAAATATGCGCTAATCACAGTGGACATGCTTGTCCGACAGCAAGTTTGGGCCAAATAAATATGCGCTAATCACAGGAGACGTAATGCTTGTCCGACAGAAAGTTTGGGCCAAATAAATATGCGCTAATCACAGGGGACATGCTTGTCCGACAGAAAGTTTGGGCCAAATAAATATGCGCTATCATCACAGGGGACGTAATGCTTGTCCGACAGAAAGTTTGGGCCAAATAAATATGCGCTATCATCACAGGGGACGAGACTTGGCAGAGCTTCTGTATTAACATAGGCGCCAATGAGATGTAGAGTGGTCTTGACTGGGACAAACCAGTTGTGCTGCAGTCAAAATTCCATGTTTGTAAGCGACGATTTTGCATTTCTTTATTAATCCAATGGCCAGTCATCACTTATATAATGCCAAATAAACCAACACTCATGGCAGCCCATTTTGCTCAAGTGGTTTTGTCAGAAGCTACCAGATCAGTCTACCAGTGGCGCCTAGCCATTGATACAAGCAAGACTACTTTTGCATGAAATCTAGTGACAAGGTAAAGGTCACCGTGACCTTCCGAATAGAGTAAAGTAATCAATGTTTGAACCAGTTATTCTACAGACTTATCTCCGCATGACATTTACTTTGTCTTCCGTTTATTCTGTATTTAGAGTGTGTAGCTGGACTCCTAAGTGCTTTTTTGTGTACACCAGTCATCGTATGCCCCTTGCCAAAAGCTCAAAATATACAGCAGTCCGTACCCTCAGCACCTGTAACAACGTAAACTACACCAAATCCGACCTAGAAACCTGGCGTTGAGGCTGGAACGGAAAATGGAACTGTGCATATTAAAGAGGAAAGGTGTTTTTCCTAGGAATGCAAACGCTTTAAGCATGTGAGGTCCTTTGTTCCTGTTTTATGGAACCATTGCCAATATTTACTGATCAACCCTCATATGTTTGTGAATATATAAGTTCTCACTTTCATGATAATTGGGCATGTAGGAAGCTGGAACTGTGTCTGCTATGAGTTCTTAGTAAACAAAGGAGGTGGCAGAAAGTCTTTCAGGAAGATTTTTTATTTTAAATCGAGCTCGTTCTGCTGCTGTTTTCTTGATGACGCCAAAGGATTCAGAGAGAATCGGATGAATCGTGAGAGATGAGAAGTTTGTTCAGTTTGTTGGGTGTGGGATGTTATTTTACGTGTAGCAATTCATATGTGGCAGGCAATTGATGTAATTTTGTGATTGATGGCTCTTTAAATTTTGTCCCTACATGCCCCAAATCCGTCAATTAGCATGGGTGCAACTTTTCCTGGTCCCCCGCATACAAGCCCGGATTTCCTGTTTTTGAATGCTACCAGAAAAGGAATTTCCTGTTTTTTTAAAATTTGTCAAACGAGATCTTTGTGTGTCTACTGTATTTTTTCAAACACTTTAAAATAAGCATTTGTATAAATTGTGGGAAAAGCAAGCTAAAATACCTTTATAAATCATGTTTTGCTTCAGCTGCTGGGGGGCATTACCCCTGGACCCCGGCCTTTTAGTTTTTTTCATTTTGTATAGTTGCACCCATGAATTGGTGAATTTCGTTTTTACGTTATTCAGTGTTTCAAACTTTGTATGTTGACAATGCAAAACCTGTGAATTTGTGTTTGTAGATTCTCTCAAATAGCTCATATTTTTTATTGCTCATCCTGTTTGTTGTTTTTTACTTTGAGTAGTTTAGGCTTTATATGACATTGGGCATCCCCTCTACTCCAACACCCTTTGTAACCACATGTGTCACCACATGTCATTCTGTTTATCTGCTGTACATCTATTCTATGCACAACATTTTAATTCTATAAAACCACATTTAATCAGCAGAAAACGAGCCTAAGCGATTAAGGCCAAATTATTAAAGTGTGGAATTAACCCTTTCATCGCCACTGTCGCCTCTTGGCACCACAATGATTGAACACCCATGTCACTGAAAGGCATCAAATGAGGGTCTGGTATCCGGTGACTTTATGTTCTTCATTTTGGGAGTTAAGAATAGGCCCTATTTTATGGATGTTGCAAAGGAATCCCAAATATTGCAGATTAATTCTGTTCTCTACCCAGGTAAGTTTAATGGAAATGTTTGGCTGAAAAATGGCTGGCGTTGAAAGGGTTAACAATTCACACCTGCTTTTTTTGTTGTTGTAAGTTTCTTTATTACACTATCACAGGGAAGGTTTTATACATTCAGCAAAAACCACCTTTTGACTTGAAATCAAAATGACACGATGTGAAGATCCCTGTTTATTTTGTTTTAATATTATTCTGTGATGGCTCTTTTGTTCAGTTATGTGGGTCGTTTCAGTGTGTGGTCATCACATGATTTGCCAGATCTATGTTTATTGCTGTCCTGGGACGGTATTCATGTCGAGATAGCATGAGACTTAGCATGATGCTAACTTAGAAGCTCTTCCAAAAGTCCTATTAAATCCTATAGGACTTTTGGAAGAGCTTCTAATTTAGCATCATGCTAAGTCTAATGCTATCTCGAAATGAATACCGTCCCAGTATATGATTTCATAACATAGTCAAAGTCAAAGGAAGAACATGTGATTGGCATTTTACATGGGGACAAGAACATGTGATTGGCATTTTAAAGAACATGGATTGGACAGTCCTGAGATGACCATTGCTGTTAACGAGACTGTAATGAACGACATAAGGATGAAATATATACACTAAAGAACATGTGATTGGCCTTTTACATGGGGACAGTCCTGAGATGACCATTGCTGTTAACGAGACTGTAATGAACGACATAAGGATGAAATATATACACTAAAGAACATGTGATTGGCATTTTACATGGGGACAGTCCTGAGATGACCATTGCTGTTAACGAGACTGTAATAAACGACATAAGGATGAAATATATACACTAAAGAACTTCCAGTTTCACAAATCAAGGTAGGGCTACGGTGAAACCATACTTTTCAAAATCTTTTAAAAACATATTGGACTGGAGTCACTCCCTGAGCTAAAGCCCACTTTAAAGGTACTTTTTTTGTTGTTGCATGATCATTCCTTGAATACGATTTGTAATATTTTACCGTTTGAGACTTCAATCTAAAGGATACAAGAACATTAACAAACAATTTCAAAAAGAAATGTTCAGATGTGTTGAAATGGAACGACATTATCTTCAAGTTCCAGTACAGCAAAATTTGTTTTGTTTAAAATGTTTCTTGGAGTTTTTTCAATACGTTATTTCTGTTGGCTTGCATGTATTTTGATTCTTTGATGTTCAGTTTGATTTAAAATGGGGGATAGCAGATTTCCAATTAACATGGTTAAAGATGGTTAGAGAATTTTAAAATAGCATAGCATTGGCACTATAGGCTTCACAGCGCTTTTGCCCGCTATGTAGTTTCTGTTGTATTTTCAATTCATTGTTTTGTTTTTAGGGTGCTTGTCGTTTGATAACAAAAAGAACAGAGGATTCAACAAATTGTTGGGGGGGGGGGGGGTGTGAGAAGAAAGTCATGTGAGACCCTTCGACAAGTCATGTGAGACCCTTCAGGGCAATCTATTGGGTTTATACATACGTTGCAGAAGAGGGATGTGAGTTTCATCTCTTCCTAATAAACTAACATTTTCTTCTTTTCAGGAGAGGGTTTTTGAGGGAGTTTCTTCTACGTTTTGCTTTTGATCAATTTCTGGTGCTGCAATGGTATGGTATAACGTTTTGCTTCTATCTTTTTTTTTTCATTCATGACATAAAACTTCGGTCATGAAATACATTTTCAAGACTCCAGTGG
>CM065686.1:44694121-44769121 GCA_017654935.2 Phymorhynchus buccinoides
CGGGAAAGGTAATAAGTTGTTACCAGTGAACATTTGCAATGAGAACATTTAGTGAAGGACAAGCAAAACTGCAACTTTGCAAGTGATTTATTGGCCACTGCAACTAGGGTTATTAACGCCCTTGACGGAAAGAGTTAAGCCCTTGTTTGGTCAGTATCCAAAAGGGCATTCACTCTTGCGAAAGGCAGCCATTAAGGAACAAAAGAAAGAAAATCATTTGTTGCAAATAGGGTTATTGGCGAGAGTTGGAGATACATTGGTCAGTACTCTCCAGCATCTTCCCCCTACCCACCAAGGGCATTCGCTCTTGCAAAAGGTGTTCTTTGCAGTGGCCAATAGCTAGCCAATCTAAATCTGGTAGCAACACTGCAAATAGACACCACTTACACATGGGCACTGGAACGACGTCATGGGTACAGAAATCACGTCAGAGGGAGGGTGCATGGTACAAATGACAATAACTGATTTTAGTGTAGGTATTAGGTACTTTATAGTCACAGAGGCGTCTCTGTGAAAATTCGGGTTGTCGATCCCACCTGGAGAGAATCCTTTGCAGCCTAGACGATTGCGCCATGAGCAAAGACTGTACAGGGGAAGATTTTTTTTGTTTTTTGCTTTGCATGTGATTTTTTAACGTGTGACTGATGAGGAAGGAAAGGGGGGGTATCTTACAGGTAGATGATGTGGAACAAGTTTTGACCAAATGACAATCAGTTTTTTCGTTGCCACTGGCAACTTAATTATTAATGTGCTAAGTGCATGGGCACACGGGACCTCGGTTTACTACGTCTCATCCGAAAGACTCCACGTTCAGACCGTAAGGCCTAGTGCAAAGTGAGAGAAAAAATCCCCTGTACCCAGGTTCGAACTCTGGTTTACTTGACACGAGGCGAACATGCTACCACTGTGCCACTCTACACTGTAGTAAGTACACTTCATTTTTCGCCCTGAAAAAGAACCAGTTGATATTGTCGGATTTTTGAAAATTGTGTATCATTCAGGACATGACAATTATTATTGCAAAGAATCATGACATTTACACACTCTTAGTCTTACTAATGATCACCCCCATTTTTTGTTACGGTACTCACCCAGTCTATATTTAGGCCTAAGTGATATTTGTCGTTGGTGTTTCAAGTCCATTGTGAGGATTATTTCCCAGACTTCAGTACAGTTCATATTTCTCATAATAAGTAAGTTCCTTTCAGAATCTATCGCCCCTGAGAAGATAAAATAGCTCTCAGCTTTCTGACTTGCAGAACTATTCTTTGCGGATTAATGAATTTTGCTACTTTTTGTGCAGCGGTTGGCATGATTTAGATCTACATGGAACGCATCTTCCTTCCTCATTTCATGTTGTGATTTTCCGCTGTTTTAATCTGAAAGTGCTGGAAAAAAAACATTGGTAATAGTATGTCAGGGCTCCCAGGGACCCCCATTTGGGGGTCTGTGAAGCACTAAAATTCTCAAGGACCCTCTAAAAGAATGCACAGGGGGTCCCAGGGATGCACTAAAAACATTGTTTTTAGCATTTGCAATGCCACTGGAACCCTCTATCCTGCCTCTAGGACCCTCTATACTGTAAGTGAAGGAGTCCCTGGGACCCCTTGTTTTGCGGGATGATTGGGAGCCCTGTATGTATGCTTTATTTGGACTTTGATCTGGGATATTGCTTTTGTCCTCTCTCTCTCGAGACTGTGATTATTTTTATCCCCATGTCAAAGTCCAAATAACCTGTAGTGTGCTGTTTGAAACAGATATCGCAAGGTGGGGTCGGATAAGTGCGTGGGCGGGGTGTCCACAAGCGACAAGTACAAGCCGGAGGATGCCAAGTGCTCCGTGGTGGCCCCCGGTCAGCTGCTACTGGTGACCAACCTCACCATGGTGGCCACCGGCAACCCTGTCCACTTCCATCTCTCACAAAAGAGGGTGAGGAGTTTGTGCCTGGTAGGATGGGGCGTGTATTTCAGCGAGTGTGATGGTGATATTAACCCTTTCACCGCCAGCCATTTTTCAGCCAAAAAATACCATTAAACTTAACTGGGTAGAGAAAAAAAATCTGCAATATTCGGAATTGCTCTTTTGACATTTAGGCCTATCCTTACCTTCCAAAATTAAGAAAATAGGATCTTTGGATAACAGGCCCTGATTTGATACCCTGATTTGATAAATCCTTTTGGCAGTGAAAGGGTTAAATGTCAGTGACATGGAAGAGGGTGTTTGTTAAATCATTGGTGGTGCATGTCCAACATGCGACATTTGGCAGTAGGAAAGGGTTAAATTAAATGTCACCATGGTGGCCACCGGCAAGCCTGTCCACTTCCATCTCTCACAGAAGAGGGTGAGGAGTTTGTGCCTGGTAGGATGGGGGTGCATTTTAGCGAGTGTGGTGGTGATATTAAATGTCACCATGGTGGCCACCGGCAACCCTGTCCACTTCCATCTCTCACAGAAGAGGGTGAGGAGTTTGTGCCTGGTAGGATGGGGGGTGAAGTTGATATTCACCATGGTGGCCAACCCTTTCACCGCCAATTCCGCGTCAAATCAGGGTCTGTTATCTAAAGACCCTGTTCTCTTCATTTTGGGAGGTGGGGATAGGCCTTACTGTAAATATGTCACAGAGGAGTCCTGAATATTACAGACAGATTTTTTTCTCTACCCAGGTAAGTTTAATAGAATGTTTTTGCTGAAAAATGGCTGGCAGCGAAAGGGTTAAATGCATGGGTGCTACTCTTTCAGTTTTACACTGATTTCAGTAATTTTTATTTTACTAGAAACTGAAGTTCATGGGGTTTTTATTCATAAAAAAAAAATGTAGCCACAAGCGATTTGGGGCGTTTTGAAGTTGGTTGTTCTATCTTGGAAGTTTACAAAGGCAACGTAATCATTTTACAAGGCTTATCAGACTCAAACTGTCTCTGACAATCATTTTAACTGTCTGTCTGTCTCGTTATCTCTCTCTTAATTTGCCATCCCCCCCCGTAAAAAGTTCGGCAGCCTAAGAAAGGTGTTGTTTTGTGGGCAGGGTTCTGTGAGGGGCACGCAGTACGTGTGGCGCTTCAACGACTCGCACACAGTGACGGAGACCGGGCTCACCAAAGCCCAGACCCAGACCCACAGCTTCGACAAGGCCGGTGTCTACCACGTGAATGTGTCCGCCTCCAACGGCCAGGGAAACACCTCCTCCAACGTCGTCATCATCAGGGTGGAGGGTGGGTTAACCATTACCAGATGTTGCTTGTGATTGTACTTCTCCAGATGATGCGGGTCTCCTCGTACCCACAGATGTTTTACATGCATTTTACCAGTATTTATCCCTCTCCATATGATGCGGGTTCTCCAGGACCCATACTCGTCAAAGAGTCACCATGTGTTTATACTTCTCCAGATGGCGCGGGTCTCCCACGACCCATACTCAATGCACTGCAGTGACATATTTCTGCTCTTTAAAGTATGGGTCCTCCGTGACCCGCGTTACATAGGAGAAGTATGTTAAAATGACGTATCTAATTATTAATTTAGTTTTTACTGTATTGGCACCAAAATTTGCTGACATATGCCAAACTATGTTTTAAAAAAATACCTAAAATTTTATTATCATAGTCCCAATAGTTCCTGAGATATTAAGTCATTTGTGCGTCTCTGGGTCTTGAACAACCCATGAAGCACGGTAAAGGTTAAGTGCGACCTTGCGTGCATGGACGTTGTATTAATAATACCATGGATGCTCCTTCTTTCAGGATGTCCTGAATTGCAGGATTTTTAAATTGCCTAGAGCTGGCGTCGCCGGATTATGAGAATTTGAGAAGCAACGATTTTTTTTTACACCCACACACACTTGTACAGTAAAAAGGACCTATATAAGCATTTGCTATATTCAAAGGAATGTAGCATTTTAATAATAAAATAAAAACAATTCTTTTAAACTTGTAGCCCTGAGATTTTAATCGAGTAGGAGGTTTCGGTTGGGTTTCGGTCTTCTACCAGAGTAACAAAATCATTTTAGCATAGATAATTTTATAAGTATGAATACTATTTTGCAATTTCAAACCCCATAGATAGTAAGATTTTATAATTTTATATCCTTTCAAATATAAATGTTATTTATTTGACATGTCGCTAAGAGTTACCTTCACCCCATTTTTTATGTTTTGTCTCTGTGGTTGTGATGTCTGTCAATTTTTTTTTTTTTTTGTACATGTTTTATGTCCTATTTAAACAACTCACAAATAATACATGTCCCATATGTGCCTTCCCGGGTCGAGAGGACGTAAAACACTACTTTTCTTTCTTCAAAGGAATGTAGCACTTGTACTAGTCTAGAGAGGTGAAAAAAAGAGCAGTAAATGCGTGTGTGTGCGCTGCTCCTGCACTCCACTCATTGCAGGATTTTTTTAATTTCCCAGGAGCACCCATGTAATACAGTGGAACCTCCCTATTAGACTCCCTCCCTATAAGACCTACTTCTCTGAGACATTGCCGTTCTTTGTAAGTGTTAAAATTACCTTCCCTTTTGCAACTCCCTCTCGCTTAAGACCTTATTTTAGATGATTTTTTCAGGTCTTTTTGGGGAGGTGCCACTGTATTTTATCTTTTTTTCTTTCTTGTAAAGCATATTTGGTTTGTTCCCGTGTGATTGTCAGTTTGACATCCTTTCAGCTTGAGAAAGATGCACACCAAAAATGTGCTTGGTTTCTGATGACAAGTGTTGCTTATGTTATTCCCTCTAGCTTGAGAACACCTCACCTCACGTACTGTCTTAGGGCACATGCACATATGCGCGCAAGTTCCGCTTATTTCTTATATAGGTGTTTGGGGTTTCCGTACGGAACTTGTGGATTGCGGATCTAATGTGTGTGTGCCCTTAACTCTTAAGTCCCTGATCCGCATGTAACCGCAAGCGCCGCGCTTCCCTGAACCGCACCTTACCGCAACTCTATCCATGCGTTGTTTAGTCATGTCACTAAGGAAGTAGGAACTCTCTAACCCAGAGAAGAAGCTTTAACGACAGCCGGAAAGCATTCAACTTCCGTTTACAATGGCCGCCATTTGCATGGAGACCGATTGAAGGCTAAACATTTTGATCGATTTTCTTCGCGATTTTTTCTAGGAACTTTTCTCATCAAAATGGCGGAATTCTGAACGATGGATGATGTTGTTATCGATGCTTTTATCGACGAATTGTGGGCCAATTGTGCTTTTGGACTTCGTTGCAATGGTCAGAGTGAAGTGACTGCTTGAACTGACAATTAGCACACTGCTGCACAGTGTTTACTAGCGGATCACTTCGACTATCGATCGGCAGAAAATTGATTGAACGATTGCGATGACCGGTCATCTGCCGAACGTTCGGAACCTATTTTAGACCGCGAATTGGATATGTTTAATGAATTTTAGTAACACTTATTACAAAGCTTGTAGATGCTTTCCAAATGAAAACTTTGATCGTGGTTGAAAATCTGAAGATTGGTAATGAGACCGACAGGTGAGTGTTTCAGAAATGTTTTTCACCTTTTGATTACATCATCAGAATGCTACAAAAAGGCAAGTGATAAGTTTATTTTGTGCTTGCAGTGTCTCTTTGATCGTTCTAGTGACTCGATTTGCAGTGTTTCAATAACAAACACACAACACATGGGTTTTTTTTCATCTTTATTGAACACACCTTTATGATTGATATTTCGTAATAATCGATCAAAATAAACACATCCAATACTTCAGATTGGCAAAATAACATTGTCAGTGCAGAAAACAATATCATAACAACACTATTACAAAGTTTCATAAACTTTGATTCACAAATATGATTACAATAATTTTTGGAATAAGCATACCCATTTCAGCTCCTTTCTGCCAAATCCTTACAGGGAAGAGAGTCGGGCTTGGTGACTTTCTTATAGGGGGGACTTGAGAGTTAATAAAAAGCAGAACTTTAAACAAAATGTCTGAAACTTTAGTTATTGTGTCATTCAAAAACTCTCTTCTCCGATTACCTGGTTCTTGTTTTTACACACGTAGAAAGAAATTCAGTGCAGCATTTTCTCAGCAAAAACTTCTAAATAAATCATGTAATTTTGCTGTGTGTTTACGTTAGTTCTGGAAGTCATAGGCTGTTAGGAGAACCGTATGTTACGGACTATAAAGCAATACTTTTTCTCCGAGACTGACACTCATGCGCCTTATAATATGACAAATAAAATACTAAAAAACTATGATAACAAAATCTGATATCTGTGTAAAATTTGGGGGGTGCGTCTTATGTGTCCCTTATAGTCAGAAAAATCTGGTGTATGTACAAACTTTTTTTTTAACCAAGAATGTTTATTCTTGCTAGAAGCGTTGCATGTACTGGGGGTGTTTGTTTCCATATAGGCTATTGGCAATGTACCGTAATTCACGGACTATAAGCCGTAAATCTCACACACACCCCCTCCCTGTGGCTGGTACAGTGCCACGGCCTAAACATTACTGAAAGTGAAAGTAATCTCAACTCAGTGGCATCCTTGATTCAGACCTTTGATCTGTGGCCTTGTTCACGGTTGATGACAAAAAAATCACCTTGATTTTTGTATATTTTTCACAAAATGACGATCTGTTTCGCGGTCCGACACTTTCGTTTTGGCAGTCAACACACCCGCGATCAACTCTAGACTCAACCAGAAGCGGACATCGTGTACTATCACCACGCTTCTGAGGCTTATGCTTCGACGCGGCTTATGCGTTACTTTTTTCAGATTTCTTTTAAAAGTAGGGGGTGCGGCTTATATTACGAAGCGGCTTGTAGTCCGTGAATTACAGTATGTATAACCTTTCTTCAAAAAGAATGTTGTTTGTTTGTTTTTGTTCTTGGCAGATGCCTTGAATGTGCTGGGTGTGTTTGAACCCTGGGCCACCAAGGTGGGTTTCCCCGTGTCGGTCGGTGTGGCCTCCAACTTCCGACCAGGGCCGGACGAAGACAGCAGCCTGCACTACCTGTACCACTTTGGAGATGAGGTGGGCCACTTGTGTGCTCTTTTAGCCCCTTCCCTTGGGGCAGTGGGTGGATGCCTCGTGCCTCCATACGGGGAGCTGGACGACCCCGCCCCCTACACGAGTCTCTCCCCGTGGGGATTATTGTTTGTAAAAATAGTTCCTCCAGTTTCTGGAAGTTCTGTGCTTGTATCTTCCTCTAATCTGCCACTCTCTTTGACTCTGCCTTTTCCCTTTGCTTACTGTCATCTACTAGCTTTCTGACTTATTGGCGCATTCTCCTGCTTTTAAAAAAAAAATCTTCCAAATAAGTTTTCTCCTTTGAGCTCCTCCAAAATCAGAATGTGTCGGCTGTACGCAGCGGGGAGACCAGTGAAAAATGAAAACCGGACATATACATACCTTGCCCATTATGGCCATATGGCCTGGGAACGCAGAAGAAGAAGAAGAACCCATTCCCTACCTGCTTCCATGTCCACTGAGGGATGTGCTATGTCCTTGATGATGTCATAACTTTACATGTCTTAGGCGGTGTTCAGATATGCGCTGAAGTTCCGCACGGAAACTCATGCGTCACAATCTGTAAAGGCGGCGACAGACTATGTGGCTGCCTCATATGACTTGATCAGGTCGTGACGTTTCACCTCATTTGCATACCATCTAACTCGATCAATCTGACTCAGTGGGGCCCAGTCAGGTGACAGGGCCGAATAGGGCGGGTTCTAAACTTCACTGATCGAGTCTGATCGAGTCAGGTGGCTTGTGACCTCTTCTGTGCGGGAAACAAAATTTGGTCTACGTCACGACCTGATCGAGTCATATGAGGCAGCCACATAGTCTGTCGCCGCCTTAAGAAAACAACCAATCTATTCTAACCATACTGACGAACACTCAAAACAACAGCATATTCTTTCTCAATCTGGAACCTACCAATCTGGAAGTAAGAAATATGAAAGAGTGTGCCCATTTCATGTGGAAACTCATGCGCAATCCCTCCCGCTTATTTCGTATATAAGTGTATGGGGTTTGCGTACGGAACTTATTGATTGCGGATCTCACACACATTAGATAATGTGTAAATAGACAATACAGTGGAACCTCCCTTATAAGACCTTAAAAAATCGTCCAAAATGAGGTCTTATAAGGGAGGGGTCTTATAAGAGAGGTACTTTTAATGTTTGCAAAGAAGGGCAATGTCTCAGAGAGGTAGGTCTTATGTGGGAGGGAGTCTTATAATGGGATGTCTTATAAGGGAGGTTCTACTGTACAAGTGTATGGGATTTGCGTACGGAACTTATTGATTTCGGATCTCACACACATTAGATAATGTATTTTAAAGCTGTAAATGGACAATGCTGAAATGAGTTCTCAACATGACCAATAAGGTCAATATAGTGAGAAGTCACTTTAAAATGCTACCTTAATTGAAAAAGATAACACTCAATAAAAAAAACTTTTTAAAAAGGCAAGATATCTGACAAGAGAAGTCAGTCCTCTGTCCGAAATTGTTAACTCATTCGCATCGCAACGATTTTGAATTATTAAAAAAACTCACAAATCACTCCAGCCATGCACACAAACAAAACATGAACAAAGGGAGAAATGAAAGATTACGGGTTTTTACTTTAGATTTAGACATAGGGAAGTGGTAGATCAGACTTTTTTATATATAGACTTTATATAGAAAAACTCTTTACACCGATTGGCTTCCCCACAACGAACCACTACAAAAGCAGAGTGAGGGGCAAAATTGTGATCCAAGGGAGTGAAGCAAGTTTAGAAGTGACCAAGGTATGATGTGCGCACAAATTTACTTCCCTTGAAGTAAATGCATAAAATTGACAGCTATCTATTAATTCCGGATATATATGTCCGGAACGACTTGAATGAGTTAATCCTGTGAAATGTGCAGACCCTCTGACAATTCTGATGGTGTTGAATGTTCAGGCCAAGGGGCAGAGGGGAACGCTGAGCTGGGACGCCAACATGAGCCACACGTACAACGCGTCTGGCACCTACGTGGTGTCGGTCACTGCCATCAACACCGTCAGCGCTGTCACACGACAGGTCAAAATCAATGTCATCGGTAAGGAAGACGTTTCGTATAATTATTGTTTTTGGTTTTTTTGTTTGTGGGTCTAATAGCTTTTGGACTAGGAAATGCTGAAGTTTAGTGATGTTCTTTTCTCCATAATATGGACTTCTAGTAATGGCTTCAGGGCTCCCAGGGACCCCCATTTTGGGGTCTATGAAGCACTGACATTCTAAAGGACCCCCTAAAAGAATGTGCAGGGGGTCCTAAGGATGCACTAGAAAAATTCTTTTGAACATTCGCAATGCCTCTGGGACCCTCTATCCCGCCTCTAGGACCCTCTATACTGAAAGTGAAGGAGTCCCTGGGACCCCTTGATTTGCGGGACGATTGGGAGCCCTGGGCTTGGAAATAAGATGCTGAGTTTAATTTATGTTGTTTGCTCCTGATACATGCAAAGAATACTTATTCTTATGACTTGAATGTGAAGTGCTGAATTTGGATTTTTTTTTTAAAGTTGGGGAGGAGGGGGGGGGGGGGGGGGGTGATTCCTCCATACACAGAATAAATAGTACTTATTCTTATGACTTTGAAATGAAGTTGATGAGTATTGTTCTTATTGTTTCCTCTATACATAACTAATAGCAGGGGTGCATGTGGGTATGCCTGAAGCCTGAATTCAGGCAATTTGATGCAGGTTCAGGCAGCTGACTGCCTGAAGAAAAGGCTCTTCAATATGTTTGTACATCGGGTTTCGGTGAGAACGTTCAGGCTAAAGTTTGAGTCACTGCATGCACCCATGTTAGATACTTATTCTCTTATGACTTGGAAATGAAGTGTTGAATTTTCTGTTGTATTTTGTTTCCTCCACATCTAAATACAGTGGAACCTCCCTGTTAACTCACTCGGCACTGGCCAGTTGCTTCCCCTTACAACCGTTTAGGACGGGCCATTCGACTAGGTTCGAAAACCCATCACCACAAAAAAGTTATGAAAACTTATGGACTGATATTTTCAGATAAGATTACTAACACCATGCACTAAGCTATCATAAAATATCAGATTCCATACCTTCGTCATTTGTGTCATATTGATGAAAACAGTTAACACATAGAAAGAAGGAAAATTTCACATTCCGATCTTTGACCCCCCTCTACAACCAAAGCTGAATGTAACGTCTGCAATGATTGGTTGATTTCAAGAGAGGCAAGTTCAAAGCAACTGAAAATAGGTTACGACGTCGCACCGGAAAGCTGGTTCCAAGCCAGAAATCAAACCTCTTGAAAACTCTTATGAGCCGGATCCGGGCCATTCGTCCTAAACGGTTGTGCGAGCCATGAGCCGGATCCGGCTCATTCGTCCTGAGTGTGTTAAGACCTTGAAAAATCAGCCCCCAAAAGGTCTAATAGAGAGGGGTCATAATAGGGAGGTGGACACTCAGAAGTCCAGATATGAAGGGTGGAAAATCGGTGAAAACATTTAGGGTTACGTCTTAGAGGGAGTCTTAATAGGGAGGGTATTAATGGCAGTTAGCCCTTTCACCGCCAAAGTCACATTTTAGCACCACAGTGATTTAACACCTTTGTCACTAAAAGGCATCAAATTGGGGTCTATTATCCAAAGACCCTATTGTTTTAGTTTTGGGAAGTAAGGATACACCTTATTTCATCTATGTCACAGAAGAATCCCCAGTACTGCAGATGGATTTTGTTCTCTACCCAGGTAAATTTAATGGACATTTTTGGCTGAAATATGGCTGGTAGTGAAAGGGTTAAAAGTCAGTAAGAGCAGGGAGAAATACAGCTGCCTGGTATGACCAAATTGATGGCTAGGTTTTCCAAGTCTGCCCTCCCCCCCCCCCCCCCCCCCCCCCCCCCCCCCCCCCCCCCCCCCCTCCCCCCTCCAAAAAAAAAAAGGTAGACGTTGCGCTTGCGGCGACGCACTCTCCCAAAGGAGGGCAGTCCGAATTTCACAGAGATAAGTCTTTGTGACTAGAATATACCAAATACCAATACCAATAACAAATAATAGGGAGGTTCCACTGTAATGCTTTGTGACTAGAATATACCAAATACCAATACCAATACCAAATAATAGGGAGGTTCCACTGTAATGCTTTGTGACTAGAATATACCAAATACCAATACCAATACCAAATAATAGGGAGGTTCCACTGTAATGCTTTGTGACTAGAATATACCAAATACCAATACCAATAACAAATAATAGGGAGGTTCCACTGTAATGCTTTGTGACTAGAATATACCAAATACCAATACCAATACCAAATAATAGGGAGGTTCCACTGTAATGCTTTGTGACTAGAATATACCAAATACCAATACCAATACCAAATAATAGGGAGGTTCCACTTACTTCTTACTGCAGACGACGGCATCATGGTGCAGATCGGTTTCTCCAACAACGTGGATCGCATGTTTGCCCACAGCCGCTTCTCCACTGAACGCGTCTTCGCCATGCTGGAGAGCCTCCGCCAGGAACTGGCCAGGGTAGGTCCAGGAATAGATACAGGGAAACCCATTTAGTACGAGTACGGTTTAAACGAGAGCCCGTGTTTAACGAGTGGTTTCAAAATTCCCGACCACAAGCCTTCTTTTTCCTTGTTAAATAATTCTGCATACAACGAGCTCGCTACAACGAGCAACTTGCATATAACGTACAATTTATTGACTCCCAAAGTCAAGCTTTTATGCAAAAACTACGCGGTTAGAACGAGAACGCACTTACAACCACACCGCCATCCCAAAGTCAAGCTTTCTTGCACAACTACCTGGCTAGAACGAGAACACACTGACAACAACATCGCCATCTTGACTGACCCCTCGATATGTAAGCGGCATTCTGATTGGCCGATATAACAACTTGGGTGTCTGCAGCGCAAGCAGACGACACTGGACTCACTCTTTGCGCACTGATCTTGTGACTTCCGGGAAATTTTAACTTTCTCTTAAAGCGCGTGTGTGGATTTTATGTTTTTGATGTTATCGTGTGTTAATAAACTGTTTTAAAGTGTATGTAATCGGCATTAAAAACCATATGAATACAGGATACTGGGCTTACAACCATGCTTTGTTGGGTAAGTGTGTTGTTTCCGTTTTTCTGTCTTTTTCACACTTTACCAACACGCACATCACAGTAGATGTGAGGAGCGATTGATAGGTTCGTCAGGGTTGCCAAAATCGATAAAATGGTTTGAACGAGCAATGCTTACAACGAGTAAATTGGCCCTCTCCCCTGGAATTCGTACTAAACGGGTTTCACTGTAATATGACAACTAACAAATGCAGTAACCAACCATTAATTTTTTGGATTTTTTTTTATCGATTCCAGCCTTAATTCCTAACGTCAAAAGACACGTTCCTACTTTCTGAAATCAAGAAGATCAAACTTTAGGACAGCTGGGGAAGGTTCCCAAAGGCGAACCAATCTATTTAACTGCAGCCAGTTCTAATGCCCTCAAGTTTGAGAGTCAGTCTTCCAGTAAAGACATATTTCGCTGACTAGAAGGCCAAACTTTTACCCAGTCTTAGAATATGACTAACAATACAGATTATGAAATCTGAATTTGGATGGGGGGAAGGAGGTTGTGGTGGTGTGCGACTTCTGATAAAGTGTGCCTTATCCCTCTTGCGTTTATTTGCCCCAAACCGCCCAGCCGGAAGTTGCCTCTGTGTATTCAAGCCGCCCTAATACCACCCTTGGCTTGCCCCCCACTCTGAGACCCCTTCTGATGGCATTTTCATCACACACTAAGTTCTAGCGTGATAGTAACTGTATGGCGCTCTGTGTGCTTCAGAAGACAGGTTTTCCCGAAAATGTGTGAAAGAATGTGAACACTAGAAGGTGGGATTTTTCTGTAACAAGTGCGAATACAAGAAGGGTTATACTCCACACAATATGGTAAGCTATACCCTATGCATACTGCAGAAAACAATTTACTGAACAGGTCTCACTTGACCAGTGGCCCCTACTACAAGTTAATGTCAACCAATGATAAAAGCCATTTGAGTACCATACTTTTGGGGGGCCATTAGGCGCCAGTGTGTATAAGGCGAATTGGGCAATTTTCAAGAAAAATCTGAAAAAATTAAAGAAAAGGGCGCCCTCATTTATAAGGCGATGCACGCCTCGCAAAAGAAAGTCAAACTTCAAAGCCTGTACGCATCTGGCAAACGCTTGCCAACCGCCATTATGCTGTCCGTTTGTGCAACTTCCTGTTGTTGTGCTTGGACGTTTCTTCGCAAAAAACTGGTAGAATTATGGCTCTACAACGATGCTTTTTACATCCAGTGAAGGGTTATGGCATCTGTTTGACGGTATCTCGGACGACAATAGGGATTTTTAAGCATTTTAACGTGAGTATTCATCGTATCGGCGACTCATGACCACTTTCGATGTCTAGACTCACAGTATACTGTACCGAGCACGGCAATCGTTCCCTCTCTCTTCTCACGATTTTGTTCACTTATAGGGCGCCACCCTCATTTATTAGGCGCATAGGGCGAAATTGGAGCACACAAAAAATATCGCCTTGTAGTCCGAAAATGATGGTTATGCTGTTGCAAACTGTGTGTCCAGATGCTGGCGGTGAACTTGGACCGACTGGCACCCACCAGGAACTCCACGGCCCCTGTGCGGGTCAACGTCCTGGTTCTGCCCCCACCGGCCAACGCCGCCTCAGACATGTCCACTCAACAGGTCATTGAAGGCTCTGTGTATGTGTGTTGTGTTTTTTTTTGTATGTTTTGTTTTTGTGTGTGTGTGTATTTGTGTGTGTGCATGCGCGCATGTGTGTGTTGTTTGTGCGTGTGTGTTTGTGCGCGCGCGTGCGTGCATGCATGTATGTACAAAAACAGTACCTTGTAATTGGAAAGAGGGTCCGTACGTTCCCCTGTCCACATCTGTGTGCGAAGAAAAATGTGTTCAAATCGCCGCAAGGCCTTTTTTTCTGTAAATTAATTTTTCCTACACTGGGGGAAAGAAAATCAATATTCACTGTAAGCTGTGTGGCGTGGAAAAGTAAGATCCCAGCATTTTCAAATTGTTGAAAGACTGATGTTCATAGTAAAAGATAAAAATATGCCACAGGTCTCTGAAATCATTCTGGATTAGCAAGTAATGAGAGAAGGGTGTAAAAAAAAAAAGATGCGTGAAAAGGAGTTCAGAAATTTATGCACATGCTTCCAAACTAAGTTTCACAAGAAAAAGGATGTTTAAAAAAAGGCATGTGAAAAGGAATTGTTGTTGTTGTCCAACCCTGGCTTAAAGACTCCAGGGATCACGCCAACAGCCGAAGCACTTAAACACTATGGTACAAATGCACCAGCTAGGGATGAGAGCATTATGTGTGTGACCGGTTTTGATTACCTCGCCACGTAGGGCAGCCACACTCCGACTTCGGAGGAAAAAGGAATTTATAACTGAATGTGTTTCCAAACAAAATTTTGTTCGCCTTTTTATCTGTGAAGATGTGGTGGTGTGCATCTATCTGTCTATCGTCGCATGTGGTGTATCAGATCGTGGAGACGTTCAAGGAGATGGTGGGCAACAAGTCCATGGTCCTCTTCCGCACCGAGGGCCTGCCCAAGTCCCTGGGGGACATCAGAGTGACCTCCGTCCACGTTCTGGACAGTAAGTGCTGGGTAGAGTTGCTTAGACAAAGCCCCCCCCCCCCCCCCCCCCCCACCCCTGTGGGAATACCAGGGGATCTTTTGTATAAATAGTTCCCCCACCTTCTGGAAGTTCTGTGATTGTAACTCCCTCTAATCTGTCACACTTTGACTGTGCCTTTTCCCTTTGCTTACTGTCATCTACTATCTTTCTGCCTTACCGGTCCATTCTCCTGCCTTTTTTTTCCAAGAAGCACTTTCAAAAAGATTTCCTCCTGCCGAAGTCGGACTTGCTGGGCCTAACTATTTCTTAGTTTGGCGCGTAACGGCAGCATGACTCATCTGCGCTCATAATTGACAGGAAACTATCTGAGCGATCGAAGAAGAAAAGAAAAAGAAGACAAAGCGCTCTGCTTGGAGTGCTCTTTCTCTCTACTGCAGTAATATGTGTGTCTTTTATTGTTGTAGTGCTGTGTGTACGTGTATTTCACTTTTTTTAGCAATTTAAAAAGTTCTTTTAATAAAAAAAAAACCTAAAAAAGTCAAAACCTGATGCTGTCGAACTATAGGTAGATCGATAAAAGGTGACATCATAAATGACACTAAGCAGGCTGACATGTCATGGGTTTAGCTGTGAAACTGTATGAGTAGAATGATAAAATGCTGTCAGATAAATGACACAATGCAGACGGACGTGATGTGCGTTGTATTGGTGTGTGCAGACCGACATGTGTCAGTGTGTGCAGACCGACATGTGACAGGCGTTGTGTCAGTGTGTGCAGACCGACATGTGACAGGCGTTGTGTCAGTGTGTGCAGACCGACATGTGACAGGCATTGTGTCAGTGTGTGCAGACCGACATGTGACAGGCGTTGTGTCAGTGTATGCACACCGACATGTGACGGACGTTGTGTCAGTGTGTACAGACCGATATGTGACGGGCGTTGTGTCAGTGTGTGCAGACCGACATGTGACAGGCGTTGTGTCAGTGTGTGCAGACCGACATGTGACGGACATTGTGTCAGTGTGTGCAGACCGATATGTGACAGGCGTTGTGTCAGTGTGTGCAGACCGACATGTGACGGGCGTCATGTCAGTGTGCGCTGTGTGTATGCAGACACTAAGCAGACCGACATGTGACGGGCGTCATGCCAGTGTGCGCTGTGTGTGCAGGTCCTGGCAGTGGTGGAGGGGGTGGTCACGGGGGAGCCAACTACCACCCGCTGTACATCGCCATCCCCATCGTGCTGCTGGCTGCCATCGTCACTGGACTGGTGCTGCTCTACTACCGAAGGTCCGTAGAAGGGGTGCTCATGTGTTGGTAGGGCAGGTTGGGGGTAAAGCTGGAGACAGACTATGCGACTGCCTCGTATGACTCGATCAGGTCGTGACGTTGACCAAATTTTGTTTCCCGCACAGAACAGGTCACAAGCCATCTGACTCGATCAGTGAAATTTAGAACCCGCCCTATTCGGCCCTGTCGCCTGACTGGGCCCGACTGAGTCAGACTGATCGAGCAGCATGGTATGCAAATGAGGTGAAACGACACGACCTGATCGAGTCACATGAGGCAGTCACATAGTCTGTCTCCGGCTTTACAGACCTGTTTACTCTACTCTTTTCGAGTAGTGTTCTACTCAATTTGGACCTCTGCTACTCTTCAAAATTGAAAATAATAATGCTCTAATTACTCATTTTTCGTGAACATTGCTTGATGGTTTAATGAATAAAACTACACATTTTGCACCAAAACTACTCATTTCAGCTATCCAGACTGCTCAAAACGTGTGTAGGTAGGGGGTAAACAGGTCTGGCCGTTTATATGTTCCCATCTGCACTTAGCTGTGTTAAAACCATGGGCGAATGTATTCGCCCAGTACATCACTCTACACTCCCACCAAATGCAAAGACATTCACTGCCAAGTACCCTGTCATGTGTTTGTTTATTTTTATAGCTTATGTCTGTGATTTTTTTTCTGTTAAAGCAAGGCATGCTCACTCGAGAGAAAAAAATTAGTTAAATCATTGTCGGTTTGAGATGCAACGGACAAAGAATACATGATGCTAGAAGAGTAATAGGGGTGTTTTTTTGGCCTGAAAGTCAATTCAAGGAAATTGAAACATTAAGGGCTTCGCACACTAGCGTCAAGATCTCGAGATCGCGGCGATTTTTTGCTGCAAGGCGCAGTTTGATGCGCCGCTTGCGTGTGAGAGATTCGTGGCGCAGCAGGATTTTTGATGCGTAGCTGCACGATTTTGTGTTGCTCGAGAATAGATGCGGCTCTAATTTTGATGCTCAAGATCGCAGAGATCGTGAAACTAGCCAATCACAACGGACGGAAGGACCATAACTCAGATTGAAGAAAAAAAATACTGTTGTTTCTAGGAGGAGGTTTGACGCTAGAGTAATCTTTCCTTGCTTTCCAAATAAGGAAGTTCGAGCGACAAGAGGCGAAGCGACAAGAGTCGTGTGTGAGAACACTACTGCCTCGCTACAATGTGTGCTGTGATGCAGGCGTCAACGCGTCAACGCGTTGCTCTGAGAAACAATTGACGCCTGACACTAGTGTGCGAAGCCCTTTACAGATGCCTTCCTTAAGGCTTGTCTGTAATTGTAACAACAACAAAAAAGAAAACCGTTCATGCCACTCATGGTTTTCTGAAAATACGGTTTTCTGCTGTCTGTTCTGGAAGAAGAAAAAATCTCCCAAGTAAAGAAATTTGGAATTTGCAGAATTGTGGAGGCAACCCTTATCAGCTTTATGTCGCTTCCTGTTTATAAAGATGGCGGCAAACAGTGAACCAAAAGCCAATTTGGACTGGATATATTTGCCCCAAAGAAGAAAATAACTGTTGAACAGTCCCAGATATACAAAAAGGCTGTTCATGCTAGAGCAGGAAACAAAACGTCGACTTTCTTACGTCATATGAGTTTAGAGCATCAGAGACGCACATGTGTGCATGAAAGTTAACACTGAATAACTATTCATGAATATACTAGGGGGTCACATTTGTATAAACTTTATGGCCTGAAATCCAGTCATGTTTGAGTTTGGAACATCAGAGATGCACATGTGTGCATAAAAGTTGACTATCACTATCTTATGAATATACTACTCAACACTTGCTTTGCATCACTTTTTTTTTACAAACACTGCCGTATATTCCATTGACTTTATTCAAATAAAAATGCATCCATCTCATTGCCTGGTCATCTAACAACAAAACATAATCAATAACAATAGTTTGAACTTTAAAAAGATTTGAAAAAACACGAAATCAAGCCTACCCTCAAATTTCAGGGTTTTCAGCCTATGGGGCAAAAACTTCATTGAATTGAGAACTTTGCAAATTCTTGAGAAACAACAGAAAATTGACTGTCAATAACGTGTGTCATCCTCGCACCTCAATGACAGCCCGACAACGCCTGCTCATAGAGCAGATGAGGTTTGGGACAGTCTGCCGGGGAATCCCATCCCACTCCTCCTGAAGGGCTTGCCCAAGCTGAACCAGAGTTTGTGGCTGGTTTTCACGGGCACAAACGGCTCTTCCATATATCATGTCCCAAACATGCTCAATGAGATTTAAGTCATGAAATATGGCTGGCCACTCCATTTGCTAGATTGATTCGTCGTCCAGGTACTGGTCCACAAAGTGTGCTCTGTGTGGGCGGGCTTTATCATCCAGGAGGATGAACTCTGGGCCAATAGCTCCAGTGTGGGATCTTACGTATGGATCAAGGATTTCATCCCGGTATCTGGTTGCTGTCACGTTTCCGTTCAGGAGCTCATGGAGGTCGATTTTTCCCTGCACAGTGATTCCGCCCCAGACCAGAAGTAGGCCTCCTCCGCAACGGTCATGCTGGGCCACGAAAAATCATGGAATCGCGCAAAAAATGTGCACAGAATGAACACTACTCACTCTGTCAACACTACAGGGAAATTGATTACTGAATCCAGTGTCAGTATCAATCAAACACAAATGCTAATCAAGCAATAATTTTCCACAATTTCCAAAACTAAAAGTTATGCAAAACAAGTGTTGAGCAGTATATTTCAGGGGGTCACACTTTGAAAATGTTTGTTTTTTTAAAATGCGTAGGGCAAAAGTTTGCTACTTTTTACGACAGACGGGCCTGAAATCCAGTGGGTCAGATCAGTTTTGGGGATCAGACGTACATGTGTGTATAAAAGTTAGCACTGTATATTCTAGGGGCTCACTCTTTATAAAGTTTTAAAAATGTGAAACATTGTTGGTCAGGCTAAGGTTTGCTACGTTTTATGACGTACTTGTCTGAAATGCAGTGCATCAGATGTGAGTTTGAGGATCAGAGAAGTACATGAGTGTGTAAAAATCAACATTGTATAACTAACTATTCATACAATGTTGCTGTTTGTGTTCAAACTTACAGGCGTTTCCGGAACATCCGCCGCTACTCCATGGTGAACCAGGATGAGGACACAGACGCCCTGCTGGACGAGGAGGATGAGCCTCCCCTGGACCTCCGGCAGGAGAGCAGGGAGGGCCAGCGATCCAGGGACGACCCCATGCTGGATCTGGGCACTGGTAAAGGACAGGGTTTCTCTGTTGTGTCTGTGTGTGTGTGGGTGTGTGTGAGAGAGTTTGTGTGAGAAGGAGGGACAACGATCTAGGGATGACCCTAAACTGGATTTGTTAAAGAATTGAATTTTCTCTCCTGTGTGTGTGAGGGAGGGGCAACGATCCAGTGATGACCCCTCTGATGCTAAAGTTGGGCTTTGATAAACCACTGAACTTGCTGTGTGTATGAGTGTACACGTGTGTGTGGTTTTATCTTTCGAGCCAACTTTTTGCTGTTTTTTTGTGGCTTCTGCTTCTGCCATTTAGTTAGTTACCATAGTCAATTCTGATCATTGCCATGACAGGCTTATTTCTGCTGGCATTGTTTACTCTTTTTTTTCCATCAGGAGATGAACTGTGCAAAGAATATTCACAATGTCCCCAGTTCTGAGTAAATTAACGCATGTTTATTTAAACACATTTACCCCATCCATGCAGCCACGCTTATCTTCCCTGGCCCAGCTGTGCAGAGAGCTCTGAGCATAACTATAGACATGTTTAGAAAAATTCCTACGACTTTGAAAATATTCACTGTATCACTTTATAATGTTGTTGTCAAATGCATGTTTTAAAAGTTTACAAAGTTTAATAAAATTTGAAACAAGTAGTTCTAAAAATAGCTCTTTTACAAAAAAAATTAGAGAATGTCTGTTCTTTATGCAATGATCGACTGAATAGCTTTCGCTAGATTCGCTAAAAACTATATAATCGTTATTTATGTCATTTAAAATTGTCCTTGATCCATTCAAACATGATTTTACTTGCTGTTTCATTGCTCAGAAATCATGGTTGTCATTCCGTCATCAACATTTTTTTGGGAAAACAATAGAAATCTGTTCCAAAATCGATCAAATCTGAGTGTGACTGGAAAGGAAGCTTTGGTAAACAGGCTAAAGCTACTAAAGTGAACAATTTGTGAATGATAACCAAATTAGAAGCCTCAGTTTGAGGATGGGTTTGTGTTACGAGTTTACTCGTAAATGGGCAGATATGGTTGGCGTGGGTAAACGGGGTAGAACGAGTTAATTGTATGCGTAAGGCCGGGTTCACATTAGACGCGTATGTTCCGTACGGAAAAGCCTAAATAAGTGGAAGAAAGAAGGATAAAAGTTTACGCATATATAGGGGAAATGCGCAAATCTTTTCCCTTCTTTGTTTCACTTATTTAAAGGATTGCGCACAGGTTTCCGCATGGAATAATATCAGACCTATTTACCCATATGATTTCACCATATTTTTTGTACACATATTTGACAGAAATATGATTATTTTTTGATTTTTTTTGTATATAGGAAAAAAATATGGTGAAAACAAATCCGACTTATCATTTCCGTATATTGCCTGATTCGGGAAACGTATGCACTCTGTCAGTCTGTGTGTGTGGTTGTTGTAAATTTAAATGGATGATACTTTTGACACATTATTTCTATAGCATAGCATAAATGGCACTATAGACTATTTTGTTAAGCCTTTTGCCCTCTAGATATGTCTTTGATTTTTGTTAGGTTAGGCTTCATTCACTGATGACTACTAAGGCATCTGTGTTTTATTCATTTAAATCTGCATATTAACTGAATACATTTTGTTTTGGAAAAACTTATATATGATAGTTTTGAACGAATGTAATGACTTTGCATTAACTGCTTCATCGGGAAGGTTATTCCATGCATTTATTACTCGGTTGTTATATAAATGTATGCAAGTTTGCTTTTCGTTTTTAAAAAACTTTCCTGTTGGGAGTACTCCTATTTTGTGAAAAATACACTTATTTTGGATTCCGAATACACAAAGCCTAATTTCAGGGTAAGCAGGTCTGGAATATCCACTTATGTGTGTACACAGCCTATACCTCTATTCTTTGGTGTGTTGCAACAGGCAGCCACCTGGTGATGGTGACGGGGAGCGGGGGAGGTGACGGAGCAGAGAACTGTTGATTTGCCCATCGATTACAACACCAACAGGAGGACCAGCAGTTTATAGTGGACGTCTGTCCTCTTACTGCCCTGTGGAGGCGGCACAGCCACCACTGACCAAGAAAGGGCCATTGTCACTCGGCACAAAGCGTACTCTTGAACCACGTTCCTTTATATTGCTGAAAAGATCTGATTGCGTCGCTCGTAATAAGAACAAAATGTTTCTCACGTTTTGCTGGTCGTTTGTCGTTGATCGCTTTTGCTTCTGAGTTTGTTTTATCTGAGAAAAAAAATATGGAGCAAAAGATCTTTAAAAGTTTTTGTTTTTTTTGCTTTGTTTTGTTTCCCTACAAAAGATGTGTTTCACACAAGAACTCTGTGAAATAGAAACAAGAGTTTGTACAGAAATGCTGTTTGTCTTTCAGAAAATTGATCCTATCGTATAAAATTGTCAAATAGATAGATGGAATACTGTTCTGTTAATTAAGTATGCTCTTTTGCCGCCAGAGAGAACGATGTCTATATTTGTTTAATTTCCTTATGTTTCAAAAGCAAATGACAAAATTTTTCGTGAAGAGTTAAAAAAAAACCCAGTGTCTAGATCTGAAATAAAATGGCTGTGGTAAGGATGTAATTTTTTAAATAAATGTCCTAAACCTTCAGTTTTGATTATTTTGCTTCACTTTAATCAGTTTTCCTATTTTTATACTTTTGCTTTATTCTTTTTCACACAAAAATCACATGAAATGCTAACTGAAGAGATGAATATCATGTGGTTGTACATATCTGCAGTTGTGATGAGATTGTGTACAGTTTTCCTTTGACTTTTTAAGCGTGTGTTTAATTTCTGTAGTTATTATGGGTATTTTGTATTTATTATGGATTTGTGTCTTTATAATGCTTATAACTTCTTTTTTTTTGCAAATGCATCTCTGCTGTATAATTCATTGTGAGTGTGCTTTTTGTGTGTGTTTAACTTCTAGTTGGATTTGTGTTTACATATTATCTTAGGTATTATATTTAATGCTTTTCGTTTATCTTTGGTGTTGTACACTGAACTTTCTGTACTGACATTTAGCAAGATGAGTGTGTATCAAAGACTTTAACTATTTCTATTTCTTCTTTTTATATGTGGAAATACCTTCAACATGAATAGGCAGGCTTGTTCTTTTTCACAAATCAACCCTTTTGCTTTATCATTTTGATGAGGAGTTTAAAAGTGAGAACTACCATTGTCAAAAAAGAAGAAGAAAAGAGGTCAATATGATCACACCAATCTTTGGCTTTTTCCTGTATTAGTATTATTTTCCCAATCTTCTCTTCTCTCAAGACAGTGTTAAAAAAATGGAGCGAAGTATGGGAGAAAAAAAGATAGCAATACAGTGGAATCCGTTTAATTGGCCATCGGATAATCGGCCAAAGCCGCTACTGCCAATTTCCTCTGGAACGGAATTTTTTCTTCTGAAGCATGTGTTATTTTGTTCGTTTTTACGGCCAAAGCTGAAATACTCAATTTCGCTTTATTGGCCACTTTTTGTCTCTAATGTTTCCTCTTTACCCCTTTTTGAGAGGGAGAACAACAGAGGCAGACAAACTGACAACACGCTTTTGACGTTTACATGGTTGAGTGTGAAGTTGGAAGGTGAGCTGTTGTCAATTGAAAGACCCTGCATGGCGTTAAAATCACTCAAGAAAACAAAATCATTGTCTTTTACTCGTGCTTCTGTCAAGTTGTAGGATTAATAAACACACACACACACATCACAAAAAGGGAAAGAATTTGAATTTGAACTCCAACATTTAATTTTGACGTCATTGCTTTTGACTTGCATAATAGAGCATTTGCCACGCGCCGGTGACCTTGAATTTCACTGAGTTGAATTAGAGAGGCCAGCGCAACTCGGGCAGAACGAGCTCGGGCAAATTAGTAGTCTAGTATAGTGAACGAACACTCGTGGCAAACGCCCTATTGCGTCATACAGTATCTCGATGTTCGTTTTATCGGCCGATTCGCTTTATCGGCCATATTTTTCCTGGTCCCAAAAGTGTCCGATTAAGCGGATTCCGCTGTATTCAGATTGTTTTTCACTTCTTCATTTGACTGAAAGGCCTTTTAGCAGAGGGTGAAGAGAGGAGGCAGCTGATAGGCAGTGCCTGCAAAGGGAAAGGTCATTTTTGTTGTTGAAAATGTGTGCATCAGTTGACTTTATGTGTTTGAAATGTTTCTGAACAGTTGTGTGTTTTTCTGTCAGTAAGAACATTTACAGACAGGTACATACTGATTACTCCAAAGTTTCTTAAATTATGCAACCGAAGTGAACACCAAACTGTTTTTCTAAAAAAAAGTCATGCAATTGAAGTTTCATCGCCTTTCTTTCCCCCTATGTAATATCCTTTAGGAAACATGGCTTTTTGGGGGCCACAGCAATATTTTTTAAACAAAGATTAGTTTTTGCCTTGGAGGTGTTTTTGTCCAGTTATAACACAAAATGTTATTACATATAAATGCTAATCTTGGCGTTGGTATCTAATGGATTAATATGTTATATTTATTTAAACTTCATTTTCTTACACATAATCCAGTGACATTAACGATAATAAGTTATGTTTGTTGTTGTTTTGCATATAATGTAGTGGCATCGATATATTTTGTTTTATATTCTTATGGTCATGTTTTGGAAAGAATGGCATTGTTTTCATATCATTTACAGAAAGATTGTTGCATTGATAATTGACTACATTGCTTGGCCAAACTTGCCAAGCCATAAAAGCTGTGTCCCTGTACTATAAAAAAAAATATAGCGAGCTGGCTGGCAGTTGTGAAATGCCTGGCTGCAGAAAATGCAGTGCCATATTTCATCACATTTACTGCATTGTCATCAAAGTCGGTGTAATAAAGATAATGTGAATCCAACGCCTAAACATTGTCCCCCTTTTATTAGAGGTTTTGCACAAAAAAGCAAGCAGTTCAATGCGAAATAAGGTTCAATGAAGGGTCAGTGTTCATTTATATGCTAGAAAAGTATAGTTCAAATAGTGCCAACATTTTGGAACTATTATTGCGGTTTTAAAATCATTTTTGTGTGCTTCTGTTCTTTAAGGGACTTTTTTTTTCTTCTTTGGATTAAGAATTTCTTGGAAAAGGGATACCTTGTTTTGATTTTGTTCAGTCCGCTTATATCAAAATGTTAAAGGGCATTCTTAAAGGCATAGCATGTGATCCAAAGAATCGGTTCTTGCTAGTCCGACACTTGCCGCCTCAGGGAAAAAGGTAGGGATAAAGAGTAGTGAACGCGAGCAGGAAGGCAAAATGAGTCCACGCAGCTCGAGTCCCTCATATGTGACTCAGCACCACGAAAGGGACATTAAGTGTCAAAATGACCATTCTGAGACAATGGTCCAGTTAAAAACTCCAGACAATTCTCTTTCAAATGATATAAGAATCATTCTTGTTAACTTTTTTTTCGTTTTAGAGTATAAGCAATTCAAAGTGGTAGGGTGACTGTCAGTCATTTTAAGAAATCACGGTCTAAAGTTTAGCCTAGCTGAAGATAATGCATCAACCTACTCATTTCAAAGCACTTTTGTGTGTATTTAGATTATCCTTTACAAGTATGATAAATGAGATGTTAGAGAGCACAAAAATACCAATAACTCAAAATTGATACTAAAAAATATGAGATTTTTTACTTTGCAAGCCTGTTGTGAGAAACTAGCCCAGCAACTTAATGTCCCGTTCGTGGTGCTAGGTCACATAAACTCCGGCTGTGCCTTTAACTCATTAGTGAGCAATATGGCAAGGGGATTATTAAAATATTAGCCAGGTATTTTTAATATACCAGGATCAAAACAGCTACTGGGCATTGCAGTTTTAGCAGAAAATAATGTTTATCTCTGAGTGAGGTTTGCACTTTTTTTTCTTGTCTTGTTGGATTTTGCCATCACATTATCGATCTATCACTTGATATTACCCTTGTAAGAGAGGAAAAACACAAGTCAAAACATTCCATGCAGTGAGCCTGAAAAATCTGATTAGTTTTTGTGTGTGCAGTGCATAATCTTTGATATATGAGGGTTGATCAGTAAATATTGGCAACGATCCTGCCATTTGTAATCTATATTACATACAGGTATAATGGAGATACCAAATAAAACTTCATTCTTAAACGCATCTGCTTGCACACTACCATCGTGATGTCATGTCCTACGTGAGTGTGTGATGTCATTGAAAATATTATGTAAGCGCCTGTGACCAAAAATCGGGGATTCTTGAGATGACTCGTTCACTTGCTATAACTTCATAGTGGTGAAACTTGACAACTATTACAAGCAAATTAATTTCGATTTGACAGACATTTACGGCTGATTGTGCACTTCTTATCGCACAATTTGCAAATGTGTTGAAGTTTTTAATCCTGGAAAACACATCTCCCAAAAATGTTACTCTCTAGTTTATTTTTTGCACCCGTGAACGCGAAAAACATGCCGTTTTTCAAGAAACTGACTGATGAAGATCCATATTATGACACTGGGAGAAAGGAGTGCGAGGAGTGACACTTCTTCAAGTACAATAGAAAAGATAATGCATAAACATCTTCTAGTGAGAATGCTCACAACAAAATGGGTACCCAATTTCCTAAGTGACGAACATAAGACTCGATGTAATGCTTGTCCGACAGAAAGTTTGGGCCAAATAAATATGCGCTATCATCACAGGGGATGTAATGCTTGTCTGACAGAAAGTTTGGGCCAAATAAATATGCGCTAATCACAGGGGACGTAATGCTTGTCCGACAGAAAGTTTGGGCCAAATAAATATGCGCTATCATCACAGGGGACGTAATGCTTGTCCGACAGAAAGTTTGGGCCAAATAAATATGCGCTATCATCACAGGGGACGTAATGCTTGTCTGACAGAAAGTTTGGGCCAAATAAATATGCGCTATCATCACAGGGGACGTAATGCTTGTCCGACAGAAAGTTTGGGCCAAATAAATATGCGCTAATCACAGGGGACGTAATGCTTGTCTGACAGAAAGTTTGGGCCAAATAAATATGCGCTATCATCACAGGGGACGTAATGCTTGTCCGACAGAAAGTTTGGGCCAAATAAATATGCGCTATCATCACAGGGGACGTAATGCTTGTCCGACAGAAAGTTTGGGCCAAATAAATATGCGCTAATCACAGGGGACATGCTTGTCCGACAGAAAGTTTGGGCCAAATAAATATGCGCTAATCACAGGGGACGTAATGCTTGTCCGACAGAAAGTTTGGGCCAAATAAATATGCGCTAATCACAGGGGACATGCTTGTCCGACAGAAAGTTTGGGCCAAATAAATATGCGCTAATCACAGGGGACATGCTTGTCCGACAGAAAGTTTGGGCCAAATAAATATGCGCTATCATCACAGGGGACGAGACTTGGCAGAGCTTCTGTATTAACATAGGCGCCAATGAGATGTAGAGTGGTCTCGACTGTGACAAACCAGTTGAGCTGCAGTCAAAATTCCATGTTTGTAAGCGACGATTTTGCATTTCTTTATTAATCCAATGGCCAGTCATCACTTATATAATGCCAAATAAACCAACACTCATGGCAGCCCATTTTGCTCAAGTGGTTTTGTCAGAAGCTACCAGATCAGTCTACCAGTGGCGCCTAGCCATTGATACAAGCAAGACTACTTTTGCATGAAATCTAGTGACAAGGTAAAGGTCACCGTGACCTTCCGAATAGAGTAAAGTAATCAATGTTTGAACCAGTTATTCTACAGACTTATCTCCGCATGACATTTACTTTTTCGTTATCTTTTTAGATTGTTTAGCTGGACTTAAATTTTTTTGTGCCAGCTAGGCCCTTGCAAAAAGCTCAAAATCACAGCTCCGACCCTTGCCTCAAAGAAACTACCAAACTGACCTTGAAACCTGGTGTTGAGGGCTGGAACTGTGCATACAAAGAGGAAAGGTGTTTTTCTTAGGAATGCAAACGCTTTAAGTCTGTGAAGTCCTTTGTTCCTGTTTTATGGAACCATTGCCAATATTTACTGATCAACCCTCATATGTTTGTGAATATATAAGTTCTCACTTTCATGATAATTGGGCATGTAGGAAGCTGGAACTGTGTCTGCTATGAGTTCTTAGTAAACAAAGGAGGTGGCAGAAAGTCTTTCAGGAAGATTTTTTATTTTAAATCGAGCTCGTTCTGCTGCTGTTTTCTTGATGACGCCAAAGGATTCAGAGAGAATCGGATGAATCGTGAGAGATGAGAAGTTTGTTCAGTTTGTTGGGTGTGGGATGTTATTTTACGTGTAGCAATTCATATGTGGCAGGCAATTGATGTAATTTTGTGATTGATGGCTCTTTAAATTTTGTCCCTACATGCCCCAAATCCGTCAATTAGCATGGGTGCAACTTTTCCTGGTATACAAGGATTTCCTGTTTTTGAATGCTACCAGAAAAGGATTTTCCTGTTTTTTAAAATTTGTCAAACTAGATCTTTGTGTGTCTACTGTATTTTTCAAACACTTTAAAATAAGCATTTGTATAAATTGTGGAAAAAGCAAACCAAAATACCTTCATAAATCAATTTTTTTCTTCAGCTGCAGGGGGACATTACCCCTGGACCCCGGCCTTTCAGTTTTTTTCATTTTGTATAGTTGCACCCATGAATTGGTGAATTTCGTTTTTACGTTATTCAGTGTTTCAAACTTTGTATGTTGACAATGCAAAACCTGTGAATTTGTGTTTGTAGATTCTCTCAAATAGCTCATATTTTTTATTGCTCATCCTGTTTGTTGTTTTTTACTTTGAGTAGTTTAGGCTTTATATGACATTGGGCATCCCCTCTACTCCAACACCCTTTGTAACCACATGTGTCACCACATGTCATTCTGTTTATCTGCTGTACATCTATTCTATGCACAACATTTTAATTCTATAAAACCACATTTAATCAGCAGAAAACGAGCCTAAGCGATTAAGGCCAAATTATTAAAGTGTGGAATTAACCCTTTCATCGCCACTGTCGCCTCTTGGCACCACAATGATTGAACACCCATGTCACTGAAAGGCATCAAATGAGCGTCTGGTACCCAGTGACCTCATGTTCTTCATTTTGGGAGGTAAGAATAGGCCCTATTTTGTGGATGTCACAAAGGAATCCCAAATATTGCAGATTAATTCTGTTCTCTACCCAGGTAAGTTTAATAGAAAGTTTTGGCTGAAAAATGGCTGGCGTTGAAAGGGTTAACAATTCACACATGCTTTTTTTGTTGTTGTAAGTTTCTTTATTACACTATCACAGGGAAGGTTTTATACATTCAGCAAAAACCACCTTTTGACTTGAAATCAAAATGACACGATGTGAAGATCCCTGTTTATTTTGTTTTAATATTATTCTGTGATGGCTCTTTTGTTCAGTTATGTGGGTCGTTTCAGTGTGTGGTCATCACATGATTTGCCAGATCTATGTTTATTGCTGTCCTGGGACGGTATTCATGTCGAGATAGCATGAGACTTAGCATGATGCTAACTTAGAAGCTCTTCCAAAAGTCCTATTAAATCCTATAGGACATTGGAAGAGCTTCTAAGTTAGCATCATGCTAAGTCTCATGCTATCTCGAAATGAATACCGTCCCAGTATATGATTTCATAACATAGTCAAAGTCAAAGGAAGAACGCTAAAGAACATGTGATTGGCATTTTACATGGGGACAGTCCTGAGATGACCATTGCTGTTAACGAGACTGTAATGAACGACATAAGGATGAAATATATACACTAAAGAACATGTGATTGGCCTTTTACATGGGGACAGTCCTGAGATGACCATTGCTGTTAACGAGACTGTAATGAACGACATAAGGATGAAATATATACACTAAAGAACATGTGATTGGCATTTTACATGGGGACAGTCCTGAGATGACCATTGCTGTTAACGAGACTGTAATAAACGACATAAGGATGAAATATATACACTAAAGAACATGTGATTGGCATTTTACATGGGGACAGTCCTGAGATGACCATTGCTGTTAACGAGACTGTAATGAACGACATAAGGATGAAATATATACACTAAAGAACTTCCAGTTTCACAAATCAAGGTAGGGCTACGGTGAAACCATACTTTTCAAAATCTTTTAAAAACATATTGGACTGGAGTCACTCCCTGAGCTAAAGCCCACTTTAAAGGTACTTTTTTTGTTGTTGCATGGATCATTCCTTGAATACGATTTTAATATTTTACCGTTTGAGACTTCAATCTAAAGGATACAAGAACATTAACAAAACAATTTCAAAAAAGAAATGTTCAGATGTGTTGAAATGGAACGACATTATCATTAAAATTACAGTACAAGCAAAATTTGTTTTGTTTAAAAATTGTTTCTTGGATTTTTTCAAATACGTTATTTCTGTTGGCTTGCATGTATTTTATTCTTTGATGTTCAGTTTGATTTAAAATGGGGGATAGCAGATTTCCAATTAACATGTTAAAGATGGTTAGAGAATTTTAAAAAATAGCATAGCATTGGCACTATAGGCTTCACAGCCTTTTGCCCGCTATGTAGTTTCTGTTGTATTTTCAATTCATTGTTTTGTTTTTAGGGTGCTGCGTTTGATAACAGAAAAAGAACAGAGGAGTTCAAAAATTGTTGGGGGGGGGGGGGGGGGGGGGGGGGAAGAAAGTCATGTGAGACCCTTCAGGACAAGTCATGTGAGACCCTTCAGGACAATCTATTAGGGTTTATACAATCCGTTGCAGAAGAGGGATGTGAGTTTCATCTCTTCTAATAAACTAACATTTTCTTCTTTCAGGAGAGGGTTTTTGGGAGTTTCTTCTACGTTTTGCTTTTGATCAATTTCTGGTGCTGCAATGGTATGGTATAACGTTTTGCTTCTATCTTTTTTTTTTCATTCATGAAATAAAAACTTCGGTCATAAAATACATTTCAAGACGTCCGTGTTTGTTTTTTCTGTACTTTTATTTGATGGTTTCTTCGGTGTACTTGTCTTTGCATTCCAGGGTTCCTTTTCTGTCTTTGCCTTCCATAGCCTTGACAGTGCGCATTGCCTTGCATTCCAGGGTTCCTTTTCTGTCTTTGCCTTCCATAGGGTTCCTTTTCTGTCTTTGCCTTCCATAGCCTTGACAGTGCGCATTGCCTTGCATTCCAAGGTTCCCTTTCTGTCTTTGCCTTCCATAGGGTTCCTTTTCTGTCTTTGCCTTCCATAGCCTTGACAGTGCGCATTGCCTTGCATTCCAGGGTTCCTTTTCTGTCTTTGCCTTCCATAGGGTTCCTTTTCTGTCTTTGCCTTCCATAGCCTTGACAGTGCGCATTGCCTTGCATTCCAAGGTTCCCTTTCTGTCTTTGCCTTCCATAGGGTTCCTTTTCTGTCTTTGCCTTCCATAGCCTTGACAATGCGCATTGCCTTGCATTCCAAGGTTCCCTTTCTGTCTTTGCCTTCCATAGCCTTGACAGTGCGCATTGCCTTGCATTCCAGGGTTCCTTTTCTGTCTTTGCCTTCCATAGCCTTGACAGTGCGCATTGCCTTGCATTCCAGGGTTCCTTTTCTGTCTTTGCCTTCCATAGCCTTGACAGTGCGCATTGCCTTGCATTCCAGGGTTCCTTTTCTGTCTTTGCCTTCCATAGCCTTGACAGTGCGCATTGCCTTGCATTCCAGGGTTCCTTTTCTGTCTTTGCCTTCCATAGCCTTGACAGTGCGCATTGCCTTGCATTCCAGGGTTCCTTTTCTGTCTTTGCCTTCCATAGCCTTGACAATGCGCATTGCCTTGCATTCCAGGGTTCCTTTTCTGTCTTTGCCTTCCATAGCCTTGACAATGCGCATTGCCTTGCATTCCAGGGTTCCTTTTCTGTCTTTGCCTTCCATAGCCTTGACAGTGCGCATTGCCTTGCATTCCAGGGTTCCTTTTCTGTCTTTGCCTTCCATAGCCTTGACAATGCGCATTGCCTTGCATTCCAGGGTTCCTTTTCTGTCTTTGCCTTCCATAGCCTTGACAGTGCGCATTGCCTTGCATTCCAGGGTTCCTTTTCTGTCTTTGCCTTCCATAGCCTTGACAATGCGCATTGCCTTGCATTCCAGGGTTCCTTTTCTGTCTTTGCCTTCCATAGCCTTGACAATGCGCATTGCCTTGCATTCCAGGGTTCCTTTTCTGTCTTTGCCTTCCATAGCCTTGACAATGCGCATTGCCTTGCATTCCAAGGTTCCCTTTCTGTCTTTGCCTTCCATAGCCTTGACAATGCGCATTGCCTTGCATTCCAGGGTTCCTTTTCTGTCTTTGCCTTCCATAGCCTTGACAGTGCGCATTGCCTTGCATTCCAGGGTTCCCTTTCTGTCTTTGCCTTCCATAGCCTTGACAATGCGCATTGCCTTGCATTCCAGGGTTCCTTTTCTGTCTTTGCCTTCCATAGCCTTGACAGTGCGCATTGCCTTGCATTCCATAGGGTTCCTTTTCTGTCTTTGCCTTCCATAGCCTTGACAGTGCGCATTGCCTTGCATTCCAGGGTTCCTTTTCTGTCTTTGCCTTCCATAGCCTTGACAGTGCGCATTGCCTTGCATTCCAGGGTTCCCTTTCTGTCTTTGCCTTCCATAGCCTTGACAATGCGCATTGCCTTGCATTCCAGGGTTCCTTTTCTGTCTTTGCCTTCCATAGCCTTGACAGTGCGCATTGCCTTGCATTCCAAGGTTCCCTTTCTGTCTTTGCCTTCCATAGCCTTGACAATGCGCATTGCCTTGCATTCCAGGGTTCCTTTTCTGTCTTTGCCTTCCATAGCCTTGACAGTGCGCATTGCCTTGCATTCCAAGGTTCCCTTTCTGTCTTTGCCTTCCATAGCCTTGACAATGCGCATTGCCTTGCATTCCAAGGTTCCCTTTCTGTCTTTGCCTTCCATAGCCTTGACAATGCGCATTGCCTTGCATTCCAGGGTTCCTTTTCTGTCTTTGCCTTCCATAGCCTTGACAGTGCGCATTGCCTTGCATTCCATAGGGTTCCTTTTCTGTCTTTGCCTTCCATAGCCTTGACAGTGCGCATTGCCTTGCATTCCAGGGTTCCTTTTCTGTCTTTGCCTTCCATAGCCTTGACAGTGCGCATTGCCTTGCATTCCAAGGTTCCCTTTCTGTCTTTGCCTTCCATAGCCTTGACAGTGCGCATTGCCTTGCATTCCAGGGTTCCTTTTCTGTCTTTGCCTTCCATAGCCTTGACAGTGCGCATTGCCTTGCATTCCAGGGTTCCTTTTCTGTCTTTGCCTTCCATAGCCTTGACAGTGCGCATTGCCTTGCATTCCAAGGGTTCCTTTTCTGTCTTTGCCTTCCATAGCCTTGACAGTGTGCATTGCCTTGCATTCCAAGGTTCCCTTTTCTGTCTTTGCCTTCCATAGCCTTGACAGTGCGTATTGCCTTGCATTCCAGGGTTCCTTTTCTGTCTTTGCCTTCCATAGCCTTGACAATGCGCATTGCCTTGCATTCCAGGGTTCCTTTTCTGTCTTTGCCTTCCATAGCCTTGACAGTGCGCATTGCCTTGCATTCCAGGGTTCCTTTTCTGTCTTTGCCTTCCATAGCCTTGACAGTGCGCATTGCCTTGCATTCCAAGGTTCCCTTTTCTGTCTTTGCCTTCCATAGCCTTGACAGTGCGTATTGCCTTGCATTCCAGGGTTCCTTTTCTGTCTTTGCCTTCCATAGCCTTGACAATGCGCATTGCCTTGCATTCCAGGGTTCCTTTTCTGTCTTTGCCTTCCATAGCCTTGACAGTGCGCATTGCCTTGCATTCCAAGGTTCCCTTTCTGTCTTTGCCTTCCATAGCCTTGACAGTGCGCATTGCCTTGCATTCCAAGGTTCCCTTTCTGTCTTTGCCTTCCATAGCCTTGACAGTGCGCATTGCCTTGCATTCCAAGGTTCCCTTTCTGTCTTTGCCTTCCATAGCCTTGACAGTGCGCATTGCCTTGCATTCCAAGGTTCCCTTTCTGTCTTTGCCTTCCATAGCCTTGACAATGCGCATTGCCTTGCATTCCAAGGTTCCCTTTCTGTCTTTGCCTTCCATAGCCTTGACAATGCGCATTGCCTTGCATTCCAAGGTTCCCTTGCTGTCTTTGCCTTCCATAGCCTTGACAATGCGCATTGCCTTGCATTCCAAGGTTCCCTTTCTGTCTTTGTCCATCTTCGGCTTTTACTATCACCATCTGAAAATACATGCAAACACACAAAGCTGTACCGATCTTTCAAAATTGGTCATGACAGAATTACCCTATAATTCAGGCATGGGATTTTTCCAGCCTTAAGAGCTATTTCAGCCTTTTTGATGGCCCCAGAGGACATTTTTGATTTTAAAAAAACCACAATACAGAATTACTTCTTAAAAATGAAAGCAAAATGAACTAAATACATCATTTCTATTTCTAATGCTGTTTTTAAGGCCTATATTACAAAAAAAGCGGGGAAAAGAGCCCCAGACCTCATGCTTTTCAGCCTTTTTCGTGATTCCTAAATCCCATTTCTATCATTATTAGGTCCAAGACATAATGGAAATATGCTGCATTCATGCAGGGGTTCCCTTGCGATGCTGGCCCCCAGACATCAACCCCATCTCTTGGATTCGCATCGCAACGATTTTGAATTATTAAAAAAAATCACACAAATCACTCCAGCCATACACACAAACAAAACATACATAAACAAAAGGAGAAATGAAAGAAGATTACGGGTTTTTACGTCAGGTTTAGACATAGGGAAGTGGTAGATCAGACAATTTTTAAATATCTAGACTTTATACAGAAAAACTCCACACCGATTGGTTTCCCCACAAGCCACTACAAAAACAAAGCCAGAGGCAAAATTGTGGTATAAGGGAGCAAAGCGAGTTTAGAAGTAGCCAAGGTATGGTGTGCACACAGATTTACTTCTCTTAAAACAAATTAATCAAATTGACAGCTTTATATTAATTCTGGCCATTTATGGGTGGAACGACTTGAATGAGTTAAGGAATATCTTACACTACCTCTCACATCCTGCGTCATGAGATACGGCCCAGGCTCGAGGTGCTCCAAAGGAGGCTGCGAGGACCTGCTGCGGCCTTGTGGGTGACTGCAAGATTGGCCCACTGCAATGGACTAACCAGCTGAAGCATGGCTGGTAACAAACGAAAAAAGAAGAAACATTTTGTTTTCATAGACAAACCAGCAATAATAACCTAGGCAAAGATGGACTCCCTTACTGTCAGAGATTTTTAAAAACAAAATTGAATTATAAAATCGAAAAGACCTGTTAGACTCATCTGACAAAAATGTGACCCAGCACTATGAAAGGGACATTAAGTCGCTGGGCTAGTTTCTGACAACGTGCTTGCAAAGTCAATAACATTTTTTTTAAATCAGTTTTGAGTTATGGGTATTTTCGTGCTTTCATATTAATAAAGACCGATCATTGTCATGGTCTCTAAATATTCCAAAAAGTGCTTTAAAATGAGTAGGTCAATTAATGCATTTTCAGCTTGGCTAAACTTTAAACTGATTTCTCAAAACGGCTGACAGTCACCCTATCAACTTTAAATGCTCATAACTCTAAAACGGAAAAAGTTGCAATAATGGTTATTATATCATTTGAAAGAGAATTGTCTGAAGTTTCTAACTGTACCATTTTCTCAGAATGGTCATTTTGACACTTAATGTCCCATTCATGGTGCTAGATCACAAATGGTCTAGAGATAAATATTTCCAGGCTTGTCAAAAACCAACATTCCAGGAATATAACATCAAAAGTTATAACATCAACGACATCACATTGCCCAGACATGGGGCAGGCAGGGAAGCGGTTAACTAGTCAAACCATTTTTTTGTTTTTAAATGAGCATTATATGAATTGTCAAAAAAATAAGCAGTTGTTACTAAACACCTTGAGACCCTCACCCATTGGCATAGTGAGAGCTCAGAGCAGAGTGTGTTCAGTGCTCACTGTACCTTTCCTCTACATACTGCAAGACAATGGCACTGAATGTGCAGTAAACCCAGGAAAGGATGAAAATAATTCTAAGCTACCAAAAATTGTGAGTACCATATTTTTCTGACTATAAGGCGCACCCCCAAAAATTAGCACAAAATTCAGATTTTGTTAAGTACTCTATTATTTTTACTATTTTATTAGTCTGAGTCACATAAGGCACAGGGGTCTCAGTCTGGGGGAAAAAAAGTATCACCTGAGGCCGGGTTCACATTAGACACATAAACTAAATAAGTGGAAGAAAGAAGAGTAAAAGTTTACGCATATAGGGGAAATTCGGACACGTGTGCAAATCTTTTCCATTCTTTGTTTCACTTATTTATGGATTGCACACGGGTTTCCGCAAGGAATATCCGCTTATGTGTGTACACGGCCTTATAGTCAATAAAATATGGTACATCGCATAATATTTGACACTGAATTTAAAGTGATATTAATTACGTGTCAAATTTGGGGGTGCACCTTATAATACGGTGCGGTGCGCCTTAGACTCCGAAAAACTATAAAATTCGATCCTTCTGTATTATCAATATCATAAACTTTTACAAAACTTCAACAACACCTGCACTCATACATAGTTAGAATATTTGTTCACAAACAGTGGACAAATCAACAACAAAACACTGGCCCGCAGTGCAGATAAATAAAGTATTCATTTTGATACTCATTCTATTACTATTAGTACATAAGGATCCTAAAAACAGGTGTTACTGAACACATTCAAATCGTCACCAATGAACATAGTGAGAGACTCAGACAGAGCAGAGTGTGTTCAGTGTTCACTGTACCTTTCCTCTACATACTGCAAGACAATGGCACTGAACAGGCAGTAAACCCAGGAAAGGATGAAAAAACATTCTAAGCTACAGAAAACTGTGAGTACATCACATAATATTGGACACTGAATTTTAAATGATTCTGATTGTTTTCCAGCAGCCAACAAAAAGTTACAGATTCAAGCGCGCTATTTTGAAATTCAACATTTTAAAATAGCAACAATAACAAAAAGTGAGCAATAAAAGAAAGAAAATACTACAGCATGAATAATTATTCAGATTAATCTAAACTATAAAATTTGATCCTTCCGTATTACATTAACCTTTTACAAAACTTCAACAAAACCTGCGCTCATAGTCATAGTGCCAAGTGAGTAGATTTGTTCACAAACGGGTAACAAATCAACAACAAAACAGGCTTTCAGAGCAGCTAAAGTATTCATTTTGATACATTGTACTCATTCTATTAGTACATAAGGATCCTAAAAACAGGTGTTACTGAACACATTCAAATCGTCACCAATGAACATAGTGAGAGACTCAAGACAGAGCAGAGTGTGTTCAGTGTTCACTGTACCTTTCCTCTACATACTGCAAGACAATGGCACTGAACAGGCAGTAAACCCAGGAAAGGATGAAAAAACGTTCTAAGCTACAGAAAACCGTGAGTACATCACATAATATTGGACACTGAATTTAAAATGATTCTGATTGTTTTCCAGCAGCCAACAAAAAGTTACAGATTCAAGCGCGCTATTTTCAAATTCAACATTTTAAAATAGCAACAACAAAAAAGTGAGCAATAAAAGAAAGAAAATACTGCAGCATGAATAATTATTCAGATTATTCTAAACTATAAAATTCGATCCTTCTGTATTACATTAACCTTTTAGTTTTACAAATCTTCAACAAAACCTGCGCTCATACTATAGTGCCAAGTGAGTATATTTGTTCACAAACGATAACAAACCAACAACAAAACAAGAGTTTTAGAGCAGCTAAAGTAATCATTTTGATACTCATTCTATTAGATCCAAAAAACAGGTGTTACTGAACACATTCAAATCGTCACCAATCAACATAGTGACAGAGCAGAGTGTGTTCAGTGTTCACTGTACCTTTCCTTTACATACTGCAAGACAACGGCACTGAACGTGCAGTAAACCCAGGAAAGGATGAAACTAATTCTAAGCTACAAAAAATTGTGAGTACCATATTTTTCAGACTATAATTTTTCGGACCCAAATTTAGCACAAAATTCAGATTTTGTTACTCTATTTTCTTACTATTTGATCAGTCTGAGTAAGGTGCAGGGGTCTCAGTCTGGGGGGAACAAAGGGCATCGCCTCATAGTCCGTAAAATATGGTACATCACATAATATTTGACACTGAATTCAAAATGATATTAATTATTTATTTTTCAGCAGCCAACAAAAAGTTACAGATTCAAGCGCGCTATTTTCAAATTCAACATTCTAAAACAGCAACATTAACAAAAAAGTGAGCAATAAAAGAAACAAAATCTTGCAGCATAAATAATTATTTACCGTATTTTTCTGACTATAAATAACTAAGTATAAGGCGATCCTTTTCTCCCCAGACTAAGAGTAAGACCCCTGCACCTTAGGACTAAAGATAGTACAAAGATAGAATAACAACATCTGAAGTTTGTGTCAAATTTGGGGGGTGCGCCTTATAACAAGGTGCACCTTATAGTCCTAAACACATCTGTATTGTTACAAATTTGGGACTTTCCTGGTGTTGCACTGCCTCCGGGCATTGCCTCCAGGTGAAAATGATGTTTTACGTCCTCTCGGTCATAGACACATATGGGACATTTGTAAATACAAAGATGGTGGGAACAATACTGGCTGCAATGCCCAGAGGCAGTGCAACACCAGTAAAGTCCCGAGTTTTTAACAATATAGATAGGTGTAGCGGTAACCACGCCTCGGTTAAACCTCATCGGCTATGGTACCGCCACATGATGTACTAGGATCAGGATGCCTCCAGGATCGTTCCCACCATCTTTATATCTACACGTACTAATGTCCCATCTGTTCCAGACCGGAGGACGTTAAGCAGAATTTCATCAATTCCGAAAAATATGGTAGATTAATCTAAACTATAAAATTCGACCCTTCTGTATTATCATAACCTTTTACAAAACTTCAACAAAACCTGCGTTCATAGTGAGTATATTTGTTCACAAACAGGTGACAAATCAACAACAAACCACTGGCCCACAGTGCAGATAAATAAAGTATTCATTTTGATACTCATTCTCGTACATAGGAATCCTGATAACAGGTGTTACTGAACACATTCAAATCATCACCAATGAACATAGTGAGAGACTCAGACAGAGCAGAGTGTGTTCAGTGCTCACTGTACCTTTCCTCTACATACTGCAAGACAACGGCACTGAACATGCAGTAAACCCAGGAAAGGATGAAAAAACATTCTAAGCTACAGAAAACCATGAGTACATCACATAATATTGGACACTGAATTTGAAGTGATACCGATTGTTTTTAAGCAGCCAACAGAGTTATGGATTTAAGCACACTATTTTCAAGTTCAACACTGCAATACTTTAAAATAACAACAAAAATAAGCGAATAATAAAAGAAACAAAATGCTGCAGCGAGAATAATTATTTGATTACCAATAAAATTCAATCAATTGATCCGACTGTATTACCATAACCTTTTACAAAACTTCAACAAAACCTGCTCATAATAAAGTCATAGTGAGTATATTTCGAGGGGTAATTTCGTTATTTTACACTACTTGTGGCGGTGCCATAGCCGATGAGGTTTAACCGAGGCATGGTCACCGCTACAGCTATCTGTATTAATTTAAAAAATCGGGACTTTACTGGTTTCGTACTGCCTCCGGGCATTGCCTCCAGTATTGTTCCAACCATATTTGTATTTACAAATGTCCCATATGTGTCTGATTCAGACCAAGAGGACATAAAACTCCATTTTCTCTCTTCGAGGGGTAATTGCCTTAGCATGTTATGACCCTTCTCTTTTCCTCTTATGATAACACGTTTAGGCAATTACCCCTAGAAGTTTTGTTCACAAGCAGGTGACAAATCAATCAACATTGAACAACACAAGCCTTCAGTGCAGATAAATAAAGTGCTCATTTTGATACTCATTCTATCATATAACTTACGATCCAGATAACAGATGTTACTGACCACCTTCAAAGCATCACCAATCAACATAGTGAGACAGAGCAGAGTGCGTTCAGTGCTCACTGTACCTTTCCTTTACATACTGCAAGACAATGGTAATGAACATGCAGTAAACCCAGGAAAGGATGATTTTTGTTTTTTTAATCTGCAGAAAATTGTGAAACCACCATAAAAATGTGGCAGAGTGGCTCTGAACACCAAGTCAAGACTTCCGGTGAGACAACAAAAAGCAAGGTCCCGGGGTGTAGCTGCGAATTGGGATTCGGAATGAGCAGCGTGGGAGCAACGCCACTGTACGGCCCAGAAGATGGGACAGCAACAACAACAACAAAAGCAAGGTCCTGTGTCACTCAAGTGTGCTCACACACTTTGCGCATGCTAACCCTTTCATCGCCACTGTCGCCTCTTGGCACCACAATTATTTGACACCCACGTCATTAAAAGGCATCTAATGAGGGTCTGGTATCCAGAGACCTTATGTTCTTAAATTTGGGAGGTAAGGGCAGGCCCTATTTTATGCACGTCAAAAAAGGAATCCCCAATATTGCAGACGAAATCTCTCTACCCGGGTAAGATTAAGGTTAAATTTTGGCTGAAGAATAGCTAGCGTTGAAAGGGTTAAAGAACCCAGTGACAACAAAGGAGTTGTCACTTCAAGGTCAAAGTTTGCCTCTCCCCCTCCTCTTCAGTCTCACAGACACACACACACAAAACCAGCACTCAATAGAAAAAAGGAGTAGGTGGGTAGGAAAATGCTGCACAAGAGGCTCTCCAGGTGGGTGCAGCACTAGAATACATTAGAAATTCTATAACAGATGTCAGTGAACAAAACACCTTCACAGCCTGACCAATCAACATGGCGAGACAAAGCAGGGTGTGTTCAGTGCTCAGTCACTGTACCTTTCCTTTACATACTGCAAGACAACAGCACTGAACATGGCGAGACAGAGCAGGGTGTGTTCAGTGCTCACTGTACCTTTCCTTTACATACTGCAAGACAACAGCACTGAACATGGCGAGACAGAGCAGGGTGTGTTCAGTGCTCACTGTACGGTGTACCTTTCCTTTACATACTGCAAGACAACAGCACTGAACATAGCGAGACAGAGCAGGGTGTGTTCAGTGCTCACTGTACCTTTCCTTTACATACTGCAAGACAACAGCACTGAACATGGCGAGACAGAGCAGGGTGTGTTCAGTGCTCACTGTACCTTTCCTTTACATACTGCAAGACAACAGCACTGAACATGGCGAGACAGAGCAGGGTGTGTTCAGTGCTCACTGTACCTTTCCTTTACATACAACAGCACTGAACATGGCGAGACAGAGCAGGGTGTGTTCAGTGCTCACTGTACCTTTCCTTTACATACTGCAAAACAGCACTGAACATGGCGAGACAGAGTAGGGTGTGTTCAGTGCTCACTGTACCTTTCCTTTACATACAACAGCACTGAACATGGCGAGACAGAGCAGGGTGTGTTCAGTGCTCACTGTACCTTTCCTTTACATACTGCAAGACAACAGCACTGAACATGGCGAGACAGAGCAGGGTGTGTTCAGTGATCACTGTACCTTTCCTTTACATACAACAGCACTGAACATGGCGAGACAGAGCAGGGTGTGTTCAGTGATCACTGTACCTTTCCTTTACATACTGCAAAACAGCAATGAACATGCAGTAAACCAAGGAATGGGTTAAACTACGGACGCAATGGAATACTGACACACTCGTCTTACAGTTACACAGCAGTGATTTTTGTTTGGCAAAATTAACAATGATTTGTTTATAATTTTCAATCATGATGAAAACTTTAAAGCAACATTTATTTTTATTATTAAAAAGCAAACAGATCGAAACGTTGAATTAATGTTTCAACCAGAAATCTGTAACATTGATTAAAGATCGACAGAGAAGAGTCAGACAAGTCAGAAACTAGGGGAAAAAAAAGTCTGCAATGACAAATTATTAGAGATGATGGGGATGATAGATCATCTATCCATAGATACAAGGGTTAAATCTGATGATTTTCCAAAAAAGGAAATGGGGCAGGGGTCCAGGGGCTGCCTAGGCCCCGGCGGGGGGGGGGGGGGGGGGGGGGGGGGGGGGGGGGGGGGGGGGGGGGGGGGGGGGGGGGGGGGGGGGGGGGGGGGGGGGGGGGGGGGGGGGGGGGGGGGGGGGGGTGTATATAGGGGCAGAGCCGCTATTGGGGTGTCAGGGGGGAGTTTCACCTCTTGAAACTATTGGTCAACAGGAAAACATGCTCGCTAGCTATGGGATTTAGTCATTTACACTTGGCAGGACACAAACCAGCAAGCACTTCAGTTTCTGTTAAAGCAAAACTGAAACCTGTTTCTATGTGGTAATCGGGTTTTCGCTTATAGCAGACGTTTTTTCATGTTTTTATTATATTTTTGTTGTTTTCAAAAAACGGATTTCAGCCTGTACCAAATTTAAAAAAAAATGATTAAGCAGTTTCAGTCATGTAGATACCTTTTACTGACTTTCTGCAGTCATCTCCTGGATGGGTAAACTGCCTTTCCGTCACATGTCCAAGGTTGGACGGGGAGGGGGGTGCTCATGATGTTTCTCCTCTGGACAGGGGGCTTGGGGCATTGAAGAGTCTTCAGCCGTTCTTGCCTTTGTCTGATGTGACATTTTGTTCAACTTCGTTTTGCACCCACAGCCCAGCTTTAGCAGATTATCTGTGGAAAACAAAACAGTTCAAACAATTTGTTTTCTTACTTACTTAAGAAGTATCAAAACAGTTTGCTATGAAATACTGAATTAAAAGAGTAGAAAATGTTGATTGAAACCATTACATGTAAAGCTCTATAAAAACATGATGGCGATACTGAGATGATAAAGAGTTAAAAGACAATTGAATAATGGCATAGTATCGAGTATAGTGTGGGACTGGCTCAAGCCTAAGCTTCGCGGCTTATAAACGTCCCTTCATTGACACTGTTTTGTTTTCTTAAGCATGCCTTTTAAAATTATGATTGTAATTCAATCATCATGTTAAAAAAATAGTTGACTAAAATTTTCATCCTTGTCAAGGAGATTTTTGAAGGTATTCTTCTTCTTCTTCTCTTGAGGGCCCACGGTCAATCACTCAATGAGCTGACCATTCTGGCTCCTTTTGGAGAAAAAAGAAGAAGAGGGGTTTCGGTGCTGTTCAAATTTCAGTTGGCAGTGGTGGTGTAACAACAAAAAACAGACTGGAGTGGGCAAGGGGGAAGCAAGGGTGGAGGGATGGAGGGGGGCGGAGAGGGGGGGGGGGGCGAGACTGATGAGTTACTGATCAGCCTGCAGTCCTGACATGCCACGCACGTAAGCAGTGAAGGCTGCGATGGAGTCCTGCCGCAGTTCGTTCCACTCCCTGATGGTCCTTGGGAGGAACGAGTTGGATCTGTACTTAGTGCGGCACTGAATGCGCTGAAACTGCAGGTGGTGTCCACGCCTTTGCCGAGATGGAAGCGGCACCAGTTTGGATTGCAGATTTGGGCAGTGTACAGCGTCTGTGCTGATCTTGAAGTTGTGCAGCATGGAGAGCCTGGTCCTCTGCCGTCTGCTCTCCAGTGATTCCCAGCCCAGGTTTTCAAGCATGGTGCTCACACTTGATGTAGGCCTGTACTGGTTGAGCACAAATCGTGCTGCCCTACGCTGGACCACCTCCAACTTGCCAATGTTCTCCTCAGTGTATGGGTCCCAGACGGAGCAGGCATACTCAAGCAAGGGACGCACAAAGGCTTTGTAAGCTCGTTCCTTTATGGCAATGCTGCTGATCTTTAGGTTCCGTCTGAGAAAACCCAGGGTTTTGTTGGCCTTGGCACTGATGTTGTTGATGTGGCAGTCCCAGATCTCGCTGTTGATGGTGATGCCGAGATATTTAGTAATATTTAGTGTTACTGTTATACAATATTTTTCTCTCTCTTCTGCTTCTTTTTCTTTGGTCACCCCCTGAAGCAGTGCTGTCGGGGCTTGCCCCCGGAGACCGCTACGGTAGCCTGATTAGTCTTGCCTGGATACTGTGAAACAAAGGTCTATGGTCCATAAATATGCATCTTCACACACACACGCGCACACACACACAACTGGAGATAGGCGTAAATAGACTTTTTTTTTTTTTTTTTTTAACCCTTTCACCGCCAATGTCGCATTTTAGCACTACAATTGTTTAACACCCATGTTACTAAAAGGCATCAAATCAGGACCTGTTATCCAAAGACCCTATTTTCTTCATTTCGCAAAGTAAGGATAGGCCTAATGTTAGACATGTCACTCACAGAGGAATTCCCAACATTGCAGATCATTTTTTTTCTCTCCACCCAGTTAACTATAATGATATTTTTTTGTTGAAAAATGGCTGGCGGCGAAAGGGTTAAGGAAGCATTGCACAACCTCAAGTCACTTATACTTGTTATAGTCTTCTTACTCTTAGACGGCATGACTAATAATATTATGAATATTTGAAGTGTGTGTATTTACTTCTATAAAAAAAGAAAGAAGCTGGCCATCACCACAGAAGAAGGGGCAGGTATTCAGAGAGTGTTCAGTTTGTAGAACCAAGTTTTATTGAGCAGTACTGTCTATTGAGCCATTTCAGGCATTTGACTATTTTGAGAAGAGGACAGCCGGCAACTATTGTGGTAAGGGTCAAAGGGGGGTAATTTGTAGGATAGGGGGCAGGGCGAGAATGGGTACGCGTGCATGTATGAATGACGCAAGAGAGAGAATGAGAGGCGGGAATGATGCTTGTGTGATGCTGAGTGGCTGGAGAAGACGGACCGGGCAGCAAGATGGGGATGAACTGGAAGGCAATGTGAAGAGGTGGCCACGACGAGGAGGCGAGGTGAGGATGTAGAGGTGGAGGTAGATAGAAGCGGGGTTGGGATGGGAGGGTAGGGGGAGGTTAAGAGTAGGGATTCACTAAACTATCCACCATCCAGTGCCAGACTGAATACAGGAGAAGTTTTTTTTCCCCGCGCATCATCAAAGACTGGAACTCGTTACCTGAGGAGGCTGTGTCTAACTCTTCAGCCGGCACGTTCTAGTCCTCCATCAAGATGCAATCCCCCCCCCCCGTTAGTTAGGTGTTCCTGCCGACTCAGCATCACGTCGGGGGCTCGATCAGCGATACCCGACTGGCTGTGGGTCATCTTCGTAGAGTAGGTTTTTGTTTTATTTTGTTTGTTTCTTTTTGATGCCCGACTTCGGACCTCAACCGCATAAAAAAAAGTATACTATAGTATCATAAAATCAAACTGATGATTGTGCCTTTGTCACAGTTTGTGGATAGTCACTGGATACTAGGAACGACGGAATTAGGTCAAGCCGCAGCGATTTTTCTCGTTGAAAATCCGAACCGCCATTTTGGCTATGTGCCAAACGGTCACTTCCTTTGCTTGTTTTTATTGGTGGTTATTCTTGGCGCTGACCATCCGAGTTTCTTTCTTTCGGGAAGCAGACACCTACTCGGTCATTCGGGAACGATCTTTTTTTACGCTAAGACGGCCGATCGCGAGAGACAAGCGATCCAATATTTGGGTCCAATTCATTCGTTTATCATTTCTGAACGGTAATTATATAATTCTTTAAAACAAATGCGCAGTTACATTTAATTATTTTTCTACAAGTACACCAAATTTGGTGCATCTAGAATAAATCTCAATGCTGCTCAAGGTCTCCACAAGTCGGGAGGTGTTACGTCGAAGACTGTCGGACATGTTTTCTGTCACGCGCATGTTGATGTTGCGATCTTGTGAGTCGCACAAAAAGCTTAGGCCTAATCTGTCTAATGTTTGGGGTTGATGTTGCCCCTTTGAATAAGCTTTATTTTGGTACCAATGTTTTGTTTATTGGTAAAAAAAAGAAAAAGTTATGGCTGTTTTATTCATCCAAACCTTGATACGGTAAGGGCCGGTAATCTTGATCAACTTTTTCTTATATAGCTCATGTAAAAAAAGCTAACATTTTAAAACGTCGTAACTTTCTCAATTTTCGACCGATTTTGATAATTTGGGTATCATTTTAAAGGTCTTGTCGGGCTCTTTCCAATGACATAAATTTCATTAGGATTTGACAAAAAGTAAATATTTTTTAAAATTTTATAACCACCCTACTGGATACTCAACGATAGAAATTAGAAGAAGAGGTGCCTTGCCCACGATCATATATTATAACTGCTTTGTCAAGTTTGTGCCCAAGATACATCCCACAGAGTGGTGATTTTGACTACGATCAAGATCAAGTTCAAGAAGATCTACATACCCGTCTTCCTCTTCTCGTTCGATTTCATGGTCTTGGTTCTCAATCTCTGGTTGCAAGCTAGGCTTGATTTGATGCACACGTGTGGTTGATCGACAGGAAGTTGCGTCATCAAATAATCGAAAGTGCAAGAAGAGTGGCTTCCCCTGAATATCAGACGACGCCACAGAAATTTAAAAAAATGTGGACAACACAATGTCTGCATTTTAAACACTTCCTTCAATGCATTTAGCTTAAGAACAGCAAGTCGGCAACAATGAAATGTCCTTTAAAAACACTGCATTGTTATCACTGATTGGCTTGATTCCCCTCCTTGGTGTGATTTGGAAAGTGTTAAAAGAGGAATCGGTCAAATGTGACAGTGGTTATTTCAAGTTGCCAGGGATGGTGCAGTGTCATCCATGGTTAAACTGTAAACAGATCCACCGGGAGATAGCTGTTGAAGAAGTCATTGGAAGAGGAGCAGTTAAGGTGGTAAGTAACATTCATTTTACCCTTGCTGTGTGCGTGATGAGTGTGGATGCACTGCAGTGTATGTGTGTGTACTGTGTGTATTGATCAACTATCAAGTATCATCCTGCAAGAACTGAAGAAGACCTTGATTGAACAACTCGAGAAATGGGAGAAAACCTGGGGAATGGACTTTCACCCTGACAAATGTAATATCTTGAAAGTAACAAGATCAAGAGCTCCCAAAGTGTGTGCATTTACTTCTATAAAAAGAAACTGGCCACCACCACAAAAAGAAGAAGTCATTCACATACAAACTCAAAGGGCACATCCTGGAGTCATCATCAGCAAAGTACCTTGGGGTCCATATTTCATCGGACCTCAGTTGGAAGAACCATGTTCTTCTTCTTCGTTTGATCTTCCACCTTCATCGTACTGAAGATTCTGAAGAGTAACTTGGAAAAAGGTTTCTGCGCTTAGGTTAGGCTTCTGGTTTAAAGTCATGTTGACTTTGCATCAAAGAAGGCAAACAGCGCACTAGGCTTCTTTAGACGAAATTTGAAGACCTCTAACAGCGAGCTAAAAACCAATGCCTACAAGACCCTTGCTCGTCCCCACCTAGAGTACTGCTGCTCAGTCTGGAATCCACACCATCAGGACCAGATAAACAAGATCAAAATGGTACAGCGCAGAGCAGCCAGGTACTCAACCAACCGCTACCACAACACCAGCAGCGTGTCGTCAATGCTGGATGAACTCGGATGGGAGACACTTGAATCCAGAAGGCAGAAGATCCAGCTCACTATGTTGTATAAGATCACCAACAACCTTGTGGACATCAACTGCGACCAGTATCTGACCAGCATGCCACCTCGTACAAGAACAAACCACAAGAACAAATTCCGACAGTTCCATCAAAACACAAACAGCTTCAAATATAGTTTTCTTCCTAGAACCATCCCCGTTTGCAACTCGCTCCCAGCGTCTGCTGCAGAGGCTCCCAGCTTGGCACACTTCAAGCAGGAGCTCAACAACCTCTCATTCTAAACCTGTCACTCCCTCCCCAGCAAAAAGTGGTTAAGAAGGTTGGGGCTGTGCCAGTCAGGGTTTGTTCCCGGGGCCGCTGCGGTAGCCGGATTGGCCTGACTGGAGCTATGAAACGCTGGGGGGATCTCTATGTTTTTATTTCATTTCTTTTCAGTTGCTTCTTTCATTTTGTTTTATTTTTCTTCCTGCTGCTCCACAACCATGCTGTATAATTATCCAGTTGTATAGCTCAGCGTTACGAGTCAGATTCAGATTCAGATGTATGCATGCATGTCACCATGTGCGCACATGTATTGATGTACACGCACTCGTTTGTTTGTATACATGTATCAATATTAGCATACTATGCATTCATCATTGCATCAACATTTTAATTAGAGTGTAAGTTGAAAAACGCAGTGTGTGTGTGTGTTACTTTTTCAGTAACAGAGTAACTAACTATTGGAACACACTTCCTACTCAAACAAAGCTTGCACCTGATACTAACATATTTAAAAACCTCCTGGACAAAGACCCAAACCTTTGTAAATTAAAATACCAGTATGATTGATAGTCTACTAAAACCGTCACAGCTGTGCCAACTGAAAAAATCCCAATCAAGAGAAAGGACGCTTGAGAGGCCGCGAGGCCTAGTAAACTGTTGTCCTACCTGACCCGTGTGTGTGTGTGTGTGTCAGGTCAAGTCAAAATGATCTTTATTGACGATAAAAGAGTAAGCTTGATAAAGTTTTTTTACATCCTGTCGTCATGTGTGTGTGTGTGTGTGTGCCTTCTTCTTCTTCCATTAAGTATCCACAATCAAACTTAGATTGTTTATACTGTTATGGTTGAGGTCCAAAGGTTGCACACAAAACAAAAAAATCATCAAAACCCCTCATTCTGTGTGTTGTGTTTGTGTTTCATATAAAGTATTCATGAACAAGATGAACTCTTTATTCTTATTTATAATTTATCATTATTTCATGTGTGTACAGGTGCAAAGAGGAGAGTGGGGGAAGCACAGCGTTGCAGTCAACTCTCTGCCGGAAAGACACTACAGAGATGACTTTCTCCATGGCCTTCACATGCTGCAGCAACTCCAGTCCAAACTGAGCATCACACAACTTGTAGGAGAGTGCCAGCAAAGTAATATTTTCATCACACAGTTTTACCCACTGGGCTCAGCCGATAATATAGAGCACATATTAAACAAGGAAGGTTTTCAGCAGTTCGACACGTTGTCTGCACGATTCGCTCTGTGCGAAGACTATGCGAGGATTATACAGTCGTTACATAACAGTGAGGATGGTGCTCGAGTGATGTGTGACAGCAACGATCTGAACAAAACGCTCAGTCAGTTTCTCCTGAGTGATGACTTTAACCTGGTCCTTAATGATGTGGACGCTTTGCCCTTAGTGGACAAGTCTCGGGGCCAGCTTGTGAAATGTGGTCATCGTGAACTGTACGGGGAGTTTGTTGCCCCCGAGCAGCTTTGGCCCCACGAGGATAGAGACTTCAGTGACGAAGAAATGCCAGGGTATGACGAGAAAGTGGACATCTGGAAAGTGCCCGACGTGTGCGAGGCTTTTCTGGGCCGCAAGAATGGCAGTGGGAAACTTCGTCTTCGGCTTCTCTCTGTCCATTTGAAGTGTAAAAGCGTAGACCCAGATGAAAGACCTACTGCTTCAGATTTGTTGAAAGAGTATGAAGGTGTTAGAAAGAAGCTTCATTTATAACAGAAAATTCTTAAAGGGCCACCCTGACGGATGAGGTTTTATAAGAAAAATGTCGAGATCACCAGGAAAACACCCTTTACAGAGATTGCAACATTCACTTTGCTCTAGTTTCCTAGAAATCAAACCATCAAATCGGCGATTCCTCCTTGGCGGAGGTGCTGGAAGTCAAATTCTTTCACCCAAAGAGAAGGCGTGTGCCGTCTCTTTTCTAATGGCCGGCCGCCTGCGTTTAGACCAAATTGTTTGCACAAAATTTTCGCAATACAAGCCTTTTTTTCTTTTTTTAAAATTTTTATACAGATTATCTAAATAAAGGAGTTTCGCTCACAACAAAGGAAACAGATCCATTTTTTTTTTTTACTGCACTACAAAAAAATAAAACGTTTCAACCACAATGAGTGACCTTCACCCACCCCATCCAAAATGGCTACTCTCTCCGGCATCTCCACCAAGAAGGAATCGCCGTTTTGACGGTTTAATTTCAGGGAAACCAGAGCATAAGTGAGTGTTCTGATCCTTGAAAACGCTGTCTTTCTGGTGATATCAACGTGTTTCTTGCAAAAGCTCATCCGTCAGGGTCCACCTTTAAGTTTTCCTCTCCGTTGAAAGAAAAAAAAGAGTTCTGAATTATGCAGAAATAATATTTTGTCATCATATACTCATGTTTTAAACACATAAATGTTGTTTGTGATTGAAGATGTTTGCGTGTGTGTAAATAATACAAAATAAATATATTTCTTAGAACTGGCCTTTGAATGAAACATCTCCCCGTGGGGATACTGGGGGGGGGTGGGGGGTTGTATTATAAATAGTTCCCCCACCTTCTGGAAGTTCTGTGCTTGTAACTCCTCTAATCTGTCACTCTCTTTGACTCAGCCTGTTCCCTAGTTGCATTCTGCCGTCTACTATCTTTCTGACTTATTTGTCCATTCGCCTGTCTTCCAAATTTTCTCTTTTGACTCCTGCTGAATGCAGCGGGGAGACCAGTGAAAACTGAAAACCAGACGCATAAAAAGGTAACCTTACCTCTTATGGCCATATCAATGGCCTGGGAACACAGAAGAAGAATGAAACATAAAGCAAAGATGATTTAATTGCCTTGTTGACTGGCAATTATCGCATACTGTGCAAGGTAACATGGTTTCCAGTATAATTTGTCTGCTAAATAATTTTGTGCACAATACTGCTGATTTTTGCTGCCATAGATTGTTCTTTGTGTTGTTTGAACTGCATAAGACTAAGAGAATGTGTAATATAAAAGAAAAAAGTGTACTCATGTTTTGTATTTGTGGATACACCCGCAGATAAGCAAGGGCACACATGAGAGAGAGAGAGAGAGAGAGAGATGTGTCATCAGTCTTTTCCAGCCTCTGTGTTTTTCCCTCTCTCAACGTAAATGATCTTGATAAAATCCACATTACGAAATTAGCCCAGGAATGAGTAAGGCATTTACAGAGATATAGACTGATAAAAATGTCAGTGCCGCTGGCATTCAGAATTTTGCTCTTGTCTTTGCTGATGTAAGTCAAACCTAGAACAATCACAAACAAAAAACTCTTTACTTTTTTCATGTCATCTTCAGAACAAAATGACATCAAAAACTCCAACCCAGAATTATTCACAATCAATGAAACTTTTGTTCAGGGTGTGTGTGTGTGGGGGGGGGGGGGGGTGAAGGCGTGAGAGGGGGTGCACACTTTTAATGTTAAAGTTCGCACAAAATTACAAAACTTGCAATGACATTTTCCTGAAGTGTCTCATCCCAGAATGCGTGCCCACTTTTTGTTAAACCGCTATTAACTCCAAAGACCACAAGCCACAAATTTCAGCACTCCAAAATCCGGAAACCACAAGTTTTGGCACTCCAGAAACCGGATTTCCAGCATATTATGCTGGAAGATTAGCACCTCTGCAACTGTCTTCTTAAACATTTTCTTGGTGTGGCCAAGAATGAGGCTTTATGCCGAACATTCTCTGCCCCTGTCTTGTGCCCTGAGATGCGAACGCCACCTACTTAAGATTATCGTCCTTGCCTGTCGTGAAGTAGTAGTACAGTGGAACCTCCCTTTATAAGACCTCCCATTATAAGACCCCCTCCCATATAAGACCTTCTCTGAGACATTGCCCTTCTTTGTAAGTATTAAAATTACCTCCCTGATAAAACCCTCCCATATAAGACCTCATTTTGGATGAATTTTTTAAGGTCTTATAAGGGAGGTTCCACTGTATATAGCCACAGAAAATGATCTGCACCCGACTCGTCAATAGGTGGCATGAGCAGTTCTGGTCTAAAATTATCGCCCTTTCGTGTTAGCAAGAAGTAGTTTAAAGCCCCATTCTAAATACCATTCATAAATTGTTAACCATTTCACCGCCAGCCATTTTTCATCCAAAAATCTCCATTACATTTACCTGGGTAGAGATCAAAATCCATCTGCAGTATTGGGGATTCTTCTGTGACATATATGTAAAATAAGGTCTATCCTTACATCCCAAAACTAAGACAATAGGGTCTTTGGATAATAGACCCCAATTTGATGCCTTTTACTTTTAGTGACATAGGTGTTAAATCACTGTGGTGCTAAAATGCGACTGGCGGTGAAAGGGTTAATGTTAGCAAGGACATTCAGACACAAATCACAAGAAGTAGGATATAACCAGAGAACAACTACACACATAATCTGCTTGGACAGGTATGAATATGTGTTTAATTTAATATTTATGTCCAACACATCACATGCTTTCTATCCTTTAACCCTTTCGCCGCCAGCCATTTTTCAGCCTCCAAAATACAATTAAACTGGGCTGGGTAGAGAAAAAAAATTATCTGCAATATTGGGAATTCCTCTGTGACATGCATAACATTAGGCGTATTCTTACCTCCCAAAATTAAGAAAATAGGGTCTTCAGATAACAGGCCATGATCTGATGCCTTTTAGTGACGTGGGTGTTAAACCATTGTAGTGCATAAATGCAACATAGCTGGTGAAAGGGTTAATGTCCCTAGAAAAGCAATACTATCAACATGACTAACTAATCAAACGTCTAAAACAAATAAAACCGAAAGAAGTGAACAATCTCAACTGTCATGATAAATCATAAGCAATAAATTTCTCAACAAAAACATTGGCAAAGATAACCTAAAATTGCTACCCGATATGTTAAACCTTTGTGCACTTGTTTTATGCATGCATGTATGGTGATTTCCATTATCTACTAGTCCCCCCCTCCCAATTCCAACTACTTAGCCACTACATTCTAGGTCTAATCGATCATAGTTACCTTGTATTTCTGTCGACTCGCTGCCGGTGTCATAATGAATAAGTAGTCCTATGAAATATTTACCTCTGCGCATGCGCATTAGAAGTAGTCCTGGCGTAGCCAATCAGAATCGTTTGTCGGCCATTGTGAATTTTACGGATTATGGACTTGTACATCGATTTATCGGCAAATATGTAGATTTACACCCTCCTGCTCTATTTTTTGGTTCTTTCCGTGGTTAGGGATAGGGTTAGGGTTAGATGGGTACAGTTCTCATGCGAGAGGTAGATATTTAATGACAGGTACTTATTTATCATAACACCGGCCTTCTCTTCTTCTGCTCTTCCGTCAAAGTCCGTTATCCTTCCCGTGATCCTCCTCTCTTTATGCTAATTACCCCCCCCCCCCTTTGACCTAAGCTAATTTACATATGCCCTACTCTCTAGCTAACCTCCCTTATTTTTACCACACATGCACACATATCAATTACAACTAGGGCAAGTAATGATTACGTGATCCTTTTTCATCAGTAGCCATGAGGAGCACAGTATTTTGTTTTGAATATATTAGGGCAAATATTACCGGCAAAGATATTCTAAAGGGGAAGATAAGCATCCGGTCTCTTTTCCCTATATGAGTAGTGAGGACAGAAACACTGGTTATGTCCCTTTTAAACAGGACACATTTTACATGTCGACAGGCCAGTTGAATTCTCCGTTCAAGTTCCAGTCTGAGTTTTTGGATAGCCTCCACTGTGAAAAGTGTACTGTCCCCACTAACGATAATTCTATCAGCCCGGTTCGCCGAGCTCTTAAGTAATCCATCTTACCCTTTTAGACTATCTTTGTTACCGGTACTCGGAAGTTAAAAAAGAGCACACTTGACAAAATGTAAAAAAAGAGACTTGGACTTTGTTTCCATTTTTTTTTTCAAAAGAAAATTTGTGGAAGAGATTTCAGATTCAAGGTCAAATTCATTTCTTCTAGCTTTTAAAGCTCGCTTCTTTTTGTCTTTCAGTTTATTTGGTCTTTGGAGAATGACTAAAGGTTTTAGAAGACAAAAGTACACAAGCTACAACTTTAGTTCTAAAATAAAGCTTTTACTTTTTTTCAGAATTAAAAGTCTGTAGTAATACTTTTACTTAGCAGAAAAACTTGACTCATTTTAAAAATAAATATATTATCTATATTTGCCTTCGGGAGTACAGAATTCAAGAAAAACTAGGAAAGTGCCAACAAGAAAATGTAGGAAAAAATCACCTACCAAATGAAGTTATGCAAATGTTAGTAACACGGTGGAATAAGAAACATACAGAGAAAAAAACTAGAACGTTAAGACACTAGATCACCAGCCGCGCGGCAGCATTTTCGGCTGCAGTGCTTCGCCTCGTGGCTGACAACAAACCTTTATTTCACAATGGTAAGAGAGAGAGACAGAGATACCACAACCTTAACCCTCATCTTTTCTATTATGTGCACATTGTCCCACTCCACTCACACAAAGCCACTGAACTTTGACTCGCATACATGTGACTTTGACAAATAAAGGGAAGCAACAAGGTGCAGAATGTGGCCAGTTTCGAAGCAAGATTTGTTCCCCTTGTACAGTGTCTTGCCAAAAAAAATGGCTCCAGTGACCTTGACCAATGACCATCTTTGAAATTGGCCTAGATGTCCTAACTACCAATTCACATGCAAACTTTGAGTCTCCTACTGTCCTAGATCCCTCCATTCAAGATTTATTTCCCTTGGACCGTGGTTCCTCCGAAGTCGGAGTCTGGCTGCCCACGTGGCGGGGTAATCAAAAACGGTCACACACGTAATGTTCTCATCCCTAGCTGGTGCATTTGTGCCATAGTGTTCAAGTGCTTCGGCTGTTGAGGTGATCCCTGGAGTCTAAGCCAGGGTAAGACAGCAACAACAACCTTGGACCATGTCTTGCCAAACAACGGCTCCAGTGAGCTTGATCTGTGACCAATGACCTTCATCTTCAAACTTGGCCTAGATATTCTAACTACCTATCTGCATGCAAAATTTGAGCTTCCTAGATCCCTCCATTCAAACGTTATCATGTTCACATAGATAGTCACATACATAGCCAGGAACAAGCAGACTGCTCTGAAAGCATTACCAGGTCAGGTCAGATCTTCAGGGCAGCCAGGCCTCATGGCCTCTTGATGTGCCCTATCTTTTGATTGTTTGTTATTGTGGTTTTGTTCATTAATCAGATTGGCACCGCTGTGGCGCTTTTTGAACTATCATTGTCGTCTTAATCATAATTGTATTTAAAAACATTAATTTTGGGGTCACTATCTAGGAGGTTTTTGAACTGTGGCTGGTGGCTGGTAAATATACGTAGATTACTGATCTGCATTTTACTAAAACTCAGTCCAGATCAAATTCAAACTTATATAAACAGATCATTTTGGGGGGTAGAATTAAAAAATATGGTTATAAAATGTCATTGGTTTGGTACATTTCAATCAGAAACAAAACACAAGGGGGAAAAATAGTTTCATTCCTTTTTTTTGTATATAATTATATTGTCTTAATTATATGAAAATATAACAAAGTATCAGTAATAGATACTCTTTGCTGAAAGAAAGAAATGCATAAATACACTTACCAAACTTCATTTTAGAGAACACGGAAACCAAATAAACAGAAACCATGTACATTTTCCCCAGAACCATTCCTATACCTTTCTTTCAATATTTACACATTTATTTTACACAAATGCCAAGACTTAATCACAAACATGCGTGTAGAATGCTGTAAAAACCATTTCAAACAAACAAAAATCTCACAGGCACCAAACATTAACCCTGTAAAATGTATTGGATTACACTTGGCTTATTGCTGTATCTGGTAAGAAACCAGTTTAACCTTTACCGGACTTCTGGGGTCGCCCACGACCCCTTGACACACAAAACATGTTATATCTCTAAAACTATTTAAGCAATCTTCATGAAATTTCATGACTTTGTCAAAAACGTAAATGGCTTTAAGTGTGTTAAATTTTATTAATGTGTATAAAATATAAATGACGTAATATGACGCGTAATTTTGACATACCTGTCCGGATGACGGGGGTCTCCCACGACCCCTACTTTAAAGAGCACTGCAGTGCATTGAGTAGGGGTCATGGGAGACCCCCGCCATCCGGACAGGGATCAACACATGGTGCCTCTTTGACAAGTAGGGGTCGTGGGAGACCCCCGCCATCCGGACAGGGATTAACACCTCGGAATTTGCTCTTTGCTGAGTAGGGGGTCATGGAAGACCCCCGCCATCGTGTCCGTGTAGTCAAAAGCATGATCCGGTAAAGGTTAAAGACAATTTTGGCTTAAAATATGTGTATTAGAGAGCAAGAACAAAAAAAGTGGGGAAAAAAATGAATAAGCAATGAGAGAGTATCGAAGAACACAACAGTGATGTTATGAAAGAAACAAAACACCCCTGATGCGGCTTGACTAGGAAACGAAGAGAAAAAGAAATACTGACAATATAACTTTTAACATAAAATAAAAAAACACCTCCATATCCCCTTTAAAAAGGGCGAGAAGGGGAGTGTTTTAAAATGTGTGGAAATGGGACTGAAAAACAAAATGTTTACCGGAAGAAACTTATAAGAAATGACAACCATTCTGGTCATTACATCTTCTTCTTCCTCGCCTTAGGCAGCCAACTTCATCACGCTGAAGATTCTGCTGCACTTTAGGGGGTAGTACGAAAAAGAAAGAAAATAAGTTCAGCAAAGATAGGGTAGATAGTGAGATAGGATGAAATATTATTGGGAAAAGACAGAGCCAAGATAGTCAGGAATTTAGTATTATGATACTCCGTTTGCTATATCATGTAAAAGAATAATAATTTTGTGAAATAGATTTATAACTTTAAGGAAATCAATTTTATAATGGGGGGGGGGGGGGAGAGACGTGTGAGGGAAAGACGAGATAAAGGTCATACACAACCGTTAAATGCCCCGGTCTAGCCGGAGACACCCGGGCCCCGCATGATGCATGCAGGGGTGTGTCATGCACGACCGTTAAGTCCCCCCGGATCAGCCGGGGAAACTCTGGCCCCACATGATGCAGATGCATGCAGAGGAATAGGGGGGGCATGTGTGACAGTAAGGCCACACATGTTGCATGCAGAGAAGGACCACAGACCTTTCGCAGTATCTAACATAAGTTACAGAAAAGACTGGTCAAAAGCCTTCTAAAAAAAAGGAAAGCAAAGTATATTATGTATGTTGAGTTTTTGTTGTTTGCATAACCAAGTTTGGGTTATGACCATTCAGGATGCTCAAAGAATCTCAGCTTATTCAAGTATTATCACGCAATAACTCCAATTCTATTTTTGGAGTCAACACATATTTGAAAACAAGTTTGTAATGCCTGTTACATGTACAGTGGAGTACACTTAACGCAAAGCTGGATAACACAAAATATTGGTTAACACACAAAGATCTGTTTGAACGGACGAAACCCTTCTTTATTATTACTTTAAAAAGATTGTTTTACACACAGATTTTCTTCTCAACACAACATGAAAAATATGGTTAACACACAAACAAAAACTTGATCAGATTGTTATTTATCGTGCTACAGTTCGCATTGATAGCACTAAATGAAGCTGGAGCCACCCAATATTACCTTACAAACTTTGCAAAAGCCATCACAAAGCTCAAATGTTAATCTATTGTGCCATGTGCTAGTCAGGAAGTTGGAAGTCTGAAAGTATGAACTGGCGGCAGTCCTGCAAAAAGTGTGTCGTCTGCAGCACTACTGCTCGTTCAGTAGCAGAACTCCAGTTTCACATTTTTGACTGCAATTTTGTTGAAAATGCTTAACACATATAACACACACACAAATCTTTGTCCCCTGAATTTCGTGTTAAGAGTACTTCACTGTAACAGTAATGCTGGTAAAGACATTTGGAGCATTCATCCAGGTCATTCCTGAAAATGTCAAAGCTCATAACGGATGATCACTGATCACCATCCTGTATACTTCTGCAGAATATTGCATCTAAAACAGTGACCACATTGTCAATTCATGAATAATATTGCACCCACATTTCTTTCAAATACCAACCTCAACCATTTCTCACGACACACTAATCTTTTTTAGATACCAACCTAAACCATTTCTCATGACACACTAATCTCTTTCAAATACCAACCTAAACCATTTCTCATGACACTAATCTCTTTCAATTACCAACCTAAACCATTTCTCATGACACACTAATCTCTTTTAGATACCAACCTAAACCATTTCTCACGACACACTAATCTTTTTTAGATACCAACCTAAACCATTTCTCACGACACATTAATCTCTTTGAAATACCAACCTAAACCATTTCTCACGACACATTAATCTCTTTGAAATACCAACCCAAACCATTTCTCACGACACACTAATCTCTTTGAAATACCAACCTAAATCATTTCTCACGACACACTAATCTCTTTCAATTACCAACCTCAACCATTTCTCACGACACACTAATCTCTTTCAAATACCAACCCAAACCATTTCTCACGACACACTAATCTCTTTCAAATACCGTAAAATGCGGACTATAAGCCACTACTTTTTTCCTCCACTTTGGCTTATAGACTGATGCAGCTTATCTGTGGATTTTTTCCATTCTATATTTATCAGTATTGATTAAATCTGTTTCTGGCCACATTCCTCAGCCTATTTTGAGCTTCTTTAGACTCAAAACGTGTTTTGGTAATCAATAGATTCTAATCTCATGTTTAACGTATCTGAAAACATTAAATACTTGCGTTCTGATAGGAGAATTTCTATATTTGTGTTGGTTTGTGCACATACAATCTTCTCTGCGGCTTATAAACTGGTGCGGCTTATATGTGAATAAATACCTAATATTTTGTTAATTTAAGGGATGCGGCTTATATACAGTCTTATAGTCCAGTTTTTACGGTACCAACCTAAATCATTTCTCAAGACACACTAATCATACACCGGCTGTTTTCTGCTCACAAACATGCTGATTCCTTTCAGAGCAATGAACCAACTCACAAACGCTTGATTTAGAAAGAACTGTGCATCACCGATTATTGGCATCAGTGTCCGTTAACGCTTGTTTCATTACATCTCATGCATTATACCAATGGTTGTTTAATCACATTCAATCTCAAAACAAGACTGCAAGCATGCTTCCCTGTCACAAAAGTGACTTTTTATTTTGTTGCATAGTATAGGTGTAGCACACTATTTGATTTTTTTCTTCAAAGATTATATCATCCTGTTCGTTATTCCACGCCTCTGTTTTTATTTGGACGACTGATTCTTTGGGTAAATGCATCGACCACGCTCCTCACTTTCCTTGTCTGTCTTTTGGATTGTGACATTTGGTGGCAGCTTATGGGATACCTTTAGAATCAGTCTTCTATTATTTATTTGTATCTATTTTACTAACCAGTTTCTGGCTCTCATTGAAATTAGTAAGCTTTCCTTTTGTTTCGTTTGAACTCCATTCCTTCACCCCTCCTGACCTTGGTCCCGGCTGCGGGGGAACCAAGGCCACACACTCCTGACCCAGGTCAACGTGGGGTCAGTCACGTAGACGTGATGCTGAAAAAGTAGCTTCAATCAAGAACTAATGAAGTTTAGTGCACGTGGACTAAACGGGTGCACGTACATCAATAAATGTTGAATGCGTAGCCAATCTATAGTACCATATTTTTCGGACTATAAGGCGATACTTTGTCCCCAGACTTAGACCCCTGCACCTTAAAATATAACTAATAAAATAGTAAGAAAATATAATCACAAAATCTGAAATTTGTGGGGTGCGCCTTATACAAAGGTGCGCCTTATAGTCCGAAAAATACGGTACAGTGGAACCTCCATTATAAGACTCCCTCCCACATAAGACCTAATTCTCTGAGACATTGCCCTTCTTCGTAAATATTAAAATTACCTCCCTTATAATACCTCTCCCTTATAAGACCTCATTTTGGATGATTTTTAAAGGTCTTATAAGGGAGGTTCCACTGTATATCATTTTGTGACTTGAAGAGATCCAGAAAAGCGTGTTTTAGCTATACACACTTTTCTAGATCTCTTCAAGTCACAACATGATAAAACCTGTCTCCTAAAAAATTTTTTTTTAAAAAATCATCTTTTTTTCAGTCTAACACAAATACAAAACATGTACAGGACACAACACTGACGCTCACACTAAGCACATCTCACGAACATCAACATAACATCTGATGCACAATAACATGAACAACAGCACTAAAATTCACTCAAGCCCAATCTCATCAACATTTACAGTGGAATACACTTAACACGAAATTCAGGGGACAAAGGGTTTTTTTTGTGTGTGTTAACCAGTGTTTTGTGATAAGCATTTTAAGTAATAATAACTTCAAACAGTTGATCATTAAGCACTACTTGTGGCGGTGCCATAGCCGATGAGGTTTAACCGAGGCGTGGTCACCGCTACAGCTATCTGTATTAATTTTAAAAATCGGGACTTTACTGGTTTCGTACTGCCTCCGGGCATTGCCTCCAGTATTGTTCCCACCATATTTGTATTTACATGTCCCATATGTGTCTGATTCAGACCAAGAGGACGTAAAACTCCATTTTCTCTCTCTCACTTCAAACAGATATCAATTTTACAAATGAATGTGGCGGTACCATAGCCGATGAGGTTTATCCGAGGCGTGGTTACCGCTACACATATCTATATTGTTAAAAACTCGGGACTTTACTGGTGTTGCACTGCCTCCAGTATTGTTCCCACCATCTTTGTATTTACAAATGTCCCATATGTGTCTATGACCGAGAGGACGTAAAACACCATTTTTCATTCATTCACTTCAAACAGATTTTTGTGCATTAACCAATATTTCATGTCATCCAGTTTTGTGTTAAGCGTACTCCATTGCACTTAGCAATTCACTTGCTGCTCATAAAATAAATCTGTAGGAAGAAATTTCGATAACAATAGCTATATTTTTCTTTTGTAAACGTGAACCATATGTCATTGCTGTAAATGGCACTCGCTTTGACATGGAAGCAACAGACATGCATTTCTAAACGGCAGTGTACATATTTAAGCATCTAAAATCTTTTGCAGGTAAATGGAAGCATCAAATCAACATGCCATCTGTAATATCACTTGGTGCAAACAGTCACAACTATTGAACAGTGCAGAAGGTTTGTCCCAAATGCCTTAGTTAGACCCATCAATTGTTTATAACAACAAGACTTGTGTATATATGACCTAGCACCACGGAAGGGACATTAAGTGTCAAACTAACCATTCTGAAAAAAATATACATTTGAAAATTTCAGACAATTCTCTTTCTAATGGTACAAGAACCATTCTTGCATCTTTTTCCGTTCCCGAATTATGAGCATTTAAAGTTAGTAGGGTGAGCGTCGGACATTTTGAGAAAACACAGACTAAGTCTAGCCTAGCTGAAGAAAATGCATTGACCTACCGGTACCCGTTTTAAAACACTTATTAAAGAGACAATATTAAAGATTGTCCTTTATAAATATAAAAGATAAGATGCTAGAGAACAGAAAAATACATGTAACTCAAAATTGACAACAAAATGAGATTTTTGACTTTGCAAGCCTGTTGTGAAAAACTAGCCCAGCAACTTAATGTCCCTTTCGTTGTGCTGGGTCACATATTTTAAAGAAGAAGAAAGAAAAGAGTAAATCTAATTTTTGGTGCATTCTCCCAGTTCTGTTGAGGTAATACTAAATAGCCTTTATAGGCTTCTTCGATGTAACTAACCACAACCAGAACGATCATAATTATGCTGAGTGGTATTTTCCTTTACATTAAATGCATGGGTGATCCTGGGAAATTTAAACAATCCTGCAAGGGGGCGGCCCCCGCGGAGTGCAGGGGCAGCGCACTCACACACATTTACTGCTCTTTTTTTACCCCTCTAGACTAGTACAAGTGCTTCATTCCTTTTAATATAGCAAACGCTTATATAGGCCCTTTTTATTGTAGAAGTGTGTGTGTAAGAAAATCGTTGCTTCTCAAATTCTCATAATCCGGCGACGCCGGCTCTAGGCAATTTAAAAATCCTGCAATTCAGGACATCCTGCAAGAAGGAGCAGCCATGTAAATGCTGAGCTATTCTATACAATCAAAAGGCACATTTCATGTTTTACTTACTTGAAAGACACCCAGTTTTTGGCATATGACATGCCTAAGATAAATCTGACAAAACCAGCTTGCAGTAGCATGGGTGCTCCTGGGAAATTTCAAAAATCCTGCACGGCAAGGGTCCAGGGGCCACCTACGCCCCGGCAGAGTGCAGGGACAGTGACCCTCCTGGGGGTTCCTGGGGGCAATGCCCCCTGGAAGCTAAAGGGAATCAACAGTTTCCAATGTAATTGACAGGCTGTTGTTGCACTTTCACTAATGGTTAAACTTCATGACCTCTATAACCAGCAAAATGCATCTTCTCAAATTCTCATAATCTGGCGACGCCGGCTCCAAGCAATAAAAAAAATCCTGAACTTCAGGACATCCTGAAAGCAGGAGCATTCATGCAGTAGTAGTATAGTGCACAGACAGTTTCATATCCGACAGACCATGTTTACTTGGCCCATTACAGGCAATCTAAAGGACTGCGGCAAGCTAAACAGTCCAAGGACAGGCCTTGTGCTTTGAGTGATGAGGAAGCAACTACCAAAAGTAATACGTTAGCCATGACTCACTAGATTCATGGTCTACACACAATCAGGTTCTTAAGTATACAGCTGAAACACATTCAAGTATTTCTGACGTTTAAAGACCCCCCATGTCATGTGTCACATTCCCTCTTATGCTTGGAAGATTTCTTAAGATTTCTTACCAGCTATAAGAGGGAAAACATGTGAAAACCATGATTACGACACGTGATGTGGTGGGTCTTTAAACTTTAAATAGCAAACAATATATTCTGCACAAGAACAGATCTCAGCCTCTAAACCAATCTAAAAACAAAACCAAAACAAATCTGTATATATACATACATAAACCAGAAAATCTCAAACAAATCCATATAACTTCTTTTTTAGAACTTAAATTAGGCTTTGAATGAAAGATTAATGATTTTCATGGTCTAAACAGTTACATAACAACAACAACAACAAAATTAGCCTCTCAACACTAGCAGACAGAAAGGAAAAAACACTGACACATTTTCGATGCTACAACGTGAAATAATGCTGCTCTAATACATTCACTCATAAACCCTGTTTCAGTTATCACCTCTTGGCCCATTCTCCTGCCTTTCTTCCAAAAAAATCTTCTAAATAACTTTTCTCCTTTGAACTTCTCAGAAATCGGAATGTGTCGGCCTCGCCCTTTCTTTCTAGTTTGACAGGAAAATCAAACTGAATATCCAGTCCTTCGGATGGGGACTTAAAGCTAGTCTGACATGTGAAAGTCAGTAAGAGCAGGGAGAAATCCCGCTGCCTGGTACGGCCAAATTGATAGCTAGGTTTTCCAAGTGTGCCCACACCCCCTCCTCACCCTGTGCCTCCCCCCCCCCCCAAAAAAAAAATGGGGGTAGGCGCTGCACTTGCGGCGACGCGCTCTCCAGGGGACAGCAGCCCGAATTTCAAACAGATAAGTCTCTGTGACTAGAATATACCAAATACCAAATACACAGCTGGGAGACAAGTGAAAACTGAAAACGGACACATACGTATTTACTCATTATTGCCTTTTGGCCTGGGAATGCAGAAGAAGAAGAAGTACCACCTTGACAGTATGTTCATATGCTGTACAGGAATAAACACTTCAAACTTCAAGAATTCAGTCAATATAACCCACAGAACAAAACCACATATCATAAATTCACAACCAAAAAGTAATAATATGCAACCACCACCATTATACAGCCCCAACCAATACATTTCCCCATTGAAATAAAAAATATGTTCTCATATTCTTAGAACAAATGTCTGACATTGCTGAATTTGACTTTGTTTCATTTTCTTTTGAACATTGGTATTCAAATGGAACCAGCTGAAGTCGGACTTGCTGGGCCTAACTATTTCTTAGTTAGGCGCATAACGGCAGCATGACGCATCTGCACTCATAATTGACAGGACACTGTCTGAGAGAAAACAACCAAAAAACAAAGGAAATGGTCATAAATAAAATAAAATAAAAATACATAAACATGAACATGATAAGCACAGAAGAATACACAGACAAATTTAAGTTTTCTAAAATTTGGAGACCGATGAGCCAAAGAAGTCATATTTGAACACATTGATTCTAAATCTGATAAAATAATAAATATGAAAAACCAGCTTAGTAAGTTGATTATTTGACATTTTCTGTTGTTTTGGTCACGATGTGGATTCACACGACAGAAAATAAAATGAATACCGGTACACATTTTCCAAGTCGAGTATAGGTCAAATACATGTAGTGCGATAAGAGTCAATACTGTATAGTACTGGTAAATTACTGATCTATATACCAACAGCACCACATAGGCAAACCTCTCATTTTCTCTCTCTTTCTCCGACTCTCTCTCATACACACACACATACAAACAGACACAAACACTAAACATTTGAAAGCAAAATTAAAAGGTAATATAACAAGAGATAACAAGACCGAAACAGAGAGATGCGCTCGCAGCAACATTTTGATTAATACATTTATCCTCTAATCTAATTTTTATGTGGACATGATTTCAAGTACATGACAATTTGGAGTATAAAGCTCAGCTGTGGTATTAAAACACAGACAAATTAAAAAGAACCAAACTACACTGTGTTTAAAAAATGAACTGTGATTGATTACTAGATAAGCAGAAGAACGATTTCATTCCCCCACCTCCCGCCAACTACCTTTCTCTTTTTGCCCCCTCTCCTTCCTCCGCTAACCCTTCTTGTTCCAAACATGATGTTTCTGGCAAACAAGCATGACTTCATTCGATGCTGGAATTCCCATTTAAGATTAACTGCTTCTGGATTTCTCGTAGAAAATATAGTAGTATAGTATAGTATAGTGTGGGACTGGCTCAAGCCTAAGCCTCACGGCTTATAAACGTCCCTTCATTGACACTGTTTTGTTTGCTTAAAGCATGCCTTTTAAAATTATGATGGTAATTCAATCATCGTATTAAAAAAATAGTTGGCTAATATTTTCATCCTTGTTGAGGAGATTTTTGAAGGTGTTTAGTGTTGGTGCTCTTTTTAGGTTAGGTGTTAGTAAATTCCAGAGGTTAGCAACTCGATTACTAAAACAATGTTTACGCCTGTTAGTATTACAACGCTGTATATGTAATTTCCCCTCTTGATTTCTAGTGCTGTTATAAATGGACAGTGTAAAAAGAGAATCAATGCTAATGTTGTCTAAATTGTTAAACATTTTGTACATCTGTATAAGGTCTCTCCTAACACGTCTTCCTTTTAATGAATGAAGGTTTAAGAATTTTAAGCTATCTTGGTAATTTAATGAATTGGAGAAATCTGTTTCAACTTACGCACGGACAGTGAAGCGATTATCGCTGAATCGAAGAAAGCCACAGCAATAGTGTGCATCAATCAACAAACCCACAACACCCTGTGGAGGGGAGTTAATTAGAAAAAGAGAGTAATTACCCTTTGTTCAATTTCGTCATCTCCTCTCTTGGCCTCACTATTTCATTCTTTGATTAACCCTGTTAATACTTGGCGACTCAAAAAAGATTCCACCCTCTAAAGAAGATTTGGCACATTAAAAATCACATAACCCTCTAAATAGATTTGGCAGCTTCAATAAAAGACAATTGCTTAAATCTGGGATTACCACCAGGCTCGATCTTCACTATTAAGATCCAACACCTTGAAAGAAAAAAGACTAGGACATACAAATTGCATAAAGCATAAACTTCAATCGTTTTGACTGCTTTGGTCATTTAGACAAACACTAAACAACAGTTTTTATTTCATCCCCAATCACAAGTATAATTTAACCATAGTCTATACAGCTCTGACACCACCGAAAGAAGAATGACATCTTACAAATTAAAGTTGCAGATTAAATAACAAAACAACAACATCCCCCACCCAAAAAAACACCCTGACCTTATCCTTTACGCTATAGATGTGTAGAGTGTGCACAGAGGTAACGCGTTCACCTTGTATACAATAAACCCAAGTTCGAACCTGGGTACAGGGGATTTTTCCTCTCACTCTGCACTAGGTCTTTCGGATGAGATGATAAACTGAAGTCCCGTATGCTCATGCACTTAGCACACGTTAAACCCAGTGGCAATTAAAAAGTTGTCATTTGGACAAAATTTAGCCCCCCCCCCCTTTCCTTCCTTATCACACACAAAAATCGAATGCAAATTAAATATAAAATTTTTTTAAATGGGTGCCGCGCCTCTGGCTGCAATGTGTTCTCCAGGTGGGAGCAACCCGAATTTCACAGAGATGCCTCTGTCACTATAAAGTACCAATACCAAAATATATGCCATGCAAGATTAGCATTTCTCACTGTAAACCTGAATATTTCCCTCTCAAGTTTGCATCTACAGCAAATTTCCTGCCAGCTCAAGTAATTATAAATGTGCAGTAACACAAATATGTTGCAAAGTAAAGACAAACAAACAAACATTATAAAAACACAAAAACTCACTAATTTCCTTATCAAGTCTCAATGGGGACAATAAAATCGATTGATTGATTTGATTGAAAGACACTGTAAAGCTAAAAACAAACAACAACAAAAAGGGGGGGAAAAGACAATTTTGGAGCAGAACTTCTAAGAGCTTTGCTGTTCCTATTTCTGAAATAAATCTGTTGCAATCGTTCTTCGATTTGAAGTGTTCTCTCTTTCTTTGCAAGAACACAAGACCATAATAACTCTTATCATATCACTTACGTTTTGATTTTTTTTTTTAGTGTTCAGTATTTACGTCAATCAACACACATTGAGCTTTAGAAATCGGCAATGGATTATTTTCTGAGTAAGAGAACAGTTTGGAACCAATCTGTACTTCTTTTATTTTATGTATTTTATTTTGTTTCTGTTTTCCCTTTGCAATGTAACTCAACATCAACTTTTGTCATATTAATTTGCATTATTTTTCCTTTTTCAAAAATTATATTGATAGAATTTTGATACACGAGTATATTAATGCATTTAACCTTTACCGGACTTCTGGGGTCGCCCACGACCCCCTGACACACAAAACATGTTATATCTCTAAAACTAAGCAATCTTCATGAAATTTCATGACTTTGTCAAAAACGTAAATGGCTTTAAATGATGTGTTCCGAATGAGGCTGTCAAATGATGTCAGTGATTATTCATAATTACGGTAAACGGTAATCTATATTATTAAACTATTATATTGCTGTGCGGGGTTTTTTTTCATAATGAGCTACAAGAAATGGCAAAACAAAAGCAACAAAACAACCTTGAAACACAGACATTTGAAAACAAAACCAACGACTACAAAATGTCAAAAAGACTTGATGACAAAGCTTTTGATATGAATACTTTCTTGTAATAAACATGACTTTTGACGTTCAGTAATATCAACAAGTAACCCTCACAATCATAATTTCTCATGGCACTTTCTTGGAACAAGAGTATCTACGTAACACTTTTACTGGTGACAATAACAGTTTAAAGCATTTTGACATGTCATTGGCATGCTTACTCCATAAAGGGCAATTGCACTTAAATGGACATAGCAAAGGGATAAATCTAGAATAATCAACTTATCAAGAAAAGGAATTAGAGAAAAAAAACCCAGATCTTTCAATGGCAGATTTAAAGCAGCAGAGATTTTCTTTCTAATGAAAGGCATACAAATGAAACTAGTTCTAATTGGAAAGAACTTAAGACAGGAAAAGAGATAAACAGAAGTAGACCATAAGTGATTGCTTGAAATGTTGGTATTCTGAAACAGAATCAATATAAATAATGCAGTACCACAACATAGAGCACAGAAATGAAGAGAAACACTGACTACCATAGTTTTCGGACCATTAGGCGCTTGTGTGTATAATGGCGAATAGAGCAATTTTCAAGAAATTTGAAAAAGTTAAAGAAAAAGGCGCCCTCGTTTATAAGGCGATAAGAACCTTGCCAAAGAATGTCAAATTTTGAAACCCGTATGCATCCGGTAAACGCTTTGCGACCACCATTACTGCTGTAATAAATGAGAGTTGGTTCCCCTTTCGAATCACCGAAGTTCCGTTTCTGCGACTTCCTGTTGTTGTGTTTTCACTTTTTTTCATGAAAACTGGTTGAATTATGGCATCTTAACTCTACTAGCGCCATGTATTTTTTGACGTTCTTGGTTGTCCGTTGAATCTCAACCGACAAGATGATGGTAACTTTTTTTTTTGTTGAGTGCGCATGCGCTGCTTTCACAGAAAAATCACTGACATAAGTTCTGAAAGTACACAAACACATGGCAGGGTGCTTGGCAGTGAATGCCTTTGCATTTGGTGGGAGTGAAGTGTGATGTACTGGGCGAATGTATTTGCCCATGGTGCTAGAAGAGTTAAGCTCTACAACGATGCTTTTTACATCCAATGAAGGGTTATGGCATCTGTTGGACAGTATCTCGGACGATGACAGTGATTTTGAAGCATTTAAACGTGAGTATTCATCATATCGGCAACTCGTGACCACCTTCAATGTCTAGACGGTACTGAGCACGGCAATCGTTGCCTCTCTCTTCTCATGATTTGTTCACTAATAGGGTGCCCTCGTTTACTAGGCGCTTAGGTCGAAATTGGAGAAACAATATCGCCTTATAGTCAGAAAATTACGGTACAAAAGGCTAAAGATCGTTTTGTGTCATAGGCTTCCAACTATTCCTGAAGAAAGGACAAATAAAGAAAAAGAAAAAAATGTAAATAAATGACGGCTCAATCAACAAACAAACAACAACACATTAACAAAAATCTTAATAAAACAGTAAAAAGCTGATTGATAAACAAGCATAGCTAATTCAGACACTTTAATAATACTTGAGCTAAATAAAAAAAAGAGAATATTAACCGAAAAACTGCATCATCTTCATCAAAGAAATGACATCAACCAGACCCCCAAAATTCTCACCCAGAGGCAGTGATTGTATCCCTTGTCATGCTAAGTACCAGTAATATAGCATGCACACACACACACACACATGCACAAAAGCAAACAAACACACACACACAGAGAGTCACACACACACACAAGCACACTTCATCTCTCACACACATGGACACACACAACTGAGTTTCTTACGCACATCTATCAAACTGAGTTGATGTACATGAGCATGAATTTACACACACACACACACACACACACACACACACACACACACACACACAACACACACACTCATGAATTATGAAGCAATATCGGCAAAGATGCAGATCCACACCCCCTCCTCCATTTTTCAGTCTTGCCTTACTGCAGCACATTTTTTCAGTTTTGCCTTACTGCAGACTGAGCACTTATCATTTTCTATATAAAGCAAGACGGACAAAACAAATGCAATTAACCAAGACTGTGACAGGGGGTGTCGATCTACATCTTTACCGCAATATCATCTTTCTCACACATGCAGTCCAACATGATTTATCTCAATCTAAGCCCTCCTCATATTCTTATAATATATCAAACATATTAAGCTGAATAGAACCCCGCAGAGACCTTATAAATCGACACAATCTATCTTTCACACACACACACACACACGCACGCACACATTCCAGTATGATTCATCCTCCTTCAAGCCCCCCCTCAGGTTCCTAGCAGGACGGGCGTGACAGTTTTCTGGCGGTGTCTGTGAGAAGGGTAGCAACAGAACAGAGCGAACTGCACCATCCCAAACAGCACCCCTAAACAGTTGGGAGTCTGAAACAGAAAAATAATATTATTATTATTATCATTCATGTGATAATGTTGTTCATCCCTTTTTTTTCTTCTTTTTGAAACTCCCAACTTGCTCAACTCATATATTGGTGTATCTAAATGCTGATTGGAAATGTTTGGAAAATTTGTATGTGCTGTTTATGTTCCAACTCATAAAATTTAAATTGTGTAATGTGTACGGGCACGATATAAGCCGAAGGCTTGTTGCTGCCCTTTATTCTCATATTGATTATTTTGTTACGATATAAGGAAGAAATAAAGAAGTTTAAACCAGAAGAAAACGATCAGATATATAATTATTCTCAAATGCACAAACACAGATCTGCACCCACACAGAGACAGACACACACACATACACACGTACACAGAGAAACATGCAGATACAACAACCTTACTGAACGCAAGTTTACCACTGTATTGCATCGCATTGTAGCGCATTCTTTTGCATTGCGTTGTAATGTGTATTGTGTTGCGTCGTCTTCTGTTCCACTGTATTGCATTGAATGAAAAAGAAACATTGATAATAATAATAAATAAATATTCTATAGCGCTATTCCCCTGACACAGCAGGACTCACCGCGCTTTACATGGAGAACAAAAAGTAAGTTTACCTCATGCACACAAAATATATTAAAAATACATGTACTTAAAATTATTTAAAAAAACAAATCACTTTATCGCACTCACACAACTCACATTTAAAATACCTACATAAACACGAATTTAAAAAAAAAAAATCTTTACAGGGTTCACCGACAGTGGATGGACAGACAGAAATTAACAGAGATATTTTCTGAAAAGATGCGCCTTCAGGACAGTTTTGAAAGAAGACAGAGATGGAGAGCTGCGGAGAGAGAAAGGGAGGTTGTTCCAGATGTGTGGTGCTTGGAAACGAAAAGATCTGTTTCCAACTGTTTTGTATTGGGTGACAGGTTTGCAGAGAAGTTTTAGGTTGCTTGATCTGAGGTTGCTTTCTGGCATGTAGGCAGAGAGGAGAGAAGAGAGGTAGTCAGGAAGAGTGTCTTCGAAATAACGATAGGCAAGAGTGGCCATCCTGATACTCACGGTCACATAAGAATCGTGGAGCAAAATGCCGTAGAGGAACCAGCAAATGGCAGCAATGAAGTTGGACAGCACCAGTAGAAATGACATGGACTCCACACTCTTCGTCCGACAAACATCCCTCTGCAACAGTGTGTGTGTGTGTAAGTCTTCTTCTTCTTTGATCGCTCAGACAGTTTCCAGTCAATTATGAGCGCAGATGCGTCATGCTGCTGTTATGCGCCTAAGTAAGAAATAATTAGGCCCAGCATGTCCGACTTCGGCTGGAGGAAATCCTTTTGAAAGTGTTTCATGAAAAAAGGCAGGAGAATGGAGTGGTAAGGAAGAAAGATAGTAGACGACAGAAAGCAAAGGGAAAAGGCAGAGTCAAAGAGAGTGACAGATTAGAGGAAGTTACAAGCACAGAACTTCCAGAACATGGGGGAACTATATATACAAAAGACACCCCCCCCCGGTATCCCCCCTCTGCAACAGTGAGTGTGTGTGTGTGTGTGTGTGTGTGTGTGTGTGTGTGTGTGTGTGTGTGTGTAAGTGCTTGGCTGATTTGATTTGATTTATTTATTTATTTATTTATGTAATTTTAAGTCTGTTCACAACAATGGTGATATTAGACTTTAAAACAAAAATAAAAATAAATCATTTAATTAAAGTGAGGGGGGGGGGGGAATTGTGTGTGTGTGTGTGTGTGTGTGTGTGTGTGTGCGCGTGTGCATGTGTGTCTTTCATTTAACATCCATTCATCACTCGTGATGGTTGGAAAACAAAAATGTGCGTGAGAGTGCTTGCACACACATGTGTGCATGTGTGTGCTGTGTGCTGTGGTGTGGTGTGGTGTAGTATAGTGTGGTGTGTGCTTTTTGTTTGTGGCACAAGCCACAAACCTATAACTCACTTTGTCGGTCGGTCTGTCTGTCGGTCTGTCTGTCTGTCTGTTGGTCCAAAATTGTCGCACTTCAAATCGAGGCTACAAAATTGTCGTACTTCAAATCGAGGCTGCACTTCAAATTGAGGCTGCTCTTTAAAATGATGTTTCGTTTTCAACTTAGCCTCGTTGTGGATCCGAAAAGCTGTTAATAGTATCACTTGAATTTGCAGTCAACTTTAAGTATAACCGTTTCAAAGAGTCTTTCTATTCCTAAAATGCTACATTTTCAAATACAACAACGCTAAAAGTTTAATTTGTACATAAATGAATGTATACAAAGTAAGGTAAAATGCAACAGAGATACAATTATAATCATTCTTATACAGTCAAAATGCAAATTAAAACGGCCTAGAAATACGACGTCACGCCGTGGATTGGCTGAGGTTCATGAAACCGTTGACTTTTATCGCTTCTCGGCCTTTTGGCTAAGATCAAAGTGTAAGTATAGTATCTGTTCTTATCAGCTTAATATCTGATACGCTCCCTATCGGGGGCTTCGATATTAAACTGCTTTTTGAACCTCGGCGAAGTGTCAGGGGCTTGCTCCACCTTCGCCACGGGTTGGCCTGGTATTGCAGTACCTCCAGGATAGGCCCACTATCCCCAAGGGGAGAAAATCCAATGAAACTTTCTTTCCTCCATTTTTGTTTGTGGCACAAACCTATAACTCACTTTGTCGGTTTGTCGGTAGGTTCAAAATTGTCGCACTTCAAATTGAGGCTGCTCTTTAAAATGATGTTTCGTTTTCAACTGTCGCACGCCACAAACGATTGCGAATCCGCGCTTGTTTTAATGTGTGTGTGTGTGTGTGTGTATGCGTATGTGTGTGTGTCTCTGTGTGTGTGTGTGTGCTTGTGAGCGTATGTGAGCATATGTGTGTATGAGTATGCATGCGTGTGAATGAGTGTACACAAATAATATCAAGAACTTAGATTTTGCTTCCTTCTTCTTCTGCATTCCCAGAACATATGGCCATAATGGGTAAGGTACATATGTGTCCGGTTTTCAGCTTCCAAAATGTGACCTTTACGAATGAACTGAAGCCATCAGTTCCCAACTCAAAGAAAAACGCTTCCATTATCTAACCATCCACATCTGTACAGTGATTTATTTGACCCTTGTCCGGCTATCTTAAAATAAAATGTCAGACCTTTCAATTTTGACTGACCATAGGGGCAGTGGGTGGATGCCTCGTGCCTCCTTTTGGGGAGTTGGATAACCCTGTACCCTCCACATAAATGTCTCTCCCTGTAGGGATACCGTGTGTTCTTTCGCACAAATAGTTCCCTCACCTTCTGGAAATTCTATGCTCGTAGCTTCGTCGAAATATGTCACTCTCTTTGACTCTGCCTTTTCCCTTTACTTTCTGTCATCTACTAGATCTATTGGCCCGTTCTCCTGCCTTTATTCAAAAACATCTTCCAAATAATTTTCTCCTTTGAGCTCCTCCAAAATCAAAATGTGTCGGCTGTATGCAGCGGGGAGACCAGTGAAACTGAAAACCGACACATTACCCACTACGGCCTTATGGCCTGGGAATGCAAAGAAGAAAAAGAAGACTAACCAATTTATACAGTATAGTTGCTTTTTGGGTGTCAGGGTTCCCATTCTGCCCGCAAAACAAGGGGTCCCAGGGACTCCTTCACTTACAGTATAGAGGGTCCCAGAGGCGGGATAGAGGGTCCCAGAGGTGAGATAGAGGGTCCCAGTGGCATTGCGAATGCTAAAAAGAATTTTTCTACAGACCAGTTTACCCCAAATTTTCACTGTTAGTAATCCAAGCTCTGAAATGAGTTATTTCAGGTATCTGTCAGTAATTTTGCCGGCTGAGAAATCCTTCCACCAGGATTCTACCTTATCGTCAGAACTTTTGTTGAGGGGGGGTGGGCAACACGCATGCAACACTACTACAATATGCCATCCAAACCAAACTTCTACGTCTCTCAATTTTGTTGTTGAGCGGGGGGCGGGGATATTCACACGGAGACGCTTACATGGCTTACATGTGTCGTTTTTTCGCCATAATTGCGATCACACCTACGAAAATGGCGGCCTGGGTTTGTACACAGGAAGCGGACAGACCGGAAGTAACGATTCAAGGGACATCACTAGCTTTGATAGCTGACGATAATGTCAAGTACCGTTCAAACAATATGCTTTCTATCGATTTCTTCTTCTTTTTCGCACTCGTTCAGCAGAAATGCGGATTTTTTTTGGTTGCTGACCGTAATAGCATAATCGGAGGTCTCAAAACGTAATAACCACGGGGCAAATCCGTAAGGAAAACAGGTCCGTTTCTAGTGCATCCCTGGGACCCCCTGCACATTCTTCCAGAGGGTCCTTTAGAATTTTAGGTAAAGGTAAAGATGTGCCACCCCCCCTGCATTTCTCGGTTAATTGTATTTTTTGGTTTTTGCCTTTCTTACCATACATACAGCTGTATTTTAGGAACATTTTTAGCTAATAACCTTTTTGGAATACTAACCCTATCCCTAACCCTAGCCCTAAACCTAACCCTACCCCCCACTATGTACTGCAGTACACCGCGATTTGTCACAGTTGTGGTTCGTTGCGTTTTTCCGTCTTATAGGGTGGGGGGTAGGGTTAGGCTTAGGGCTTGGGTTAGGGCTAGGGTTAGTATTCCAAAAAGGTTATTAGCTAAAAATGTTCCTAAAATACAGCTTTATGTATGGTAAGAAAGGCAAAAACGGAAAAATACAATGAACCGAGAAATGTAGGGGGGGGGGGGCATCTTGACCTTTACCAAATTTTAGTACTTCATAGACCCCCAAATGGGGGGGGGGGGGTTCCCTGGGAGCCCTGCGGTGCAAAGCACTGACCACTGTGGACATAGGAGAGGCGTAACAGCTGACAGACATGCAGCAGCAGACAAGGCCCAAGTGGTAGGACCCCCTGGACACGTCCCGCAGCACAAAGCGCAGGTACAGCAGGGGAGAGAACAGCACCACCGAGGCCAGCACTATCAACCGATGAAAGTGGCTCTGAAACAGAGGGAAGTCCCTTCTTCTTCGCTTGATCTTCCACCTTCATCGTACTGAAGATTAATATTCACAACAAACTGAAACAAAGTCGAAATGAATAAGGGGACGGAACTTCTCGTAAATTAACTCCCTTTTACCAAAGTTTTTTTTTATGGCACCTATTCGCCTAGCAAAGTGAAAGTAGTTGCCACAACAGGGAAGCAATATTCACAACAAATTAAAACAAAGTTGAAATGAATAAGGGGAAGGAACTTCTTGTAAATTAACTCCCTTTTACCAAAGTTTTTTTTATGGCACCTATTCGCCTAGCAAAGTGAAAGTAGTTGCCACAACAATACAGACCCGAGTTTATCCTCAAAGTACTTTCGCTTTGCTAGGCGAGTAGGTGCCATAAATAACTTTGGTAAAAGGGAGTTAATTACGAGAAGTTTCTTCCCCGTATTCATGTCATTATATCCTCTCTCTTAGCCTCACTAAGGCTTCTAGTTATAGTCTGTACATTCCGATTATTAATGTTTTTTGTGGGTTTTTTAAAGCATGATAAATAATTATATCTGTGTGTGTGTGTGTGTGTGTGTGTGTGTGTGTGTGTGTGTGTGTGTGCGTGTGCGCTTGTGTGTGTGTGCTTGTGCGTGTGTGCGTGCGTGTGTAGATAGTGCTTCTCTCTCTCTTTCTTCTCCCCTCCCACCCACCTCTCTCTCCCCCTCTCATCATCTGGAAGGTGGCTTGTAAATATTATATATGTATTACGACATACAGACACAAAAGAAACTTTAACCCATCAATATCACAAAAAATGAGAAAATTAACTATATCAGGTGGCTTTTAGAATTTCAATAGATCAGTGGCTCAGGCTGTGGAAATGGGAAAAGATTCTCGGAACACACACACACACACCCATTCCCCCAACCCCTAGTTTCTTATACAGCAGAATTATAGATCTACAAAAATGATGGCAACTGAAACATAGACACACACACAAGCAGCAGGAAGGATGCTGAAAGTAGACATGTCATTTTCCTGAGCCTTGCTTAGCTCTCGTCTTATCACCCAAGAAATGAGTCTTTGAAACCCCGAACAATCACAATGATAGCTTGGTTATTGAAATTTTGTTATTCTTTTGGCTGCATTTTTTTGATTGAGACACTATGTGCCACACAATGAAATGTGAAGTATGTATAAATGCAGTGGTTCACAAGATAATGCACTGCAACCAAAACAA
>CM065686.1:44774621-44815386 GCA_017654935.2 Phymorhynchus buccinoides
AGAAAAAAAAAAAAAAAAAAAAAAAAACAAAAGCTAAACAGAAAAAACAAGAAAAAAAAAACCCACAAAAAAAAGAAAAAAAAAAAAAAAAACCAACAAACCCACACCCCTCCCCCCCCCCCCCGAGGGCCACAACGGGGGAAAAAGCTTAGGTTTAGGCTAGGGTAAAATAAAAAGATAAAAAAAAAAAAAAAAACAAAAAAGCCAAAAAAAAAAAAAAAAAAAAAAAAAATAAGAGAAAAAAAAAAAGGCAACAACAAAAAAAAAAAAAAAACCAAACAAAAACAAAACCCACCCCCCCCCCCCCCCCCCCGCCCCCACCACCCCCAAAAAAGGGAAAAAAAGAGAACAAAAAACAAAAAAAAAAAAAAAAAAAAAAACAACCAAAACCAAAAAAAAAAAAAAAAAAAAAAAAAAAAAAAAAAAAAAAAAAAAAAAAAAATCAAAAAAAAAAAAAAACGGTCAGCAACCCAAAAAAAATCCGCATTTCTGCTGAACGAGTGTGAAAAAGAAGAGGAAATCGATAGAAAGCATATTGTTTGAACCGTTTTTGGCACTGTTGTCAGCTATCAAAGCTAGTGATGTCCTTGAATCGTTACTTCCGGTCGATCCGCTTGCTGTTTACAAACCCAGGCCGCCATTTTCGTAGGTGTGATCGCAATTATGGCGAAAAAACGACACATGTAAGCCATGTAAGCGTCTCCGTGTGAATATCGGCCACACGGGCCTCAACAAAAATTTTGAGAGACGTAGAAGTTTGGTTTGGATGGCATATTGTAGTAGTGTTGCATGCGTGTTGCCCACCCCCCCTCAACAAAAGTTCTGACGATAAGGTAGAATCCTGGTGGAAGGATTTCTCAGCCTGCAAAATTACTGACAGATACCTGAAATAGACTGATTTCAGAGCTTGGATTACTGACAGTGAAAATTTTGGGGTAAACAGGTCTGTAGAAAAAATTCTTTTTTACATTCGCAAGGCCACTGGGACTCTTCTATCTCACCTCTGGGGCCCTCTATCCCGGCTCTGGGACCCTCCTATACTGTAAGTGACGGAGTCCCTGGGACCCTGTGGTTTTGCGGGCACAATTGGGAGCCCTGACACACAAAAAGCAACTATACTGGATAAGTTGGTTAGTCTTCTTTTTCTTCTTCTGCATTCCCAGACCATATGGACATAGTGGGTGAGGTACGTATGTGTCCGGTTTTCAGTTTCACCTGGTCTCCCCGCTGAATACAGCCCGGCACAATTCTGATTTCGGAGGAGCTCAAAAGGAGAAAAATTATTTGGAAGATGTTTTTTGAAAAAAAAAAGGAGAATGGGCCAATAGAGTCAAAAAGATAGATGACAGAAAGTAAAAGGGAAAAGTCAGAGTCAAAGAGAGGTGGCTGATTAGAGGAAGTTACTAGCACAGAAATTCCAGAAGGTGAGGGAAACTATTTGTGCGGAAAGAACACACGGTATCCCTACAGGGAGAGACATTTATGTGGAGGGTACAGGGTTATCCAACTCCCCAAAAGGAGGCACGAGGCATCCACCCACTACCCCCTATGGTCAGGCAAATTGGAAATGCGTCTGACATTTTATTTTAAGATAGGCCGGACAAGGGTCAAATAAATCACTGTACAGATGTGGATGGTTAGATAATGGAAGCGTTTTTCTTTGAGTTGGGAACTGATGGCTTCAGTTCATTCGTTTAAAGGTCACATTGTGGAAGCTGAAAACCTGGACACATATGTACATTACCCATTATGGGCAATATGTTCTGGGAATGCAGAAGAAGAAGGAAGCAAAATCTAAGTTCTTGATATTATTTGTGTACACTCATTCACACGCATGCATACTCATACACACATATGCTCACATACGCTCACAAGCACACACACACACACAGAGACACACAGCACGCGCGCGCACACACAACCACACACACACACATAAAACACATCGCGGGATTTCGCAATCGTTTGTGGCGTGCGACCAGTTGAAAACGGAAACATCCATTTTAAGAAGCAGCCTCAATTGAAAGTTTGCAGCCTAGATTTGAAGTGCGAACACTTTTGAACCTACCGACAGACCGACAAAGTGAGTTATAGGTTTGTGGCTTGTGTCACAAACAAAAATGGAGGAAAGAAAGTTTCATTGGACATTTTCATTTTGGGGATAGTGGGCCGATCCTGGAGGTACTGCAAAACCAGGCCAACCCGTGGCGAAGGTGGAGCAAGCCACTGACACTTCGCCGAGGTTCAAAAATCAGTTTAATATCGAAGCCCCCGATAGGGAGCGTTATCAGATATTAAAGCTTGATAAGAACAGATACTTTTATTCATTTTTGATCTTAGCCCAAAGGCCTAGAAGCGATACAAGTCAACGGTTTCATGAACCTCAGCCAATCCACGACGTGACGTCGTATTTCTAGGCAGTTTTAATTTGCATTTTGACTGTATAATAATTATTATAATTGTATCTCTGTTGCATTTTACCTTACTTTGTATACATTCATTTATGTACAAATGAAACCTTTTAGCGTTGTTGTATTTGAAAATATAGCATTTTAGGAATAGAAAGACTCTTTAAAACGGTTATACTTAAAGTTGACTGCAAATTCAAGTGATACTATTAACAGCTTTTCGGATCCATCCACACACGAGGCCTCTAATTTGCAAACGAAACATCATTTTTAAAGAGCAACCTCAATTTGAAGTGCAGCCTCGACTTTGAAGAGCAACAATTTTGTTTTTAGCCTCGATGTTGAAGTTGCCGACAATTTTGGAACAGACAGACAGATAGACAGACAGACCGACTGACCGACCGACAGACAAAGTGAGTGTATTGGTTTGTGGCTTTGAGCCACAAAAAAAAAGTCACACACCCATACTATACCACACCACACCACACCACAGCACACAGCACACACATGCACACATGTGTGTGCAAGCACTCTCACGCACATTTTTGTTTTCCAACCATCACGAGTGATGAATGGATGTTAAAATTGTTGAAAGTACACACATGCACACGCACACACACACACACACACAACCACAACACACAATTCCCTCCCCCCCACCCCCCACCCTCTCACTTTAATTTAAAATGATTTATTTTTATTTTTATTGTAAAGGTCTAAATATCACCATTGTTGTGAACAGACTTAAAATTACAGAAATAGAATAAATAAATAAATCAAATCAAATCAGCCCACCAAGAACATACACACACACACCCACCACACACACACACACACAAACCACACACACCACACACACTCACATGTTGCAGAGGGGGATACCGGGGGGGTGTCTTTTGTATAATATAGTTCCCCCATGTTCTGGAAGTTCTATGCTTGTAACTTACTCTAATCTGTCAACTCTCTTTGACTCTGCTTTTTCCCTCTGCTTTCTGTCATCTAACTATCTTTCTACCTTACCAGTCCATTCTCCTGCCTTTTTTCATGAAACACTTTCAAAGAGGATTTCCTCCAACCAAAGTCGGACTTGCTAGGACTAACTATTTCTTAGTTTGGCGCACAAGAGCAGCACGACGCATCTGCGCTCATAATTGGACAAGAAACTGTCTGAGCGATCGAAGAAGAAGGAAGATTTACACACACACACACTGTTCGCAGAGGGATGTTTGTCGCGGACGAAGAGTGGGGAGTCAATGTCATTTTTCTACTGGTGCTGTCCAACTTCATTGCTGCCATTTGCTGGTTCCTCTACGGCATTTTGCTCCACGATTCTTATGTGACCGTGAGTATCAGGATGGCCACTCTTGCCTATCGTTTTTTCGGAGACACTCTTCCTGACTACCTCTGTTCTCTCCTCTCTGCCTACATGCCAGAAAGCAACCTCAGATCAAGCAACCTAAAACTTCTCTGCAAACCTGTCACCCAATACAAAACAGTTGGAAACAGATCTTTTCGTTTCCAAGCACCACACATCTGGAACAAATCTCCCTTTCTCTCTCCGCAGCTCTCCATCTCTGTCTTCTTTCAAAACTGTCCTGAAGGCGCATCTTTTCAGAAAATATCTCTGTTAATTTCTGTCTGTCCATCCACTGTCGGTGAACCCTGTAAAGATTTTTTTTTTTTAAATTCGTGTTTATGTAGGTATTTTAAATGTGAGTTGTGTGAGTGCGATAAAGTGATTTGTTTTTTTAAATAATTTTAAGTACATGTATTTTTAATATATTTTGTGTGCATGAGGTAAACTTACTTTTTTTCTTCTCCATGTAAAGCGCGGTGAGTCCTGCTGTGTCAGGAGAATAGCGCTATAGAATATTTATTTATTATTATTATCAATGTTTTCTTTTTCATTCAATGCAATACAGTGGAACAGAAGACAACGCAACACAATACACATTACAACGCAATGCAAAAGAATGCGCTACAATGCGATGCAATACAGTGGTAAACTTGCGTTCAGTAAGATTGTTGTATCTGCATGTTTCTCTGTGTACGTGTGTATGTGTGTGTGTGTCTGTCTCTGTGTGGGTGCAGATCTGTGTTTGTGCATTTGAGAATAATTATATATCTGATCGTTTTCTTCTGGTTTAAACTTTTTATTTCTTCCTTATATCGTAACAAAATAATCAATATGAGAATAAAGGGCAGCAACAAGCCTTCGGCTTATATCGTGCCCGTACACATTACACAATTTAGATTTTATGAGTTGGAACATAAACAGCACATAAAAATTTTCCAAACATTTCCAATCAGCATTTAGATACACCAATATATGAGTTGAGCAAGTTAGGAGTTTCAAAAAGAAGAAAAAAAAGGGATGAACAACATTATCACATGAATGATAATAATAATAATATTATTTTTTCTGTTTCAGACTCCCAACTGTTTAGGGGTGCTGTTTGGGATGGTGCAGTTCGCTCTGTTCTGTTGCTACCCTTCTCACAGACACCAGCCAGAAAACTGTCACGCCCGTCCTGCTAGGAACCTGAGGGGGGGCTTGAAGGAGGATGAATCATACTGGAATGTGTGCATGCATGTGTGTGTGTGTGTGAAAGATAGATTGTGTCGATTTATAAGGTCTCTGCAGGGTTCTATTCAGCTTAATATGTTTGATATATTATAAGAATATGAGGAGGGCTTAGATTGAGATAAATCATGTTGGACTGCATGTGTGAGAAAGATGATATTGCGGTAAAGATGTAGATCGACACCCCCTGTCACAGTCTTGGTTCATTGCATTTGTTTTGTCCGTCTTGCTTTAAATTCTACTATTAGTGAATGCATATTTTTATTTGTTTAAATGTATGAAAATGAATGTTAAATATAGAAAATGATAAGAGGTTGAAGTGCTCAGTCTGCAGTAAGGCAAGACTGAAAAAATGTAAAGAACCGAGTAATGGAGGAGGGGGTGTGGATCTGCATCTTTGCCGATATTGCTTCATAATTCATGAGTGTGTGTGTGTGTGTGTGTGTGTGTAAATTCATGCTCATGTACATCAACTCAGTTTGATAGATGTGCGTAAGAAACTCAGTTGTGTGTGTCCATGTGTGTGAGAGATGAAGTGTGCTTGTGTGTGTGGTTGACTCTCTGTGTGTGTGTGGGTGGGTGTGTGTGTTGCTTTGCTGTGCATGTGTGTGTGTGTGTGTGCATGCTATATTACTGGTACTTAGCATGACAAGGGATACAATCACTGCCTCTGGGTGAGAATTTTGGGGGTCTGGTTGATGTCATTTCTTTGATGAAGATGATGCAGTTTTTCGGTTAATATTCTCTTTTTTTATTTAGCTCAAGTATTATTAAAGTGTCTGAATTAGCTATGCTTGTTTATCAATCAGCTTTTTATGTGTTAATGTGTTGTTGTTTTTGTGTTAATTGAGCCGTCATTTATTTACATTTTTTTCTTCTTCTTTATTTGTCCTTTCTTCAGGAATAGTTGGAAGCCTATGACACAAAACGATCTTTAGCCTTTTGTACCGTAATTTTCTGACTATAAGGCGATATTGTTTCTCCAATTTCGACCTAAGCGCCTAGTAAACGAGGGCACCCTATTAGTGAACAAATCATGAGAAGAGAGAGGCAACGATTGCCGTGCTCAGTACCGTCTAGACATTGAAGGTGGTCACGAGTTGCCGATATGATGAATAATCACGTTTAAATGCTTCAAAATCACTGTCATCGTCCGAGATACTGTCCAACAGATGCCATAACCCTTCATTGGATGTAAAAAGCATCGTTGTAGAGCTTAACTCTTCTAGCACCATGGGCAAATACATTCGCCCAGTACATCACACTTCTCTCCCACCAAATGCAAAGGCATTCACTGCCAAGCACCCTGCCATGTGTTTGTGTACTTTCAGAACTTATGTCAGTGATTTTTCTGTGAAAGCAGCGCATGCGCACACTCAACAAAAAAAAGTTACCATCCTCTTGTCGGTTGAGATTCAACGGACAACCAAGAACGTCAAAAAATACATGGCGCTAGTAGAGTTAAGATGCCATAATTCAACCAGTTTTCATGAAAAAAAGTGAAAACACAACAACAGGAAGTCGCAGAAACGGAACTTCGGTGATTCGAAAGGGGAACCAACTCTCATTTATTACAGCAGTAATGGTGGTCGCAAAGCGTTTACCGGATGCATACGGGTTTCAAAATTTGACATTCTTTGGCAAGGTTCTTATCGCCTTATAAACGAGGGCGCCTTTTTCTTTAACTTTTTCAAATTTCTTGAAAATTGCTCTATTCGCCATTATACACACAAGCGCCTAATGGTCCGAAAACTATGGTAGTCAGTGTTTCTCTTCATTTCTGTGCTCTATGTTTTCGTACTGCATTATTTATATTGATTCTGTTTCAGAATACCAACATTTCAAGCAATCACTTATGGTCTACTTCTGTTTCTCTCTTTTCCTGTCTTAAGTTCTTTCCAATTAGAACTAGCTTCAATTGTATGCCTTTCATTAGAAAGAAAATCTGCTGCTTTAAATCTGCCATTGAAAGATCTGGGTTTTTTTCATGTAATTCCTTTTCTTGATACATGTAAGTTGATTATTCTAGATTTATCCCTTTGCTATGTCCATTCAAGTGCAATTGCCCTTTATGGAGTAAGCATGCCAATGACATGTCAAAATGCTTTAACCCTTTCACCGCCAGCCATTTTTCAGCCAAAAAATAACCATTAAACTTGTCTGGGTAGAGAAAACACAATATCTGCAATATTGAGAATTCCTCTGTGACATGTATAACATTAGGCCTATCCTTACCTCCCAAAATTAAGAAAATATGGTATTCGGATAACAGGCCCTGATTTGATACCTTTTAGTGACATTGGTGTTAAACTGTTGTGGTGCATAAATGCGACATTGGCGGTGAAAGGGTTAAACTGTTTTAGCACACCAGTAAGAGCAATACATAGATACTCTTGTTCCAAGAAAGTGCCATGAGAAATTATGATTGTGAGGGTTACTTGTTGATATTACTGAACGTCAAAAGTCATGTTTATTACAAGAAAGTATTCATATCAAAAGCTTTGTCATCAAGTCTTTTTGACATTTTGTAGTCGTTGGTTTTGTTTTCAAATGTCTGTGTTTCAAGGTTGTTTTGTTGCTTTTGTTTTGCGATTTCTTGTAGCTCATTATGAAAAAAAACCCCGCACAGCAATATAATAGTTTAATAATATAGATTACCGTTTACCGTAATTATGAATAATCACTGACATCATTTGACAGCCTCATTCGGAACACATCATTTAAAGCCATTTACGTTTTTGACAAAGTCATGAAATTTCATGAAGATTGCTTAGTTTTAGAGATATAACATGTTTTGTGTGTCAGGGGGTCGTGGGCGACCCCAGAAGTCCGGTAAAGGTTAAATGCATTAATATACTCGTGTATCAAAATTCTATCCATATAATTTTTGAAAAAGGAAAAATAATGCAAATTAATATGACAAAAGTTGATGTTGAGTTACATTGCAAAGGGAAAACAGAAACAAAATAAAATACATAAAATAAAAGAAGTACAGATTGGTTCCAAACTGTTCTCTTACTCAGAAAATAATCCATTGCCGATTTCTAAAGCTCAATATGTGTTGATTGACGTAAATACTGAACACTAAAAAAAAAAATCAAAACGTAAGTGATATGATAAGAGTTATTATGGTCTTGCGTTCTTTCAAAGAAAGAGAGAACACTTCAAATAAAAGAATGATTGCAACAGATTTATTTCAGAAATAGGAACAGCAAAGCTCTTAGAAGTTCTGCTGCAAAATTGTCCTTTTTCTCTCTTTTTGTTGTCTTTAACTTTACAGTGTTTTTCAATCAAATCAATCAATCGATTTTATTGTCCCGATCGAGACTTAATAAGGAAATTTGTGAGTTTTTGTGTTTTTATAATGTTTGTTTGTTTGTCTTTACTTTGCAACATATTTGTGTTACTGCACATTTATAATTACTTGAGCTGGCACGAAATTTGCTGTAGATGCAAACTTGAGAGGGAAATGTTCAGGTTTACTGTGAGAAATGCTAATCCTGCATGGCATATATTTTGGTATTGGTACTTTATAGTGACAGAGGCGTCTCTGTGAAATTTGGGTTGCTCCCACCTGCAGAGCGCATCGCAGCCATTTTTAAGAAACTTTTTTTAAATTTGCATTCAATTTGTGTGTGTGATAAGGAAGGAAAGGGAGGGGGGGCTAAATTTTGTCCAAATGACAACTTTTTCATTGCCACTGGGTTTAACGTGTGCTAAGTGCATGAGCATACGGGACTTCAGTTTATCATCTCATCCGAAAGTGCAGAGTGAGAGGAAAAATCCCCTGTACCCAGGTTCGAACTTGGGTTTATTGTATACAAGGTGAACGCGTTACCTCTGTGCCACACTACACATCTATAGCATCAAGGTAAGGTTGTTTTTTTTGGGTGGGGGATGTTGTTGTTTTGTTATTTAATCTGCAGCTTTAATTTGTAAGATGTCATTCTTCTTTCGGTGGTGTCAGAGCTGTAGAGACTATGGTTAAAACATACTTGTGATTGGGGATGAAATAAACTGTTGTTTAGTGTTTGCATAAATGACCAAAGCAGTCAAAACGATTGAAGTTTATGCTTTATGCAATTTGTATGTCCTAGTCTTTTTTCTTTCAAGGTGTTGGATCTTAATAGTGAAGATCGAGCCGGGTGGTAATCCCAGATTTAAGCAATTGTCTTTTATTGAAGCTGCCAAATCTATTTAGAGGGTTATGTGATTTTGCATGTGCCAAATCTTCTTTAGAGGGTGGAATCTTTTTTGAGTCGCCAAGTATTAACAGGGTTAATCAAAGAATGAAATAGTGAGGCCAAGAGAGGAGATGACGAAATTGAACAAAGGGTAATTACTCTCTTTTTCTAATTAACTCCCCTCCACAGGGTGTTGTGGGTTTGTTGATTGATGCACACTATTGCTGTGGCTTTCTTCGATTCAGCGATAATCGCTTCACTGTCCGTGCGTAAGTTGAAACAGATTTCTCCAAGTCATTAAATTACCAAGATAGTTTAAAATTCTTAAACCTTCATTCATTAAAAGGAAGATATGTTAGTGGAGACCTTATACAGATGTACAAAATTTGTAACAACTTAGAAGACATTAGCATTGATTCTCATTTTATACTGTCCATTTGTAACAGCACTAGAAAACAAGAGGGGAAATTACATATACAGCGTTGTAATAATAACAAGCGTAAACATTGTTTTAGTAATCGAGTTGCTAACCTTTGGAATTTACTAACACCTAACCTAAAAAGAGCACCAGCACTAAACACCCTCAAAAATCTCCTTGACAAGGATGAAAATTTTAGCCAACTATTTTTTGAATACGATGATTGAATTACAATCATAATTTTAAAAGGCATGCTTTAAGCAAACAAAACAGTGTCAATGAAGGGACGTTTATAAGCCGCGAGGCTTAGGCTTGAGCCAGTCCCACACTATACTATACTATACTACTATATTTTCTACGAGAAATCCAGAAGCAGTTAATCTTAAATGGGAATTCCAGCATCGAATGAAGTCATGCTTGTTTGCCAGAAACATCATGTTTGGAACAAGAAGGGTTAGCGGAGGAAGGAGAGGGGGCAAAAAGAGAAAGGTAGTTGGCGGGAGGTGGGGGAATGAAATCGTTCTTCTGCTTATCTAGTAATCAATCACAGTTCATTTTTTAAACAGTGTAGTTTGGTTCTTTTTAATTTGTCTGTGTTTTAATGCCACAGCTGAGCTTTATACTCCAAATTGTCATGTACTTGAAAATCATGTCCACATAAAAATTAGATTAGAGGATAAATGTATTAATCAAAATGTTGCTGCGAGCGCATCTCTCTGTTTCGGTCTTGTTATCTCTTGTTATATTACCTTTTAATTTTGCTTTCAAATGTTTAGTGTTTGTGTCTATTTGTATGTGTGTGTGTATGAGAGAGAGAGTCAGAGAAAGAGAGAGAAAATGAGAGGTTTGCGTATGTGGTGCTGTTGGTATATAGATATGTAATTTACCAGTACTATACAGTATTGACTTATCGCACGATTTGACCTATACTCGACTTGGAAAATGTGTACCGGTATTCATTTTATTTTCTGTCATGTGAATCCACATCGTGACCAAAACAACAGAAAATGTCAAATAATCAACTTACTAAGCTGGTTTTTCATATTTATTATTTTATCAGATTTAGAATCAATGTGTTCAAATATGACTTCTTTGGCTCATCGGTCTCCAAATTTTAGAAAACTTAAATTTGTCTCAGTATTCTTCTGTGCTTATCATGTTCATGTTTATTTATTTATGACCATTTCCTTTGTTATTTGGTTGTTGTTTTCTCTCAGACAGTGTCCTTTCAATTATGAGTGCAGATGCGTCATGCTGCCGTTATGCGCCTAACTAAGAAATAGTTAGGCCCAGCAAGTCCGACTTCAGCTGGTTCCATTTGAATACCAATGTTCAAAAGAAAATGAAACAAAGTCAAATTCAGCAATGTCAGACATTTGTTCTAAGAATATGAGAACATATTTTTTTTTTCAATGGGGAAATGTATTGGTTGGGGCTGTATAATGGTGGTGGTTGCATATTATTACTTTTTGGTTGTGAATTTATGATATGTGGTTTTGTTCTGTGGGTTATATTGACTGAATTCTTGAAGTTTGAAGTGTTTATTCCTGTACAGCATATGAACATACTGTCAAGGTGGTACTTCTTCTTCTTCTGCATTCCCAGGCCTAAAGGCAATAATGAGTAAATACGTATGTGTCCGTTTTCAGTTTTCACTTGTCTCCCAGCTGTGTATTTGGTATTTGGTATATTCTAGTCACAGAGACTTATCTGTTTGAAATTCGGGCTGCTGTCCCCTGGAGAGCGCGTCGCCGCAAGTGCAGCGCCTACCCCATTTTTTTTTTTGGGGGGGGGAGGCACAGGGTGAGGAGGGGGTGTGGGCACACTTGGAAAACCTAGCTATCAATTTGGCCGTACCAGGCAGCGGGATTTCTCCCTGCTCTTACTGACTTTCACATGTCAGACTAGCTTTAAGTCCCCATCCGAAGGACTGGATATTCAGTTTGATTTTCCTGTCAAACTAGAAAGAAAGGGCGAGGCCGACACATTCCGATTTCTGAGAAGTTCAAAGGAGAAAAGTTATTTAGAAGATTTTTTTGGAAGAAAGGCAGGAGAATGGGCCAAGAGGTGATAACTGAAACAGGGTTTATGAGTGAATGTATTAGAGCAGCATTATTTCACGTTGTAGCATCGAAAATGTGTCAGTGTTTTTTCCTTTCTGTCTGCTAGTGTTGAGAGGCTAATTTTGTTGTTGTTGTTGTTATGTAACTGTTTAGACCATGAAAATCATTAATCTTTCATTCAAAGCCTAATTTAAGTTCTAAAAAAGAAGTTCTATGGATTTGTTTGAGATTTTCTGGTTTATGTATGTATATATACAGATTTGTTTTGGTTTTGTTTTTAGATTGGTTTAGAGGCTGAGATCTGTTCTTGTGCAGAATATATTGTTTGCTATTTAAAGCTTAAAGACTCACCACGTCACGTGTCGTAATCATGGTTTTCACGTGTTTTCCCTCTTATAGCTGGTAAGAAATCTTAAGAAATCTTCCAAGCATAAGAGGGAATGTGACACATGACATGGGGGGTCTTTAAACGTCAGAAATACTTGAATGTGTTTCAGCTGTATACTTAAGAACCTGATTGTGTGTAGACCATGAATCTAGTGAGTCATGGCTAACGTATTACTTTTGGTAGTTGCTTCCTCATCACTCAAAGCACAAGGCCTGTCCTTGGACTGTTTAGCTTGCCGCAGTCCTTTAGATTGCCTGTAATGGGCCAAGTAAACATGGTCTGTCGGATATGAAACTGTCTGTGCACTATACTACTACTACATGAATGCTCCTGCTTTCAGGATGTCCTGAAGTTCAGGATTTTTTTTATTGCTTGGAGCCGGCGTCGCCAGATTATGAGAATTTGAGAAGATGCATTTTGCTGGTTATAGAGGTCATGAAGTTTAACCAGAAGTGAAAGTGCAACGAAGAGCCTGTCAATTACATTGGAAACTGTTGTTTCCCTTCAGCTTCCAGGGGGCATTGCCCCCAGGAACCCCCAGGAGGGTCACTGTCCCTGCACTCTGCCGGGGCGTAGGTGGCCCCTGGACCCTTGCCGTGCAGGATTTTTGAAATTTCCCAGGAGCACCCATGCTACTGCAAGCTGGTTTTGTCAGATTTATCTTAGGCATGTCATATGCCAAAAACTGGGTGTTTTTCAAGTAAGTAAAACATGAAATGTGCCTTTTGATTGCATAGAATAGCTCAGCATTTACATGGCTGCTCCTTCTTGCAGGATGTCCTGAATTGCAGGATTTTTAAATTGCCTAGAACTGGCGTCGCCGGATTATGAGAATTTGAGAAGCAACGATTTTCTTACACACACACTTCTACAATAAAAAGGGCCTATATAAGCGTTTGCTATATTAAAAGGAATGAAGCACTTGTACTAGTCTAGAGGGGTAAAAAAAGAGCAGTAAATGTGTGTGAGTGCGCTGCCCCTGCACTCCGCGGGGGCCGCCCCCTTGCAGGATTGTTTAAATTTCCCAGGATCACCCATGCATTTAATGTAAAGGAAAATACCACTCAGCATAATTATGATCGTTCTGGTTGTGGTTAGTTACATCGAAGAAGCCTATAAAGGCTATTTAGTATTACCTCAACAGAACTGGGAGAATGCACCAAAAATTAGATTTACTCTTTTCTTTCTTCTTCTGTAAAATATGTGACCCAGCACCACGAAAGGGACATTAAGTTGCTGGGCTAGTTTCTCACAACAGGCTTGCAAAGTCAAAAATCTCATTTTGTTGTCAATTTTGAGTTGCAGGTATTTTTGCATTCTCTAACATCTTATCTTTATATTTATAAAGAACAATCTATAATATTGTCTCTATATGGTCTTATAAGTGTTTTAAAACAGGTACCGGTAGGTCAATGCATTTTCTTCAGCTAGGCTAGACTTTAGACTGTTTTCTCAAAATGTCTGACGCTCACCCTACTAACTTTAAATGCTCATAATTCGGGAAAGGAAAAAGATATGGTTCTTGTACCATTAGAAAGAGAATTGTCTGAAATTTTCAAATGAATATTTTTTGGTAAAGAATGACTAGTTTGACACTTAATGTCCCTTTCGTGGTACTAGGTCATATATACACTGTGGGTGTTGCTAACAAGTCTTGTTGTGAGAAACAAATGTCCAAGGTATTTGGGACAAACCTTCTGCACAGTTCAATAGTTGTGACTGTTTGCACCAAGTGATATTACAGATGGCATGTTGATTTGATGCTTCCATTTACCTGCAAAAGATTTTAGATGCTTAAATGTGTACACTGCCGTTTAGAAATGCATGTCTGTTGCTTCCATGTCAAAGCGAGTGCCATTTACAGCAATGACATATGGTTCACGTTTACAAAAGAAAAATATAGCTATTGTTATCGAAATTTCTTCCTACAGATTTATTTTATGAGCAGCAAGTGAATTGTTAAGTGCAATGGAGTACGCTTAACACAAAACTGGATGACATGAAATATTGGTTAATGCACAAAAATCTGTTTGAAATGACGAAAACCCTCTTTATTATTACTTAAAATGCTTATCACAAAACACTGGTTAACACACACACAAAAACCTTTGTCCCCTGAATTTCGTGTTAAGTGTATTCCACTGTAAATGTTGATGAGATTGGGCTTGAGTGAATGTTAGTGCTGTTGTTCATGTTGTTGTGCATCAGATGTTATGTTGATGTTCGTGAGATGTGCTTAGTGTGAGCGTCAGTGCTGTGTCCTGTACATGTTTTGTATTTGTGTTAGACTGAAAAAAAGGTGATTTTTTAATTTTATTTTTTTTAGGAGACAGGTTGGTAAAGGTAACGATGTGCCACCCCCCCCTGCATTTCTCGGTTAATTCTCTTTTTCCGTTTTTGCCTTTCTTACCATACATACAGCTGTATTTTAGGAACATTTTCAGCTAATAACCTTTTTGGAATACTAACCCTAACCCTAAACCTAACCCTACCCCCCACTATGTACTGCAGTACACCGCGATTTGTCACAGTTGTGGTTCGTTGCGTTTTTCCGTCTTATAGGGTGGGGGGTAGGGTTAGGGTTAGGGCTAGGGTTAGGGATAGGGTTAGTATTCCCAAAAGGTTATTAGCTAAAAAATGTCCTAAAATACAGCTTTATGTATGGTAAGAAAGGCAATAACGGAAAAATAGAATTAACCGAGATAGGTAGGGGGGGTGGCACATCTTGACCTTTACTGACAGGTTTTATCATTTTGTGACTTGAAGAGATCTAGAATAGTGTGTATAGCCAAAACACGCTGTTCTGGATCTCTTCAAGTCACAAAATGATATACAGTGGAACCTCCCTTATAAGACCTTTAAAAATCATCCAAAATGAGGTCTTATAAGGGAGGTAATTTTAATATTTACGAAGAAGGGCAATGTCTCAGAGAATTAGGTCTTATGTGGGAGGGAGTCTTATAATGGAGGTTCCACTGTACCGTATTTTTCGAACTATAAGGCGCACCTTTGTATAAGGCGCACCCCACAAATTTCAGATTTTGTGATTATATTTTCTTACTATTTTATTAGTTATATTTTAAGGTGCAGGGGTCTAAGTCTGGGGACAAAGTATCGCCTTATAGTCCGAAAAATATGGTACTATAGATTGGCTACGCATTCAACATTTATTGATGTACGTGCACCCGTTTAGTCCACGTGCACTAAACTTCATTAGTTCTTGATTGAAGCTACTTTTTCAGCATCACGTCTACGTGACTGACCCCATGTTGACCTGGGTCAGGAGTGTGTGGCCTTGGTTCCCCCGCAGCCGGGACCAAGGACAGGAGGGGTGAAGGAATGGAGTTCAAGCGAAACAAAAGGAAAGCTTACTAATTTCAATGAGAGCCAGAAACTGGTTAGTAAAATAGATACAAATAAATAATAGAAGACTGGTTCTAAAGGTATCCCATAAGCTGCCACCAAATGTCACAATCCAAAGGACAGACAAGGAAAGTGAGGAGCGTGGTCGATGCATTTACCCAAAGAAACAGTCGTCCAAATAAAAACAGAGGCGTGAAATAACAAACAGGATGATATAATCTTTGAAGAAAAAAATCGAAATGTGTGCTACACCTATACTATGCAACAAAATAAAAAGTCACTTTTGTAACAGGGAAGCATGCTTGCAGTCTTGTTTTGAGATTGAATGTGATTAACGTTTTAAGCCCCTTATAGCCTGATTCCGCCCATGACATCCATTACTTTCTCCTACCAAGCCGTCTAAAACCGCCCCCGTACACCCACTTCGTTATGCATTTTGGAGTTAAAATTGCAATATAAAAAAATCAAAAATATCACATAACAAAAAAAACATTGCAAGGTAAACATTCTTCATTTATACACAAACCCTGAACATTTGAAGTCAATCCATCAAGTAGTTATTTTTTTAAGCAAAGTACCCCATTTCGGGCCCAGTTTACCAACATTAATTTGGTGGTTACAGGGAGTAGAGTCGTCATTTTAATCGGGGTTACAAGTGTTAAACAACCATTGGTATAATGCATGAGATGTAATGAAACAAGCGTTAACGGACACTGATGCCAATAATCGGTGATGCACAGTTCTTTCTAAAGCAAGTGTTTGTGAGTTGGTCCGTTGCTCTGAAAGGAATCAGCATGTTTGTGAGCAGAAAACAGCCGGTGTACAATTAGTGTGTCGTGAGAAATGGCTTATGTTGGTACCGAAAAAACTGGACTATAAGACTGTATATAAGCCGCATCCCTTAAATTAACAAAATATTAGGTATTTATTCACATATAAGCCGCACCAGTTTATAAGCCGCAGAGAAGATTGTATGTGCACAAACCAACACAAATATAGAAATTCTCCTATCAGGACGTGAGTATTTAATGTTTTCAGATACTTTAAACATGAGATTAGAATCTATTGATTACCAAAACACGTTTTGAGTCTAAAGAAGCTCAAAATAGGCTGAAGAATGTGGCCAGAAACAGATTTAGTCATACTGATAAATGTAGAATGGAAAAAATCCACAGATAAGCCGCATCAGTCTGTAGGTCGTGAGAAATGGTTTAGGCTGGTATTTGAAAGAAATTAGTGTGTTGTGAGAAATGGTTTAGATTGGTAATTGAAAGAGATTAGTGTGTCGTGATAAATGGTTTAGGTTGGTATTTGAAATGGTGAGGTTGGTATTTGAAAGAGATTAGTGTGTCGTGAGAAATGGTTTAGGTTGGTAATTGAAATGGTTGAGGTTGGTATTTGAAAGAGATTAGTGTGTCATGAGAAATGGTTTAGGTTGGTATTTGAAAGAGATTAGTGTGTCATGAGAAATGGTTTAGGTTGGTATTTGAAAGAGATTAGTGTGTCATGAGAAATGGTTTAGGTTGGTATTTGAAAGATTAGTGTGTTGTGAGAAATGGTTTAGGTTGGTAATTGAAATGGTTGAGGTTGGTATTTGAAAGAGATTAGTTTGTCATGAGAAATGATTTAGGTTGGTATTTGAAAGATTAATGTGTCATGAGAAACGGTTTAGGTTTGTATTTGAAAGATTAATGTGTCATGAGAAATGGTTTAGGTTGGTAATTGAAAGAGATTAGTGTGTCGTGAGAAATGGTTTAGCCTTAGGTTGGTATTTGAAAGAGATTAGTGTGTCGTGAGAAATGGTTTAGGTTGGTATTTGAAAGAGATTAGTGTGTCGTGAGAAATGGTTTAGGTTGGTATTTGAAAGAGATTAGTGTGTCGTGAGAAATGGTTTAGGTTGGTATTTGAAAGAGATTAGTGTGTCGTGAGAAATGGTTTAGGTTGGTATTTAAAAGAGATTAGTGTGTCGTGAGAAATGGTTTAGGTTGGTATTTGAAAGAGATTAGTGTGTCGTGAGAAATGGTTTAGCCTTAGGTTGGTATTTGAAAGAGATTAGTGTGTCGTGAGAAATGGTTTAGCCTTAGGTTGGTATTTCAAAGAGATTAGTGTGTCGTGAGAAATGGTTTGGGTTGGTATTTGAAAGAGATTAGTGTGTCGTGAGAAATGGTTTAGCCTTAGGTTGGTATTTGAAAGAGATTAGTGTTTCGTGAGAAATGGTTTGGGTTGGTATTTGAAAGAAATGTGGGTGCAATATTATTCATGAATTGACAATGTGGTCACTGTTTTAGATGCAATATTCTGCAGAAGTATACAGGATGGTGATCAGTGATCATCCGTTATGAGCTTTGACATTTTCAGGGATGACCTGGATGAATGCTCCAAATGTCTTTACCAGCATTACTGTTACAGTGAAGTACTCTTAACACGAAATTCAGAGGACAAAGATTTGTGTGTGTGTTATTTGTGTTAAGCATTTTCAACAAAATTGCGGTCAAAAATGTGAAACTGAAGTTCTGCTACTGAACGAGCAGTAGTGCTGCAGATGACACACTTTGTGCAGGACTGCCGCCAGTTCATACTTTCCGACTTCCAACTTCCTGACTAGCACATGGCACAATAGATTAACAATTGAGCTTTGTGATGGCTTTTGCAAAGTTTGTAAGGTAATATTGGGTGGCTCCAGTTTCAATTAGTGCTATTAATGCGAGCTGTAGTACGATAAATAACAATCTGATCAGGTTTTTGTTTGTGTGTTAACCATATTTCATGTTGTGCTGAGAAGAAAATCTGTGTGTAAAACAATCTTTTTAAAGTAATAATAAAGAAGGGTTTCGTCCGTTCAAACAGATCTTTGTGTGTTAACCAATATTTTGTGTTATCCAGCTTTGTGTTAAGTGTACTCCACTGTACATGTAACAGGCATTACAAACTTGTTTTCAAATATGTGTTGACTCCAAAAATAGAATTGGAGTTATTGCGTGATAATACTTGAATAAGCTGAGATTCTTTGAGCATCCTGAATGTCCATAACCCAAACTTGGTTATGCAACTAACAAAAACTCAACATATACTTTGCTTTCCTTTTTTTTAGAAGGCTTTTGACAAGTCTTTTCTGTAACTTATGTAATGACCAGAATGGTCTGTCATTTCTTATAAGTTTCTTCTGGTAAAAATTTTGTTTTTCAGTCCCATTTCCACACAGTTTAAAACACTCCCCTTCTCGCCCTTTTTAAAGGGGATATGGAGGTGTTTTTTTAATTTTATGTTAAAAGTTATATTGCCAGTATTTCTTTTTCTGTTCGTTTCCTAGTCAAGCCGCATCAGGGGTGTTTTGTTTCTTTCATAACATCACTGTTGTGTTCTTAGATACTCTGTCATTGCTTATTCATTTTTTTCCCCACTTTTTTTGTTCTTGCTCTTTAATGCACATATTTTAAGCCAAAATTGTCTTTAACCTTTACCGGATCATGCTTTTGACTACACGGACACGATGGCGGGGGTCTTCCACGACCCCCTACTCAGCAAAGAGCAAATTCCAAGGTGTTTATCCCTGTCCGGATGGCGGGGGTCTCCCACGACCCCTACTTGTCAAAGAGGCACCATGTGTTTATCCCTGTCCGGATGGCGGGGGTCTCCCACGACCCCTACTCAATGCACTGCAGTGCTCTTTAAAGTAGGGGTCGTGGGAGACCCCCGTCATCCGGACAGGTATGTCAAAATTACGCGTCGTATTACGTCATTTCTTTTTTATACACATTAATAAAATTTAACACACTTAAAGCCATTTACGTTTTTGACAAAGTCATGAAATTTCATGAAGATTGCTTAAATAGTTTTAGAGATATAACATGTTTTGTGTGTCATGGGGTCGTGGGCGACCCCAGAAGTCCGGTAAAGGTTAAACTGGTTTTCATTCTTACCAGATACAGCAATAAGCCAAGTGTAATCCAATACATTTTACAGGGTTAATGTTTGGTGCCTGTGAGATTTTTGTTTGTTTGAAATGGTTTTTACAGCATTCTACACGCATGTTTGTGATTAAGTCTTGGCATTTGTGTAAAATAAATGTGTAAATATTGAAAGAAAGGTATAGGAATGGTTCTGGGGAAAATGTACATGGTTTCTGTTTATTTTTGGTTTCCGTGTTCTCTAAAATGAAGTTTGGTAAGTGTATTTATGCATTTCTTTCTTTCAGCAAAGAGTATCTATTACTAATACTTTGTTATATTTTCATATTATTAAGACAATGTAATTATATACAAAAAAAAGGAATGAAACTATTTTTCTGCCTTGTGTTTTGTTTCTAATTGAAATGTACCAAACCAATGACATTTTATAACAATATTTTTAATTCTACCCCCCAAAATGATCTGTTTATATAAGTTTGAATTTGATCTGGACTGATTTTTAGTAAAAATGCAGGAGATCAGTAATCTACATATATTTACCAGCCACAATGCTTCTACATATATTTACCAGCCACAGAGCGTTGCTGGTAATGTTTTCAGAGCAGTCTGCTTGTTCCTGGCTATGTATGTGACTATCTATCTATCTATGTGAACATGATAATGTTTGAATGGAGGGATCTAGGAAGCTCAAATTTTGCATGCAGATAGGTAGTTAGAATATCTAGGCCAAGTTTGAAGATGAAGGTCATTGGTCACAGATCAAGGTCACTGGAGCCATTGTTTTGCAAGACATGGTCCAAGGTTGTTGCTGTCTTACCCTGGCTTAAAGACTCCAGGGATCACCTCAACAGCCGAAGCACTTGAACACTATGGCACAAATGCACCAGCTAGGGATGAGAACATTACGTGTGTGACCGTTTTTGATTACCCCGCCACGTGGGCAGCCACACTCCGACTTCGGAGGAACCACGGTCCAAGGGAAATAAATCTTGAATGGAGGGATCTAGGACAGTAGGAGACTCAAAGTTTGCATGTGAATTGGTAGTTAGGACATCTAGGCCAATTTCAAAGATGGTCATTGGTCAAGGTCACTGGAGCCATTTTTTTTGGCAAGACACTGTACAAGGGGAACAAATCTTGCTTTGAAACTGGCCACATTCTGCACCTTGTTGCTTCCCTTTATTTGTCAAAGTCACGTGTATGCGAGTCAAAGTTCAGTGGCTTTGTGTGAGTGGAGTGGGACAATGTGCACATAATAGAAAAGACGAGGGTTAAGGTTGTGGTATCTCTGTCTCTCTCTCTTACCATTGTGAAATAAAGGTTTGTTGTCAACAAGCACTGCAGCCGAAAATGCTGCCACGCGGCTGGTGATCTAGTGTCTTAACGTTCTAGGTTTTTCTCTGTAACATTTGCATAATTTCATTTGGTAGGTGATTTTTTCCTACATTTTCTTGTTGGCACTTTCCTAGTTTTGCTTGAATTCTGTACTCCCGAAGGCAAATATAGATAATATATTTATTTTTAAAATGAGTCGTTTTTCTGCTAAGTAAAAGTATTACTACAGACTTTTAATTCTGAAAAAAAGTAAAAGCTTTATTTTAGAACTAAAGTTGTAGCTTGTGTACTTTTGTCTTCTAAAACCTTTAGTCATTCTCCAAAGACCAAATAAATTGAAAGACAAAAAGAAGCGAGCTTTAAAAGCTAGAAGAAATGAATTTGACCTTGAATCTGAAATCTCTTCCACAAATTTTCTTTTGAAAAAAAAATGGAAACAAAGTCCAAGTCTCTTTTTTTACATTTTGTCAAGTGTGCTCTTTTTTAACTTCCGAGTACCGGTAACAAAGATATTCTAAAAGGGTAAGATGGATTACTTAAGAGCTCGGCGAACCGGGCTGATAGAATTATCGTTAGTGGGGACAGTACACTTTTCACAGTGGAGGCTATCCAAAAACTCAGACTGGAACTTGAACGGAGAATTCAACTGGCCTGTCGCCGTGTAAAATGTGTCCTGTTTAAAAGGGACATAACCAGTGTTTCTGTCCTCACTACTCATATAGGGAAAAGAGACCGGATGCTTATCTTCCCCTTTAGAATATCTTTGCCGGTAATATTTGCCCTAATATATTCAAAACAAAATACTGTGCTCCTCATGGCTACTGATGAAAAAGGATCACGTAATCATTACTTGCCCTAGTTGTAATTGATATGTGTGCATGCATGCATAAAACAAGTCCACAAAGGTTTAACATATCGGGTAGCAATTTTAGGTTATCTTTGCCAATGTTTTTGTTGAGAAATTTATTGCTTATGATTTATCATGACAGTTGAGATTGTTCACTTCTTTCGGTTTTATTTGTTTTAGACGTTTGATTAGTTAGTCATGTTGATAGTATTGCTTTTCTAGGGACATTAACCCTTTCACCAGCAATGTTGCATTTATGCACTACAATGGTTTAACACCCACGTCACTAAAAGGCATCAGATCATGGCCTGTTATCTGAAGACCCTATTTTCTTAATTTTGGGAGGTAAGAATACGCCTAATGTTATGCATGTCACAGAGGAATTCCCAATATTGCAGATAATTTTTTCTCTCTGCCCAGTTTAATTGTATTTTGGACGCTGAAAAATGGCTGGCGGCGAAAGGGTTAAAGGATAGAAAGCATGTGATGTGTTGGACATAAATATTAAATTAAACACATATTCATACCTGTCCAAGCAGATTATGTGTGTAGTTGTTCTCTGGTTATATCCTACTTCTTCTGATTTGTGTCTGAATAATTTATGAATGGTATTTACTATTTAGAATGGGGCTTTAAACTACTTCTTGCTAACACGAAAGGGCGATAATTTTAGACCCAAACTGCTCATGCCACCTATTGACGAGTCAGGTGCAGATCATTTTCTGTGGCTATATACAGTGGAACCTCCCTTATAAGACCTTAAAAAAATTCATCCAAAATGAGGTCTTATAAGGGAGGGTTTTATCAGGGAGGTAATTTTAATACTTACAAAGAAGGGCAATGTCTCAGAGAAGGAGGTCTTATGTGGGAGGGGGTCTTATAAGGGAGGTTCCACTGTACTTCATGACAGGCAAGGACGATAATCTTAAGTAGGTGGCGTTCGCATCTCAGGGCACAAGACAGGGGCAGAGAATGTTTGGCATAAAGCCTCATTCTTGGCCACACTAAGGAAATGTTTAAGAAGACAGTTGCAGAAGTGCTAATTTTCCAGCATATGCCGGAACTCCGGATTTTGGAGTGTCAAAACTTGCGGTTTCCCGATTTTGGAGTACTGAAATTTGTGGTTTCCGGTTTTTGGAGTGCCGAAACTTGTGGCTTCTGGTCTTTGGAGTTAATAGCAGTTTTTAAAAAAAGTGGGCACGCATTCCGGGATGAGACACTTCATAAAAATGCCATTGGGAGTTTTGTAATTTTGTGTAAGCTTTAACATTAAAAGTGTGCACTCCCTTTCACGCCTTCACACTCCCCCCCCCCCGAACAAAAAGTTTTGTTGATTGTGAATAATTCTGGGTTGGGGGTTTTGATGTACTTTTGTTCTGAAGATGACATGAAACAAAACAAAAAGGAACACGTATGGCAGCAAAAATCAGCAGTATTGTGCCAAAAAATTCTTTCATAGATGAATTATACTGGAAACCATGTTACCTTGCACAGTATGCGATAATTGCCAGTCAACAAGGCAATTAAATCATCTTTGCTTTATGTTTCATTCTTCTTCTGCGTTCCCAGGCCATATGGCCAAAGACTGTACAGGTGTACAGGGGAAGATAAACATCTGGTCTCTTTTCCCTACATGTGTATATGAGTAGTGAGGATAGAAACAATGGTTATGTCCCTTTGAAACGTGACACATTTTACACATCGATAGGCCAGTTGAATTCTCCGTTCAAGTTCCAGTCCGAGTTTTTGGATAGCCTCCACTGTGAATAGTGTACATGTCCGCACTAACGATAACTCTATCAGCCCGGTTCGCCGAGCTTATAAGTAATCCATCTGACCCTTTTAGAATATCTTTGATATGGCTATAAGAAAGAGATAAGGTACACTCTGTATGCGTGTGGTTTTCAGTTTTCACTGGTCTCCCCGCTGCATTCAGCAGGAGCTCAAAAGAGAAAATTTGGAAGATGTTTTGAAAAAGACAGGCGAATGGGCAAATAAGTCAGAAAGATAGTAGATGGCAGAATGCAACTAGGGAACAGGCTGAGTCAAAGAGAGTGACAGATTAGAGGAAGTTACAAGCACAGAAGGTGGGGGAACTATTTATAATTCAAAAGCCCCCTCCCGGTATCTACACGGGGAGATGTTTCATTCAAAGGCCAGTTCTAAGAAATATATTTATTTTGTATTATTTACACACACGCAAACATCTTCAATCACAAACATTTATTTGTTTAAAACATGAGTATATGATGACAAAATATTATTTCTGCATAATTCAGAACTCTCTTTTTTTTCTTTCAACGGAGAGGAAAACTTAAAGGTGGACCCTGACGGATGAGCTTTTGCAAGAAACACGTCGATATCACCAGAAAGACAGCGTTTTCAAGGATCAGAACACTCACTTTAGCTCTGGTTTCCCTGAAATTAAACCGTCAAAACGGCGATTCCTTCTTGGTGGAGATGCCGGAGAGAGTAGCCATTTTGGATGGGGTGGATGAAGGTCACTCATTGTGGTTGAAGCGTTTTATTTTTTTGTAGTGCAGTAAAAAAAAATTGGAGCTGTTTCCTTTGTTGTGAGCGAAACTCCTTTAGATAATCTGTATAAAAATCTTAAAAAAGAAAAAGAGGCTTGTATAATTTTGTGCAAACAGTTTGGTCTAAACGCAGGCGGCCATTCGAAAAGAGACGGCACACGCCTTCTCTTTGGGTGAAAGAATTTTACTTCCAGAACCTCCGCCAAGAAGGAATCGCCGATTTGACGGTTTGATTTCTAGGAAACCAGAGCAAAGTGAATGTTGCAATCTGTGTAAAGGGTGTTTTCCTGGTGATCTCGATGTGTTTCTTATAAAACCTCATCAGTCAGCGTGGCCCTTTAAGAATTTTCTGTTATAAATGAAGCTTCTTTCTAACACCTTCATACTCTTTCAACAAATCTGAAGCAGTAGGTCTTTCATCTGGGTCGACGCTTTTACACCTCAAATGGACAGAGAGAAGCCGAAGACGAAGTTTCCCACTGCCATTCTTGCGGCCCAGAAAAGCCTCGCACACGTCGGGCACTTTCCAGATGTCCACTTTCTCGTCATACCCTGGCATTTCTTCGTCACTGAAGTCTCTATCCTCATGGGGCCAAAGCTGCTCGGGGGCAACAAACTCCCCGTACAGTTCACGATGACCACATTTCACAAGCTGGCCCCGAGACTTGTCCACTAAGGGCAAAGCGTCCACATCGTTAAGGACCAGGTTAAAGTCATCACTCAGGAGAAACTGACTGAGCGTTTTGTTCAGATCGTTGCTGTCACACATCACTCGAGCACCATCCTCACTGTTATGTAACGACTGCATAATCCTCGCATAGTCTTCGCACAGAGCGAATCGTGCAGACAACGTGTCGAACTGCTGAAAACCTTCCTTGTTTAATATGTGCTCTATATTATCGGCTGAGCCCAGTGGGTAAAACTGTGTGATGAAAATATTACTTTGCTGGCACTCTCCTACAAGTTGTGTGATGCTCAGTTTGGACTGGAGTTGCTGCAGCATGTGAAGGCCATGGAGAAAGTCATCTCTGTAGTGTCTTTCCGGCAGAGAGTTGACTGCAACGCTGTGCTTCCCCCACTCTCCTCTTTGCACCTGTACACACATGAAATACATTATAAATAAGACAAAATAGGTATAAAGAGTTCATATTGTTCATACTTTATATGAAACACAAACACACAACACACACTGACACAGAATTAGGGGTTTTGAAGATTTTTTTGTTTTGTATGCAACCTTTGGACCTCAACCATAACAGTATTAAAAAAAAATCAAAGTTTGATTGTGGATACTTAATGATATCACACTGTATGACGATAGGATGTAAAAAAGATTTATCAAGCTTATTCTTTTATCGTCAATAAAGATCATTTTGACCTGACTTGACTTGACACACACACACATACATACAGGTCAGGTCAGGTCAGGTAGGACAACTAGGCCTCGTGGCCTCTCAAGCGTCCTTTCTCTTGATTGGGATTTTTTCAGTTGGCACAGCTGTGACGGTTTTAGTACACTAATAGTAGACTATCAATCATACTGGTATTTTAATTTACTACGGTTTGGGTCTTTGTCCAGGAGGTTTTTAAATGTGTTAGTATCAGGTGCAAGCTTTATTTGAGCAGGAAGTGTGTTCCAATAGTTAGCTACTCTGTAACTGAAAAAGTAACACACACACACACTGCGTTTTTCAACTTACACTCTAATTAAAATGTTGATGCAATGATGAATGCATAGTATGCTAATATTGATACACATACAAACAAACGAGTGCATGTACATCAACACATGTGCACACATGGTGACATGCACGCATACATCTGAATCTGAATCTGACTCGTAATGCTGAGCTATCCAACTGGAAAATTATACAGCATGATTGTGGAGCAGCAGGAAGAAAAATAAAACAAAATGAAAGAAGCAACTGAAAAGAAATGAAATAAAAACATAGAGATCCCCCCAGCGTTTCATGGCTCCAGTCAGGCCAATCCGGCTACCGTAGTGGCCCCGGGGACAAACCCCGACCGGCACAGCCCCAACAATCTTAACCACTTTTTGCTGGGGAGGGAGTGATAGGTTTAGAATGAGAGGTTGTTGAGCTCCTGCTTGAAGTGTGCCAAGCTGGGAGCCTCTGCAGCAGATGCTGGGAGCAAGTTGCAAACGGGGAAGAAAACTGTATTTGAAACTGTTTGTGTTTTGATGGAACTGTCAGAATTTGTTCTTGTGGTTCGTTCTTGTACGAGGTGGCATGCTGGTCAGATACTGGTCGCAGTTGATGTCCACAAGGTTGTTGATGATCTTATAGTTATACAACATAGTGAGCTGGATCTTCTGCCTTCTGGATTCAAGTGTCTCCCATCCGAGTTCATCCAGCATTGATGACACACTGCTGGTGTTGTGGTAGCGGTTGGTTGCGTACCTGGCTGCTCTGCGCTGTACCATTTCGATCTTGTTTATCTGGTCCTGATGGTGTGGATTCCAGACTGAGCAGCAGTACTCTAGGTGGGGACGAGCAAGGGTCTTGTAGGCATTGGTTTTTAGCTCGCTGTTAGAGGTCTTCAAATTTCGTCTAAAGAAGCCTAGTACGCTGTTTGCCTTCTTTGATGCGAAGTCAACATGACTTTAAACCAGAAGCCTAACCTAAGCGCAGAAACCTTTTTCCAAGTTACTCTTCAGAATCTTCAGTACGATGAAGGTGGAAGATCAAACGAAGAAGAAGAACATGGTTCTTCCAACTGAGGTCCGATGAAATATGGACCCCAAGGTACTTTGCTGATGACGACTCCAGGATGTGCCCTTTGAGTTTGTATGTGAATGACTTCTTCTTTTTGTGGTGGTGGCCAGTTTCTTTTTATAGAAGTACATGCACACACTTTGGGAGCTCTTGAGCTTGTTACTTTCAAGATATTACATTTGTCAGGGTGAAAGTCCATTCCCCAGGTTTTCTCCCATTTCTCGAGTTGTTCAATCAAGATCTTCTTCAGTTCTTGCAGGATGATACTTGATAGTTGATAGACACAGTACACACACATACATTGCAGTGCATCCACACTCATCACGCACACAGCAAGGGTAAAATGAATGTTACTTACCACCTTAACTGCTCCTCTTCCAATGACTTCTTCAACAGCTATCTCCCGGTGGATCTGTTTACAGTTTAACCATGGATGACACTGCACCATCCCTGGCAACTTGAAATAACCACTGTCACATTTGACCGATTCCTCTTTTAACACTTTCCAAATCACACCAAGGAGGGGAATCAAGCCAATCAGTGATAACAATGCAGTGTTTTTAAAGGACATTTCATTGTTGCCGACTTGCTGTTCTTAAGCTAAATGCATTGAAGGAAGTGTTTAAAATGCAGACATTGTGTTGTCCACATTTTTTTATAATTTCTGTGGCGTCGTCTGATATTCAGGGGAAGCCACTCTTCTTGCACTTTCGATTATTTGATGACGCAACTTCCTGTCGATCAACCACACGTGTGCATCAAATCGAGCCTAGCTTGCAACCAGAGATTGAGAACCAAGACCATGAAATCGAACGAGAAGAGGAAGACGGGTATGTAGATCTTCTTGAACTTGATCTTGATCGTAGTCAAAATCACCACTCTGTGGGATGTATCTTGGGCACAAACTTGACAAAGCAGTTATAATATATCGTGGGCAGGGCACCTCTTCTTCTAATTTCTATCGTTGAGTATCCACAAAGGCACAATTATCAGTTTGATTTTATGATACTATAGTAAATAGTATACTTTTTTTATGCGGTTGAGGTCCGATGTCGGGCATCAAAAAGAAACAAACAAAATAAAACAAAAACCTACTCTACGAAGATGACCCAGCCAGTCGGGTCTCGCTGATCGAGCCCCCGACGTGATGCTGAGTCGGCAGGAACACCTAACTGGGGGGGGATTGCATCTTGATAGAGGACTAGAACGTGCCGGCTGAAGAGGCAGACACAGCCTCCTCAGGTAACGAGTTCCAGTCTTTGATGGTGCGCGGGAAAAGAGAACTTCTCCTGTATTCAGTCCGGCACTGGAAGGTGGATAGTTTAGTGAATCCCTACTCTTAACCTCCCCCTACCCTCCCATCCCAACCCCGCTTCTATCTACCTCCACCTCTACATCCTCACCTCGCCTCCTCGTCGTGGCCACCTCTTCACATTGCCTTCCAGTTCGTCCCCATCTTGCAGCCCGGTCCGTCTTCTCCAGCCTCTCAGCATCACACAAGCATCATTCCCGCCTCTCATTCTCTCTCGCGTCATTCATACATGCACGCGCACCCATTCTCGCCCTGCCCCCTATCCTACAAATTACCCCCCTTTGACCCTTACCACAATAGTTGCCGGCTGTGTCCTCTTCTCAAAATAGTCAAATGCCTGAAATGGCTCAATAGACACTAAGAGTAGGTGATGGCACCGAAAAATTAAATATAAAAATATTGATTAGTGAATTACATTTTCATTTAGATATTTTTAAAACAAGCAAATAGCAAAAAGAATTTTGTAAATATCTTAATTGGTTGCTGAGATATTACATTTTAAAGTTTGGATGACTGCCGTTTATGCATAAACGGGAAAAAAAGTCATTTTTATGCCCCAACCATACCCAAAGTATGTATTCAGTAAACATTGTACTTTTTGTGAGCAATCTATAGTATGCAGAGAAGTAGAATCCGTAGTTTGGGAGCATTTGTTTATTTCATTTTATAATTATGATCGCTCAAAGTTGGCCAATCTGCCAATTTCACAATGACTAAAATTTGACGAAATTTGCGAAGTAGCAACTTTGAGTCATTGGCATGCAGAATCTAACAATTTATATACCATGAAATGCATGTATTCTAAGTCTAGTGTTTGTGTTTTGTAGCTCTAATTTTTTCTAGGCTCTTTCTAAGATAAACAAAAAAGTTACAGACTGTCAAAGTTACGAAAAGTGCCAAAATGGCCTGCGACGGAGCAGAACTGAGGGTAGGGAAGGTTAAATGCCCATAACTTTTGACCTAATGGATGGATTTTCTCACAATTTGGATATGTAATAAAGCTACAGCCATGCTACATACCAAACTAAATTATTAAGACATATCAAATGATTTGGTGTTGTAAAGGTGATTATATAAGGATAAAAATGGCAAAATATCATATTGATAGCATGCGGCATGAGACATAATGCAATACAATTCTGAAATTATATGTCACATTTAACTACTATTACTTCTACTCATATTTTTAAACATTTTCAACAAAGGAAATACTACTTTATCAGTTAATGACAAATATTAATTAATTAAATTTAGCTATTTTTGTATTATTTATAATTATATGCAGGGAGCTGAGAACAGAAAAGGGTTAAATGGCCAGCAAAACGATTCACTGTTGTACATGTCATGTTTTTTAACAAAATAATGTTTACTTTCAATAACTATTGTAACATGAGTTGCATGTCTTTTTCTTCAATAAAAATGTATGCGCCTATTTCATCATGCGTAATGGGGACTGAAACAATGCAACTTGCAAGACCATGGTATGGAGAAGGCTTGTTTGTGAAGACAGATGTTAATAGTCTGTTGTCTGGAATCCAATTCACTTCTTTCTTGCTCTCTGTTTAAATCCTATTATTTCATGTAAAATCATATAGTAATTTGGCAAGTGTCCCGTGTGTGTGTCTGTGTGTGTGTGTGTGTCTGAAACACGAAACGGGCCTTATAACTCCGCCGTTTTTCGACCGAATCGCTTCAAATTTGCTGTGAGCCCTCACGGGGCGATGGCAACGGCAATACATTACAATAATAGTATTCGTACAGCATTCAGTCATGGTTCATTGCGTTTTTTCGTCTTATAGGGGGGGGGGGGGGTAGGGGTAGGGATAGGGTTAGGGTTGGGGTTATTATTCCAAAAAGATAGTTAGCTGAAGGAGTTCGTGTAGTGCAGCTTTATGTTTGGTGGGAGAGGATGGAATTAACTGAGAAGTGCGGGGGTGGGGGGGGAGGCACATATTTACCTTTACCAAGAAAGGGTTAAAAATGAAGGCGTACGTGGTGACGGGTTGCATGATGAGTGAGCAAGATAGCGGAGAGCGGATGAATGATTAGGTGTGGTGTGAGTTACAATTTACATATTTGTTAATGTAAATTTATGTTTGATACTTTTATTTAATATTTTTATTTTACACGGTGGAAGACAAGTTTCCATGTGCGTTGTACAATGCCAATGGACAATAAAGAAACATAACTTATGACTTATCTTGCTATGCAACTCCAACAACAATTCATTCCAACTTACTTGCTCAAATGTGTACTATATTTGTTTTAATAATAACAACTATGAAAACACCAGAAAGTTGATAAATAGGTAATTATATGATATGAATTACATATTTAATTATTTGGATTCTGATCTCTGTTGAACTGTTTTAGTTTGTTTTTCATTGTCTATTACATTCTCGCTTAAAGTAACTTCAACCTAAAACTAGTAACAGAGACTGATTAATTATTATCAATTACGCATTGTATCTCAACATTTTTAGTGTGTGTGTGTGTGACTATGTGTGTGTGCACGTGTGTATGCATGTGTGTGTGTGTGATGTTTAGTCGCTTCAATATTTAAAAAAGTCAATGGACAATTTTGTTGAATTGCCAATTTTTTTAACATCACCACCAGCAAGAACTTTAAGGTAATGTTGAAATGAGTTTTCTTCAATTTTTGCCAAGTTGTTTCTCAAGATAAAATTAAAAAAGGAAGGAAGGGGGGGGGGGGGGGGGGGGGGGGGGTAATGAACTTAGTACTGATTGACTAATCAAGTAGGTTTTCAATGGAGCACTCACTGAACCACATGCACTGACACACCATACACACACACTAAAACAGAATAACAACACACACACAGTGGTATACACACAGAGACAGAAACAGAGACTTTGCACACAGTCACACCCATACACTCAACTGTCTCAGTCAGTCAGTGGCCTACAAACTCACAAGAGAGAGACAGGGAGGGGGTGGAGAGGTGGAAAAAGAGAGGGTTCTATCTTTTAAGTAAGCTTTTACTTTGCTGAAAGTTGAAAAAAAAATTGTGTTACTTGATAACTTTTTCGTATCAAGACCGTAAACGATGTAGGAAAGCCACACTGAAACCGATCGATGTTCCATCTGGAACAGCGTTACCTCCCTTGCATTGTCAACTCGACGTAACAAAAACGTTTCAATCTTCAACTACAGCCTTAATCCAAGCTATATAAAAATTCTGCAACGATATTAAACTCATATGAACCTTTCGGCGTACTTTATTTTTTTTTACAGAATGGTCGGAAGAGTAAAAACGAGTTCGAAAATCGAATGTCTTCAGTGGTTTTGATTGCCTAGCCCAGCCTCACCGGAAGGATGAAAATGGAGCGTGCTTTCAGCAGTTATCGCCATAATATTGCAATATCCAGTTTCACAGCAGTTCTTTAATGCATAATAACCAGATCGTGCATTTAAAAAATGCATAAATAAAACGGTATACAAGCCTATATCGTCTTTGAACAAGTCCAGCTAATCCGCACACATGTGATCCGCCATTTTGGAAATTTGACTTAGTTGTTTGCAATGGGTCGAGGTCTTTGATTGGTTGTGGAGCGGACTACAGCGCATTAATATGCGGACATCGTTGATGACGCGAAAGAGGACATCGTGGGCTACATTTTGAGACCAAGATGATTATTTTCTTATCCGTAGGGCCTTGGAAATTACGGAAAACTTGATACTGTTTTACGTTTTTTCTTAATAACTTCGGCTATGCAAAACTGCCGCAGGCGGCTTAGGTATCGTTAGAAAGCTCATTTCAAGACGAACGCGGTGATACTAAATATAGAACTGTACACCGAGTGTGGTTGATTCCGCGAAGCGAGGAACACACGAAGCGAAACGTCATTCACTGATCGCGATGTCGGAATCTCGGCCGCGGCTTGCGCGAACGGCTTTCATATGCTCAATTCTTTTATTTATTGAAACTCATACACACATCACACAACAATTAAAATAAATGCAATGAAAAGATAAAAGATCAATCTTTATTTTGATACATGACAGATGAAAATTAATTAAGTGATTATCACACAACAAATGGTTGAAAAGGGCCAAATTTAGCCTTTTGCTTGTAGTGATTGCAGTATAGTGGCCTGCCTGCCACTAGCTACTAAGAGTAAGACAGTACTGCTCAATAAAACTTGGTTCTACAAACTGAACACATCTCTGAATACCTGCCCCTTCTTCTTCTGTGGTGGTGGCCAGCTTCTTTTTTTTTTTATAGAAGTAAATACACACACTTCAAATATTCATAATATTAGTCATGCCGTCTAAGAAGACTATAACAAGTATAAGTGTATAAGTGACTTGAGGTTGTGCAATGCTTCCTTAACCCTTTCGCCGCCAGCCATTTTTCAACAAAAAAATATCATTATAGTTAACTGGGTGGAGAGAAAAAAAATGATCTGCAATGTTGGGAATTCCTCTGTGAGTGTGACATGTCTAACATTAGGCCTATCCTTACTTCGCGAAATGAAGAAAATAGGGTCTTTGAATAACAGGTCCTGATTTGATGCCTTTTAGTAACATGGGTGTTAGACAATTGTGGTGCTAAAATGCGACATTGGCGGTGAAAGGGTTAAAAAAAATAAAAAAATAAAAGTCTATTTACGCCTATCTCCAGTTGTGTGTGTGTGCGCGTGTGTGTGTGAAGATGCATATTTATGGACCATAGACCTTTGTTTCGCAGTATCCAGGCAAGACCAATCCGGCTACCGTAGCGGTCCCCGGGGGCAAGCCCCAACAGCACTGCTTCAGGGGGTGACCAAAGAAAAAGAAGAGAGAGAAAAATATTGTATAACACTAAATATTACTAAATATCTCGGCATCACCATCAACAGCAAGATCTCCTGGGACTGCCACGTCAACAACATCAGTGCCAAGGCCAACAAAACCCTGGGTTTTCTCAGACGGAACCTAAAGATCAGCAGCATTGCCATCAAGGAACGAGCTTACAAAGCCTTTGTGCGTCCCTTGCTTGAGTATGCCTGCTCCGTCTGGGACCCATACACTGAGGAGAACATTGGCAAGTTGGAGGCGGTCCAGCGTAGGGCAGCACAATTTGTACTCAACCAGTACAGGCCTACATCAAGTGTGAGCACCATGCTTGAAAACCTGGGCTGGGAATCACTGGAGAGCAGACGGCAGAGGACCAGGCTCTCCACACTGCACAAGATCAGCACAGACGCTGTACATTTCCCAAATCTGCAAGCCAAACTGGTGCCGCTTCCATCTCGGCAAAGGCGTGGACACCACCTGCAGTTTCAGCGCATTCAGTGCCGCACTAAGTACAGGTCAAACTCATTCCTCCCAAGGACCATCAGGGAGTGGAACGAACTGCGGCGGGACTCCATCGCAGGCCTTCACTGCTTACGTGCGTGGCATGTCAGGACTGCAGGCTGATCAGTAACTCATCAGTCAGGTCTCGCCCCCCCCTTCCCCCCCTCCGCCCCCCTCCATCCCTCCACCCTTGCTTCCCCCTTGCCCACTCCAGTCTGTTTTTTGTTGTTACACCACCACTGCCAACTGAAATTTGAACAGCACCGGAACCCCTCTTCTTTTTTTTCTTCAAAAGGAGCCAGAATGGTCAGCTCATTGAGTGATTGACCGTGGGCCCTCAAGAGAAGAAGAAGAAGAATACCTTCAAAAATCTCCTTGACAAGGATGAAAATTTCAATCAACTATTTTTGTAACATAATGATTGAATTACAATCATAATTTTAAAAGGCATGCTTTAACTTAAGCAAACAAAACAGTGTCAATGAAGGGACGTTTATAAGCCGCAAAGCTTAGGCTTGAGCCAGTCCCACACTATGCTCGATACTATGCCATTATTCAATTGTCTTTTAACTCTTTATCATCTTAGTATCGCCATCATGTTTTTATAGAACTTTACATGTAATGGTTTCAATCAACATTTTCTACTCTTTTAATTCAGTATTTCATAGCAAACTGTTTTGATACTTCTTAAGTAAGTAAGAAAACAAATTGTTTGAACTGTTTTGTTTTCCACAGATAATCTGCTAAAGCTGGGCTGTGGGTGCAAAACGAAGTTGAACAAAATGTCACATCAGACAAAGGCAAGAACGGCTGAAGACTCTTTCAATGCCCCAAGCCCGCCTGTCCAGAGGAGAAACATCATGAGCACCCCCCTCCCCGTCCAACCTTGGACATGTGACGGAAAGGCAGTTTTACCCATCCAGGAGATGACTGCAGAAAGTCAGTAAAAGGTATCTACAATGACTGAAACTGCTTAATCATTTTTTTAAAAATTTGGTACAGGCTGAAATCCGTTTTTTGAAAACAACAAAAATATAATAAAAACATGAAAAAACGTCTGCTATAAGCGAAAACCCGATTACCACATAGAAACAGGTTTCAGTTTTGCTTTAACAGAAACTGAAGTGCTTGCTGGTTTGTGTCCTGCCAAGTGTAAATTTAATCCCATAGCTAGCGAGCATGTTTTCCTGTTGACCAATAGTTTCAAGAGGTGAAACTCTCCCCCCTGACACGCCGCAATAGTAAGGCTCTTCTTCTGCCCTCTATTACCCCCATGACACCCCCGGCGTCCCTCCCCCCCGCCCCCCGCACAGCATGGCCCAACCCCTGGACCCCTGCCCCATTTCGCTTTTTTTTGGAAAATCATCAGAATTTAACCCTTGTATCTATGGATAGATGATCTATTCATCCTCATCATCACTCTCTATATAATTTGTCATTGCAGACTTTTTTTTCCCCTAGTTTCTGACTTGTCTGACTCTTCTCTGTCGATCTTTAATCAATGTTACAGATTTCTGGTTGAAACATTAATTCAACGTTTCGATCTGTTTGCTTTTTAATAATAAAAATAAATGTTGCTTTAAAGTTTTCATCATGATTGAAAATTATAAACAAATCATTGTTAATTTTGCCAAACAAAAATCACTGCTGTGTAACTGTAAGACGAGTGTGTCAGTATTCCATTGCGTCCGTAGTTTAACCCATTCCTTGGTTTACTGCATGTTCATTGCTGTTTTGCAGTATGTAAAGGAAAGGTACAGTGATCACTGAACACACCCTGCTCTGTCTCGCCATGTTCAGTGCTGTTGTATGTAAAGGAAAGGTACAGTGATCACTGAACACACCCTGCTCTGTCTCGCCATGTTCAGTGCTGTTGTCTTGCAGTATGTAAAGGAAAGGTACAGTGATCACTGAACACACCCTGCTCTGTCTCGCCATGTTCAGTGCTGTTGTATGTAAAGGAAAGGTACAGTGAGCACTGAACACACCCTGCTCTGTCTCGCCATGTTCAGTGCTGTTTTGCAGTATGTAAAGGAAAGGTACAGTGAGCACTGAACACACCCTGCTCTGTCTCGCCATGTTCAGTGCTGTTGTATGTAAAGGAAAGGTACAGTGAGCACTGAACACACCCTGCTCTGTCTCGCCATGTTCAGTGCTGTTGTCTTGCAGTATGTAAAGGAAAGGTACAGTGAGCACTGAACACACCCTGCTCTGTCTCGCCATGTTCAGTGCTGTTGTCTTGCAGTATGTAAAGGAAAGGTACACCGTACAGTGAGCACTGAACACACCCTGCTCTGTCTCGCTATGTTCAGTGCTGTTGTCTTGCAGTATGTAAAGGAAAGGTACAGTGACTGAGCACTGAACACACCCTGCTTTGTCTCGCCTATGTTGATTGTCGAGATCTGTGACGTGTTTTTGTTCACTGACATCTGGTATAGAATTTCTATAATGTATTCCTAGTGCTGACTCACCGGAGAAGCCTCTTGTGCAGCATTTTTCCCTAACCCCACTCCTTTTTCATATTGAGTGCTGTTTTGTGTGTGTTGTCCTGTGAGACCTAGAAATATGAGGGGAGAGGCAACTTTGACTTGAGTGACAACTCCTTGTTGTCACTGGGTCTTTAACAACCTTTCAACGCTGCTATTCTTCATCCAAAATTTAACCTTAATCTTACCCGGGTAGATAATTTCGTCTGCAATTTGGGGATCCTTTTGACTGCATAAAAGAGGCCTGCCCTTACCTCGCAAATTTAAGAACAAAGGTCATTCTGATACCAAGACCCTCATTAGATGCCTTTGTTATGAGTGGGGGTCAAATAATTGTGGTGCCAGAGGCGACAGTTGCGATGAAGGTTAGCATGCGCAAGTGTGGGAGCACACTGGTGACACATGGACCTTGCTTTTTTGGTTGTTGTTGCTGTCCCATCTTCTGGGCCGTCATGCGTTTGCTCCCACGTGCTCTTCCGAATCCCAATTCGCCGTACACCCGGGAACCTTGCGTTTGTTTCTCAACCGGAAGTCTTGATTTTTTTTTTTGGTGTTTTCAGCCTCTGCCACATTTTATGGGGGGTTTTCAACAATTTGCTGCAGAATTTAAAAAAATCATCCTTTCCTGGGTTTTTACTGCCATTTTCATTAACCAAATTGTCCTTGCAGTAATTAAAGGAAGGTACGGAGCACATGAACAACTCTGCTCTGTCTCACTAGGGGTGAATTGGTGAGCTTTGAAGGTGGTCAGTAACTACTGTTATCTGGATCGTAAGTTATATGATAGGAATGAGTATAATGAGCACTTTATTTTGATCTGCCTGATGCTTTGTGTTGTTCAATGTTGAATTGGATTTTGTCACCTGCTTGTGAACAAACTTCTAGGGTCTTGCCTGAAGTTTTTAATCATAAGAAAGAGAAGGGTCATAACTGCTAAGCCAATTAAACCCCTCAAGAGAGAAATGAGTTTTTTATGGCCTCTTTGTCTGAAATCAGACACATATTGGACATTTGTAATACAAATATGTTGGAACCAATACTGGGAGCATGCCCGGAGGCAGTACGCACCAGTAAAATCCCGAATTTTTTTTAAATTATACAATATCTGTAGCGGTACCCAGCCCTCGTTAAACCTCATCGCTATGGCACCGCCAACAATTAGTGTAAAATAACGGAATTCCCCACTCCACTCGAAGATATACTCACTATGAGACTTTTTATAGCAGGTTTTTTGTTTGAAGTTTTGTAAAGGGTTAGTTAATTACAGTCGATCATTGATTGAATTTTATGGTAATCAAAATTAATTTTTCTCTTTTCCTCGCTGCAACATTTTGTTTTCTTTAATTATTCGGCTTATTTTGTTGTTATTTTTAAATACGAGTGTTTAACTTTAAAATATGGTGCTTACTCCATACTTTCTGTTGCTTGCTTAAAACAATCGTATCACTTCCAAATTCCAGTGTCAATATTATGTGATTACGCATGGTTTTTCTTCTGTACTTAGAATGTTTATTTCGATCCTTTCCTGGGTTTACTGCATGTTCAGTGCAGTTTCTTGCAGTAATGTAAGAGGCAAGGTACAGTGAGCAGAAAAACACTCTGCTCTGTTCACTGAGTCTCTCACTATGTTCATTGTGCTGTTTGAATGTGGTTCAGTAACACCTGTTATCAGGTTCCTATGTACGATAAGAGTATCAAAATGAATACTTGTATTTTATCTGCACTGGGGGCCAAGTGGTTTGGTTTGTTGGATTGGTCACCTGTTTGTTAACAATATAACTCCTTATGAACGCAGGTTTTGTTGAAGTTTTGTAAATGGGTCATGAATAATACAGAAGGGTCGATTTATAGTTTAAAGCTTATCGCCTAATTTTTTCGGAATTGATGAAATTCTGCTTAACGTCCTCCGGTCTGGAGCAGATGGACTATTAGTAACGTGTAGATAGACAGATGGTGGACGATCCTGGAGGCATCCTATCCTAGTATCATGTGGCGGTAACCTAGTCGATAGTTTTAACGAGGCGGTGGTTTACCGCTACACTATCTATATTGTTAAAAAATCGGGACTTTGTTACTCGTGTTGCACTGCCTCTGGTCATTGCAGCCTAGTTGTTCCACCATCTTTGTATTTAACAAATGATCCATATGTGTCTGATGACCGGGGACGTTAAAAACATCATTTTCACTGGATGCAATGCCCGGAGGCAGTGCAACACAGGAAAGTCCCAAATTTGTCAACATACAGATGGTAGTTTAGGCACTATAATGTTTGCACCTTGTTATAAGGCGCCCCCCCAAATTTGCACAAACTTGCAGTGTTGTTATTCTATCTTTGTACTAATCTTTAGTCCCAATGGTGGCAGGGGTCTTACTCTTAGTCTGGAGAAACGGACTCGCCTTATACTTTTAAGTTATTTATGTCAGAAAATACGGTAAAATAAATTATTTATGCTGCAGATTTTGTTTCTTTTTATTGCTCCACACTTTTTGTCAATGTTGCTGTTTTAGAGAATGGTGATTTGCAAATATCGCGCTTGAATCTGGTACTTTTTGTTGGCTGCTGAAATCATAATTATTATTTTGAATTCTAGTGTCACTTATTATGTGATGTACATATTTGTAAGGACTATGAGCTATGCCTTTGGTTCCCCCCCAGACTGAGAACCCTGCACCTACCTTACTCGACTGATCAAATTAGAAATAGAGTAACACAATCTGATTTCGTGCTAAAAATTTGGGTCCGAAAAATTATAGGTCTGAAAAATAGGTACTCACAATTTTTTGTAGCTTAGAATTAGTCATCCTTCCTGGTTTTACTGCACGTTTCGTGCCCGTTGTCTATGCAGTATGTAAAGGAAGTAACAGTGAACACTAAACACACTCTGCTTGCTCTGTCACTATGTTGATTGGTGACGATTTGATGTGTTTCAGTAACACCTGTTTTTTTTGGATCTAATAGAATGATATTCAAAATGATTACTCGATTACTTTTAGCTGCTCTAAAACTCTTGTTTTTGTTGGTGGTTTGTTATCGTTTGTGAACAAAATTACTACTTGGCACTATATTATGAAGCGCAGGTTTTGTTTAAGATTTTCAACGAAAAGGTTAATGTAAGGCAGAGGATCGAATTTTTTAGTTTAGAATAATCTTAAATAATTAATTCATGGCTTGGCAGTATGTTCTTTCTTTTAATTGCTCACTTTTTTTGTTGTTGCTATTTTAAAAATGTGAATTTAGAAATAGCGCGCTTGAATCTGTAACTTTTTTGGTTGGCTGCTGGAAAACCATCAGAATCAATTTAAATTCAGTGTCCAATATTTATTGTGTACTCAACGTTTTTTCTGTATCCTTAGAACAGGTTTTTTTCATCCTTTCTGGGTTGACTGCCTGTGTCAGTGCATTGTCTTGCATATGAAGGAAGTACCGTGGACACTTGACCACTCTGCTCTGTCTGAGTCCTCTCACTAATGTTCATTGTGACGATTTGAATGTGTTCAGTACACCTGTTTTTTAGGATCCTTGATGTACAATAGAATGAGTACATGTATCAAAATGAATACTTTAGCTGCTCGAAAGCCATTTTTGTTGTTGATTTGGCTTACCCTGTTTGTGAACAATGCTACTCACTTGGCCACTATGACCTATGACGCAGTTTGTTTAGTTTTGTAAAAAGTTAATGTAATAGGAAGATCAATTTTAATAGTTTAGGATTAATCTGATAATTTATTCATGCTGTGTTTTTCTTACTTTTTATTGCTCCTTTTTTTGTATTGTTGCTATTTTAAATGTTGAATTTCAAAATAAGCGCGCTTGAATTCTGTAAACTTTTTGGTTGTCTGCTGGAAAACATCAGAATCATTAAAATTCTTGGTCCCAATAATTATGTGATGGAACTCATCCGTTTTCTGTAGCTTAGTAAATGTTTTTTCATCCCTTTCCCTGGGGGTTAACTGCTCTGGTCAGTGGTTTCCAAGTGTCTTGCAGTATGTAGAGAAAGGTAACATGTAACACTGAACACACTCTGCTCTGTCTTGAGTCCTCTCACTATTGTTCATTGTGACTTTGAATGTGGTCATAACACCTGTTTTTTTAGGCATCCTTATGACTAATAGTAAAATAGGAATGATTTCAAATGAATACTTATTTATCTGCCTCGGAGCCAGTTGGTTTTTTGTTGATTTGTCACTGTTTGTGAACAATATTATGAACTATGATGAGTGCGTGTTTTGTTGAAGTTTTGTAAAGTTTATGATCTGATATCAGAAGGATCGAATTTTATGTTTTTCGGAGTCTTAGCGCACCGCACCGTATTATACGGTGCCCCCCGCCAACTTGACACGTAATTAATAATCAACTTTAAATTCAGGTGTCAAGATTTATGCAATGTACCCTAGTTTAAATTGACTATAAGGCCAGTGTACACACATACGATATTCCTTGCGGAAACCCGTGTGCAATCCCATAAAATAGGTGAACAAAGAATGGAAAAGATTTGCACCGTGTCCGCTTTCCCCTATAGGCGTAACTTTTACTCTTCTTTCTTTCCACTTATTATTTATGTGTCCCTACTGTGAAACCCAGCCTGCGGTGGATAAACGATTTTTTTCCCCGTTAACTGAGACCCCTGTGCCTTAATGTGACTCGACCTAATAAATAGTAAAAATAATAGAGTACTTAACAAAAATCTGAATTTGTGCTAATTTTGGGGGGTTGCGCCTTATAGTCGAAAATCTGGGAGCTCACAATTTTTTGTACTTAGATTATTTTCATCCTTTCCTGGGTTTACTGCCGTTCCGTTGCCGTTTTAGGAAGCGTGCCGGCGCCCTCTAATTAATGAATGTTCGTGCTGAAAGTCGGGCGTTCTTGTACACCTGATCGTTAATCTGCGTCTCTGCTT
>CM065686.1:44830886-44833386 GCA_017654935.2 Phymorhynchus buccinoides
TTTATGACTTGGTCCATGAAAGATTCGAGTATGTACACGCCAAAATTCAGGAATTGGTGTTGAACCACAAGCGAGTAAATAGACAACAAAGTCGTCGTTTAAAGGAGACAGAGCGTTGTGACCTGGCCGGTTTCAATCTCACCTCGTCGTGAGACTAACTAAACTAAAGAGTTTCTACTAAGAGTTAAGCGTGAAACCGGTCACGCTACTCTGCTTCCTTAAAATATATTTTTCCCACCATCAAGATTTAGTTCATGGCACGGAACGCGGAAGATGTTCTACAGTAATGGAACAGCTTAAGTTGACACAAGCTAGAACACCAAGGCTACATGAAAATGTTGCTATGCTCTGCATAGTTATGCGGGGATTGTCTTTAGCCATGACAAGCTCCTAGCATTACATCATCAGTCTAAAGTCATCCGAAGTCGGCGCGTGACTGCCCACGTGGTGGCGTAATCAAAAACGGTCACACACGCAATGTTCTCATCCCTAGCTTGGTGCATTTGTACCATAGTGTTCACGTGCTTCGGCTGTTGGGATGATCCCTGGAACCGTTAAGCCAGGGTACGACAACAACAACAACAACAACAACAACAACAACAACAAGACAGACCAAATTCAGATTTAAATACCCGTAAGCAACAACTAACAAAGGCCCTAAGTGGAATCCCTCTGGGGAACATCATAGATCCTACCGTATTAAACATTTTGTGTTACTAACTTGTCTGAGTGTTTGAAAAGGTCACGCAAAATGTTCGTTCATGACATCATTCAAATTTGATAATGGATTATATAATAGCAAATCATTAGAAAAAAGATTTGAACGAGACTGTTCGATCGAGTTCTGCATCAAGCTCATAAATGCAAAAGTCCTACATGCTAGAACTTTAGAAGCCGTGATTTTAAAATAGAATGTATAATGTTAAAGGGACACCCTGACGGATGAGTTTCTGCAAGAAACACGTCGCGATAACCAGTAAAACACCCTTTACAGAGATCGCAACACTCACTTTGCTCTGGTTTCCTAGAAATCAAACCATCAAATCGGCGATTCGATTCCTCCTTGACGGATTATTTCAGTGAAAGACAAGGCAAGTGCAAAAAAAGTCATCCGTCAGGGTCTCTGACCGATTGTATTCCTTTAAAGGAACAATGTTCCGTCAGGGTGTCCCTTTAAAGGAACAATGTTGTACGTTCAGCAACACCCTGGGGACATATTACGAGGGATGGGGAAGGAATGAGGGAGGGTAGTGTAGTCAACATTTAAAGACCCACCAGATCACGTGACAAAATCACGGGTTTCACGTGTTTTTCCCTCTTATAGCTGGTAAGAAATCTTGTTTTGACCAGGTTTGACTCCCATAGAAATGCCTCCAAGTTCAAACCGAAACATCATTTTAAAGAGCAGCCTCAATTTGAAGTTGGGGACATTTGTATGTGGGTCACAACTACCTAGAAAAAAACCCAAGGGACTTAATCGTGGTGCGTCAGTGTGTCTTTAATACACACAGCCGGAACGGTATTAACAGAAAAGCAAAAGAATACTGTATTATAAGTATATTATTTTTATAACTGATCCCGAGATATGAACAAAGACAAATCATTAGTGTGCAAATCCGTTAGTAAAGCCACCGATCAATCGGACACAGGATGTGTAAGGACACAGGTGTGGGTAAATGAGTGCACGTTTAGTCTTTCATCACATTAATAGCAATACTAGCACTTTGACTAGCATTTTATTTTAGCATGAATGGAGATAGCCCGCGTTTGATATCCTAAACGGACGTGTTTGAAGTGCTCGTACTGGCAAAGCTTCGGTGCTTCTGGCTGCTGATTGCTTTTTTTTTCAGTAGTGATCTGAAAACGTTAGCGAATATGTGCACCTGTCACGCACATGACTGTAATAGACGACGGTACTCTCCTAATGGACATTGAACGAACGAACGAACGAACGAAATTTTATTTATACAGGGTAATGAGATAAGTATATTTACTGATTTACACCCAGCCCTGTGGTAAATGAAAATATCGAATAAACAACAATAACAAAACATGCAATGAAAGAAAAATAATAAACAACAACCAGTAACATGTAAAACGAGATCACCGTATCGACTCGAATGTAAAACATACACGAGCTTAGCGTATTCAAGATATTCAAATGATCAAGTCCAAACATCACCATTACGAACGCTCCGCGCACCCCCCCCCCCCCTACTTTCCATCATCTGTCATCCCTCCCCCCCCTCTCTCTTCAATCATACACTAGCCGCATTATCACCATCACCACTCAGTTCCATCCTCATCCTCATCCTCATCCTCATCATCCTCATCCTCCTCCTCCTCATCACCATCATCATCATCATCATCATCAAACTGTCTCCGCAACAGGTTCATCATCACTTCTCACCTTCATCTCCATCTCATTCCTTCGCACCATCTTCTATCACCGTTATCATCACACCACCAACATTAGACAGATATCCACCACCATCACCAT
>CM065686.1:44845886-44855886 GCA_017654935.2 Phymorhynchus buccinoides
ACAGATAAGAGAAGACAGGAGTAGAGAAACAATGAAACGGAGAAGCAGACAGATAATAGAAGACAGGTGTAGAGAAACAATGAAATGGAGAAGCAGACAGATAAGAGAAGACAGGAGTAGAGAAACAATGAAATAGAGAAGCAGACAGATAAGAGAAGACAGGAGTAGAGAAACAATGAAACGGAGAAGCAGACAGATAAGAGAAGACAGGAGTAGAGAAACAATGAAATGGAGAAGCAGACAGATAAGAGAAGACAGGAGTAGAGAAACAATGAAATGGAGAAGCAGACAGATAATAGAAGACAGGAGTAGAGAAACAATGAAACGGAGAAGCAGACAGATAATAGAAGACAGGAGTAGAGAAACAATGAAATGGAGAAGCAGACAGATAAGAGAAGACAGGAGTAGAGAAACAATGAAATGGAGAAGCAGACAGATAAGAGAAGACAGGAGTAGAGAAACAATGAAATGGAGAAGCAGACAGATAATAGAAGACAGGAGTAGAGAAACAATGAAATGGAGAAGCAGACAGAAGACAGGAGTAGAGAAACAATGAAATGGAGAAGCAGACAGATAAGAGAAGACAGGAGTAGAGAAACAATGAAATGGAGAAGCAGACAGATAAGAGAAGACAGGAGTAGAGAAACAATGAAATGGAGAAGCAGACAGATAAGAGAAGACAGGAGTAGAGAAACAATGAAATAGAGAAGCAGACAGATAAGAGAAGACAGGAGGAGTAGAGAAACAATGAAATGGAGAAGCAGACAGATAAGAGAAGACAGGAGGAGTAGAGAAACAATGAAATGGAGAAGCAGACAGATAAGAGAAGACAGGAGTAGAGAAACAATGAAATAGAGAAGCAGACAGATAAGAGAAGGCAGGAGTAGAGAAACAATGAAATAGAGAAGCAGACAGATAAGAGAAGGCAGGAGTAGAGAAACAATGAAATGGAGAAGCAGACAGATAAGAGAAGGCAGGAGTAGAGAAACAATGAAATAGAGAAGCAGACCCGAGAGGTGATGGACAAAGAAACAGTATTGAGTGTAAAATAATTATAGAAAGGCGCTATGGAAATGCTATCAATTATTATGATGATTATTTATTATTGTGAGTGAGTCATGGTAAAAACAAAGAGCAAACAAAACATGAAAAGAAGAAAGCCCCCCCCCCCCCCCCCCCCCCCCCCCCATACACACACGTTTCTCATTTATTTATGACGACAGGATGAAAAAAAGTTTTGTTGAGCTTATTCCTTTATTGTCAATCAAAAGATCATTTTTACTTTACTTGACTTGACTTGACACACACACACACACACACACACAAATACACACACACACATACACACACACACACACACACACACACACACACACACGTGTGTCTGTCTGCATGTCGTCCTAATCATATGGACTGGCACACGCACACGTCAGTATTGATCGATCATTCGATCTGACAAGGAATAAATGAATGGCACGGAGCATTAACGAGATGACAGAGAGACAATGTCAAAGAAATCATGCACAATAGGATGTAGACCCCCCAAAAAACCAACAACCCCACAGAAATACAACAACAAACAACCAGTGCCTGCTGTTGCTGCTCTATTGGAGCATCGTAAATGATAGCAGAAACAAGCGCGGAATCGCAATAGTTTGTGGCACGCAGTCTATTTTTACCACTCCAATCATAAGTAACCTCCCCTGGCTTTTCAATAATTTTAATCTGTAAACCAGAATGTTATCTCTGCACCATTTCGTAACTTTTTATATCTTTTGGAAAACATTTAAAACTATGTATCCTACTTATACTCATCGAAAGAAGCACCGCATACTCGTCGTGTCTGTTGCAGTGTCTGTATTACGTATGTTTATTATTTTGTACGCTTTAAAATACATCATTTTAAAGAGCAGCCTCAATTTGAAGTGCAGCCTCGATTTGAAGTGCGACAATTTTGTAGCCTCGATTTGAAGTGCGACAATTTTGGACCGACCGACAGACCGACAGACCGACAAAGTGAGTTATAGGTTTGTGGCTTGAGCCACAAACACAAAAGAGAGTCAAAAACAAACAAATGCAGTAGAGACCGCTGAAGCCGGCAAAACAGAGGAGAGGAGAGAAGTGACGAGGAGAGAAAAGGAGAAGAAAAACAAGTGCAACGCCAAGCGGCTGCAAAGTCCCCTCGCAGCATCGCCGAGCTACTCCGAAATCGGAATGTGTCGGCTGTACACACAGCGAGGAGACCATTGAGAACTGAAAACAGAACGCACGCACGGACGGATGGACGGCCGGAAAGAAGTGGGACATATCGGGCCTGTGACACAAAGTGCCATAAATAACTTTAGTAAAAGGGAGTGAATTACGAGAAGTTCCTTCTCCTTATTCATTTCACTATATTCTCTCTTAGCCTCACTATTTCATATTTGTTTCATCTTGTACTTTAGTCAACCTCCTGATATTTACGACCCTCAATCTCAAAGTCTGCTTCTTCCAGTTTTGTTACACTTTTGTACAACTTACTTGTGGGCGGTACCATAGCCGATGAGGTTTAACCGAGGCGTGGTTACTGCTACACCTATCTGTATTGTTAAACAAATCGGGACTTTACTGGTATAGCACTGCCTCCGGGCATTGCCTCCAGTATCGTTCCCACCATCTTTGTATCTACAAATGTCCCATATGTGTCTGTTCCAGACCGAGAGGACGCAAAGCACCATTTTTCATTCATTCTTCATGAGAATAATTAGTTTAATATACTATCTGTATCGTTAAAAATTCGGGACTTTCCTGGAGCTGCACTGCCTTCGGGCATTGCCTCCAGGCTCGTTCCCACCATCTTTATATCTACTAAAGTCCCATAATAGTCTGCTTCAGACCGGAGGACGTTAAACGGATTTTCATTCATTCAAGAAAATAATCCTAGGCTGATCCTAAGCCTAACACTTCCCCCCAAAAAAAAATGGCGGAATGATGCTTCTGAGTAAAAACAAAAATTCAATGCGAAAATGTGAGGGTAGGATGGGGTGGGGTGGGGTGGGTTTGCCTAAAGTACAAGACTACCATCATGAGGGTGAGAGAAAGGAAAAGGTCTTTGTCATTGGATTTACATTACAGCGAAGCTGTGTGTTTTGTTTATGATTCGTTTTATTGCTTAATAAACATGGTGGTCACAGTTCACAAGGACATTACATCTCTAATATTAAGGATTCATGAATGGACTCCATTCATGTTTGCACGTGAAACGCGTGGAAGCTGTTTGTTAGGTGACCACAATGCTGCACAGTTTTTGCTTAGAATAACACAATAGCTAAACAATAGAATATAATGCAAGAGAGAGAGAGGGAGAGAGAGAGAGAGAGAGAGAGAGAGAGAGAGAGAGAGAGAGAGAGAGAGAGAGAGAGAGAGAGAGAGAGAGAGAGAGAGAGAGAGAGAGAGTTTTGTTTAGAATAACACAATAGACAATAGAAAAAATATGAGAGCGAGAGAGAGCGTTTTGCTTAGAATACCACAATAGAAAAAAAAAATGAGAGAGAGAGAGAGAGAGAGAGAGAGAGAGAGAGAGAGAGAGAGAGAGAGAGAGAGAGAGAGAGAGAGAGAGAGAGAGAGAGCTTAGAGAGAACTTTGCTTAGAATAACACAATAGAAAAATATGAGAAAAATATGAGAGAGAGAGAGAGAGAGAGAGAGAGAGAGAGAGAGAGAGAGAGAGAGAGAGAGAGAGAGAGAGAGAGAGAGAGAGAGAGAGAGAGAGAGAGAGAGAGAGAGAGAGAGAGAGAGAGAGAGAGAGAGAGAGAGAGAGAGAGAGAGAGAGCATTTTGTTTAGAATAACACAACATAAAAAAATATGAGAGAGAGAGAGAGAGAGAGAGAGAGAGAGAGAGAGAGAGAGAGAGAGAGAGAGAGAGAGAGAGAGAGAGAGAGAGAGAGAGAGAGATATATATATATATATATATATATATATATATATATAGAGAGAGAGAGAGAGAGAGAGAGAGAGAGAGAGAGAGAGAGAGAGAGAGAGCGTTTTGCTTAGAAATAACACAATAAAAAAAATGAGAGAGAGAGAGAGAGAGAATACGAATACGAATACGAATGTTTTTATTGAGGGTAAAACAGATAAGCTGGGTAGCTTTTTTACACCATTGCCCTCAAGCAAATAACAACAATTAATGAAGAAAATAATAAACAGAAATTAATTTAAAAAACACCAAAACCTGGCAGCAGAGAGAGAGAGAGAGAGAGAGAGAGAGAGAGAGAGAGAGAGAGAGAGAGAGAGAGAGAGAGAGAGAGAGAGAGAGAGAGAGAGAGAGAGAGAGAGAGAGAGAGAGAGAGAGAGAGAGAGAGAGAGAGAGAGAGAGAGAGAGAGAGAGAGAGAGAGAGAGAGAGAGAGAGAGAGAGAGAGAGAGAGAGAATACGAATACGAACTTTTTTAATGAAGGAAATTGGATAAGCTGAGACAGCTTTTTTACACCATGCCCTGAGGCAACACATGATGGGAAAAAAAGAAGAAGAAAAAATCGTAAACATGCAAAAAATACAGTATTTCATTTTTTGCATTCAAAAATTAAAGAACAGATTAAGAGAGAAGAGAGAGAGAGAGAGAGAGAGAGAGAGAGAGAGAGAGAGAGAGAGAGAGAGAGAGAGAGAGAGAGAGAGAGAGAGAGAGAGAGAGAGAGAGAGAGAGAGAGAGAGAGAGAGAGAGAGAGAGAGAGAGAGAGAGAGAGAGAGAGAGAGAGAGAGAGAGAGAGAGAGAATGAATAAGTTAGTTTTTTTCTTTATTGAGGATAAAAGATTAAGCAACATTGCTTTTTTTCGTCCAGTCCTCATGCAGAAAAATAGAAACCGAAGAAAAGAAACCAAACATAAATACAAAGAACAACCCAAAGAAAACAAATGAGTGAAAAAAATACCATCTTAAGCTAAACAATTGTCTGCCCCATCCTTCGAGAGAGAGAGAGAGAGAGAGAGAGAGAGAGAGAGAGAGAGAGAGAGAGAGAGAGAGAGAGAGAGAGAGAGAGAGAGAGAGAGAGAGAGAGAGAGAGAGAGAGAGAGAGAGAGAGAGAGAGAGAGAGAGAGAGAGAGAGAGAGAGAGAGAGAGAGAGAGAGAGAGAGAGAGAGAGAGAGAGAGAGAGAGAGAGAGAGAGAGAGAGAGAGAGATGAGAAAAGATAGATGAAAACAGAGACATAGGCGAACTGACATAAGGGAGAGAATCACAAGACAATAATAGTGAAAAAAAGAATCAAAATCAAATCAAAATCAAACTCACTTTATTATCTCCCAAGGAGATATTTTGTTCAGGTGCCTGAATAACAAAGACATCGACATTCAGCATGCATGAATAAGAGCACATGTTGACTTAAGGTGACATGAGTATACAAAATAAATTATGCATAAAATGTATACGGACATAGACATTTAGCATGCGTGAGCATAATGTACATATTTAAAGGTTACACATAATACACGCTTAAAGATCAAACTACTTGTGGCGGTACCATAGCCGATGAGGTTTAACCGAGGCGTGGTTACTGCTACACCTATCGGCACTGTTAAAAAATCGGGACTTTACTGGTGTTGCACTGCCTCCTGGCATTGCCTCCAGTATCGTTCCCACCATCTTTGTATTTACAAATGTCCCATATGTGTCTGTTCCAGACCGAGAGGACGCAAAGCACCATTTTTCATTCATTCTTCATGAAAATAATTAGTTTAATATACTATCTGTATCGTTAAAAATTCGGGACTTTCCTGGAGCTGCACTGCCTCCGGGCATTGCCTCCAGGCTCGTTCCCACCATCTTTATATCTACTAAAGTCCCATAATAGTGTCTGCTTCAGACCGGAGGACGTTAAACAGATTTTCATTCATTCAAGAAAATAATCCTAACCCTAACCCTAACCCTTTCTCCCCCCAAAAAATGGCAGAATATTGCTTCTGAGTAAAAACAAAAATTCAATGCGAAAATGTGAGGGTAGTGTGGGGTGGGGTGGGGTGGGTTGGGTTTGCCTAAAGTACAAGATTGCCATCATGAGGGTGGGGGAAAGAAAAAGGTCTTTGTCGTTGGATTTACATTACAGCGAAGCTGTGTGTTTTGTTCATGGTTCGCTTTATTGCTTAATAAACATGGTGGTCACAGTTCGCAAGGACAATACATCTCTAATATTAATGATTCATGAATGGACTCCATTCACGTTTGCCCGTGAAACGCGTGAAAGATGTTTTGTTATGTGACCACAATGCTGCACAGTTTTTGTTTAGAATAACACGATAGCAAAGCAATAGAATATAATGCAAGAGAGAGAGAGAGAGAGAGAGAGAGAGAGAGAGAGAGAGAGAGAGAGAGAGAGAGAGAGAGAGAGAGAGAGAGAGAGAGAGAGAGACAGAGAGAGAGAGAGAGAGAGAGAGAGAGACGTAGACAGAGACAGAGAGAGAGAGAGAGAGAGAGAGAGAGAGAGAGAGAGAGAGAGAGAGAGAGAGAGAGCGTTTTGCTTAGAATAACACAATAGAAAAAATATGAGAGCGAGAGAGAGCGTTTTGCTTAGAATAACACAATAGAGAGAGAGAGAGAGAGAGAGAGAGAGAGAGAGAGAGAGAGAGAGAGAGAGAGAGAGAGAGAGAGAGAGAGAGAGAGAGAGAGAGAGAGAGAGAGAGAGAGAGAGAGAGAGAGAGAGAGAGAGAGAGCGTTTTGGCTTAGAATAACACAACAGAAAAAAATATGAGAGAGAGAGAGAGAGAGAGAGAGAGAGAGAGAGAGAGAGAGAGAGAGAGAGAGAGAGAGAGAGAGAGAGAGAGAGAGAGAGAGAGAGAGAGAGAGAGAGAGAGAGAGAGAGAGAGAGAGCGTTTTGCTTAGAATAAAACAATAAAAAAAATATGAGAGAGAGAGAGAATACGAATACGAATACGAATGTTTTTATTGAGGGTAAAACAGATAAGCTGGGTAGCTTCTTTACACCATTGCCCTCAAGCAAATAACAACAATTAATGAAGAAAATGATAAACAGAATTTTTTAAAAAACCCACCAAAACCTGGCAACAGAGAGAGAGAGAGAGAGAGAGAGAGAGAGAGAGAGAGAGAGAGAGAGAGAGAGAGAGAGAGAGAGAGAGAGAGAGAGAGAGAGAGAGAGAGAGAGAGAGAGACAGAGAGCGAGCGAGAGCAAGAGCGTTTTGCTTAGAATAGCACAACAGAAAAAAATATGAGAGAGAGAGAGAGAGAGAGAGAGAGAGAGAGAGAGAGAGAGAGAGAGAGAGAGAGAGAGAGAGAGAGAGAGAGAGAGAGAGAGAGAGAGAGAGAGAGAGAGAGAGAGTGTTTTGCTCAGAATAACACAATAAAAAAAATATGAGAGAGAGAGAGAATACGAATACGAATGTTTTTATTGAGGGTAAAACAGATAAGCTGGGTAGCTTCTTTACACCATTGCCCTCAAGCAAATAACAACAATTAATGAAGAAAATGATAAACAGAAATTTAAAAAAAACCCCCCACCAAAACCTGGCAACAGAGAGAGAGAGAGAGAGAGAGAGAGAGAGAGAGAGAGAGAGAGAGAGAGAGAGAGAGAGAGAGAGAGAGAGAGAGAGAGAGAGAGCTTTGTTTAGAATGACACAATAGAGAGAGAGAGAGAGAGAGAGAGAGAGAGAGAGAGAGAGAGAGAGAGAGAGAGAGAGAGAGAGAGAGAGAGAGAGAGAGAGAGAGAGAGAGAGAGAGAGAGAGAGAGAGCAAGAGCGAGAGCGTTTTGCTTAGAATAACACAACAGAAAAAAATATGAGAGGGAGAGAGAGAGAGAGAGAGAGAGAGAGAGAGAGAGAGAGAGAGAGAGAGAGAGAGAGAGAGAGAGAGAGAGAGAGAGAGAGAGAGAGAGAGAGAGAGAGAGAGAGAGAGAGCGTTTTGCTTAGAATAACACAATAAAAAAAAATATGAGAGAGAGAGAGAATACGAATACGAATGTTTTTATTGAGGGTAAAACAGATAAGCTGGGTAGCTTATTTACACCATTGCCCTCAAGCAAATAAACAACAATTAATGAAGAAAATGATAAATAGAAATTTAAAAAAAACCCACCAAAACCTGGCAACAGAGAGAGAGAGAGAGAGAGAGAGAGAGAGAGAGAGAGAGAGAGAGAGAGAGAGAGAGAGAGAGAGAGAGAGAGAGAGAGAGAGAGAGAGAGAGAGAGAGAGAGAGAGAGAGAGACTCAAACTCAAAAATGTTTTAATGTCAGACCTCCGGCCTATAACATTGAGGGTGCGCATATACACACATAATGTGATAAATGAAAACAGGACAAATGTGAATATTATTTCACTTAGCACTAGCATGTTATCCAAATAAATTTCATAATGCATAAGTTCATGTATTAACTGACATAAGTTCATCTCTTTTTTTAAGCGCATAAAATATAAACATGGCAACATCTCTAGTTTTGAATGTATTTTCATTGGCAAGGAGGCTTTTTAATTCAATGGAATAGTAGTTTCTAAATTGATTATGTTTGAAAATATACTTGTCTCTTAGCTCTTTATAGGTAGTGCAATAAATCAAGAAGTGCAACTCGTTTTCTATTTGATCGCAGAATGGACAGGTTTGGGGAATATTATTGTCGAAGCGTTTGTTATTTCTCAAATCATTTACGCCCAGTCGAAACTGAGCGAAACAAGCCTTGAACTTCTTAATTGTTAGTTGAGTAAGGAAGTGTTCAGGTTGTAGAAGAAGTTTGAACGTACGATAAGTAAGGAAACGGTCACTAGAATTCAATTTACTGTTCCAGTCCTGTTTATAGCAGTCTATCATCCGTTGCCTGAATATGCTAATGAAATTTTTTATATTTACAACCCCTCCCGCTAACCACACCTCTGAAAATCCATATATGTCTAAGCAATGTTTAATACTTTGAGCCCAGTTTGTGTTGGTTCGATTACTGTCTGTCAGTTTATTTGCGTTTGAGACGTAGGCTTGTTTGGGGATTCTGTTTAAAGCCATGTCTTGTAATATAAACCAGTAACGCAATGCCCTTATCGTGCTGTCTATATATAATGTATAGCGGCCTAGCTCTCCATAAACCATCGTGTTGGGTGTTTTAACGCTTACATTTAATAACTTCTTGCAGGCAAATAATTGTACTGATTCGATTACTTTATACTGAGTCATACCCCACATTTCCGCTGCGTACAGAAGCATAGGTTTTACCTGGGCGTCAAACAATCTAAAAAATACAGTCGTGTCCCTATTTCCTAAGCTCCACATAGTTTTCATTAGTTCTAAAACTCTACACCTAGCTCTTCTCGCATACTCCTCTAATGCAGTTACGTATGACAACCTTGTTGTTAGCGTGAAACCTAAGTACTTGTAGCTATTTACTACTTCAATTTGTATCCCTTTATAAAACCAGTTTTCATTTTTGCTGAGATGCCCACCCTTTCTAAAAACCATTACTTTAGTTTTGTTCAAATTTACTTTAAGACCTAGTTTATCCGAAGCTTTTTGAAGATTATTAATTTGATTTTGTAGCCCAGATGGAGTGTAGGATAACAAGGCAATGTCGTCAGCAAATAACAATAAGAATATTTCCCCTAGTCCAGGCAAATACTGATAACCATGTTTACCTTTTATGTTTACCTCCTCTGCTACCTCAGAAATAAGCAATGAAAAAATTAGGGGAGACAACAAACAACCTTGCTTAAGGCCTCCGGGGCAATCAAAGAAATCCGAGAGGTCCGATCCCCATTTAACGCAAGATTGAACAGAGCTATACATTGACTGAAGCATTTTGAGCATTTTTGTTGATGTTTTGACTTTTCTAAGTACATTCCATTCCAAAGGCTATCTCTATTTACGGTTCCAAAGGCTATCTCTATTTACGGTGTCAAAGGCTTTCATATAATCGATAAAAGCGACATAAAATTTTCCTTTTCGTTTATCATTCATACAATTGCTTATCGTTGTTATTAAAGCGAAGATGTGGTCGATAGTGGAGTAAGATTTCCGAAAGCCAGCTTGTTCTTCGCATAT
>CM065686.1:44863386-44878386 GCA_017654935.2 Phymorhynchus buccinoides
AAGGAGACGAAGGAGGGAGGAGGAAAGCACGGTGCATTGAACAGTGTGGCGTGTAGCATGAAGTCAATTCATTTTGATTTTAGAGGAAATCTGTAATGTCATTTCGGTATAATTTACATGACAAAAAAATGAGAGAAGGAGTCTCAGTAGAATATCCATGAACGTAGCTTCAGAATTAACTTTTGTTTAGTAACGATTCCTTTATTATTTCAGTTCATAAGCATAGGGTTTCCTTTACACATGATTTATAAGACCCTGCACACTAAGGAAGTACACTATACCAATTCGAAATATTTTTGTGTTCACCAGTACGAAACATATCAACTTGCAGCATTTAGATGCAAACTCCTAAAAGAACTATCAACTCACACCACTATCTCAGATGCCCACACACACACTTAGGGGAAGACGGGGTACAAAGCGCATGGGCGGGTAAGAAGCCCACCCCAAATATCTCATGAAATAAAGAAAATTTCAGTCAAATTTGCCCATGAGACGAATGCTAGACATTAACGCTCGTCTCATGGGCAAAATGAGACTAAACTTTGCTTCATTTCATGAGATAATTGGGGTGGGCTTCTTACCCGCCCATGCGCTTTTTACCCCGTCTTCCCCTATTCACTTATTAAACCAGCCTATATGTTTAGAAAACCGCAATTACGCTATGTCAATTCTGGTTCTGCTCTAGGCATTTTACAATCAAACCACTGGGTAGTACTACAATCTCTGTTCGACCCCGGTAACACAGAAGCCATTCTAGTCCCTTCTTCGAGTGACGATCGCTCTGTTTCCTTAGTTTAAGATTTAAACTGAAATGTTTGTTATTTGTTGTTGTAAAGCGACAATAGACCAAGACTAGGATTAACAGGATTTTAAAAAAAAAAACTTTTCAAAATGGGAAACACGTAATTCACTCCGATTCACAGAAAAACTCCGATCACTGGTTCACATTTCGTTAAAAAAAAATATGAATCACAGAAAATATTTTTTCTGAAATAATTTTTAAAAAACATGTAATTCACTCTGCTTCATAGAAATACACGGATCACTTGTTCACATTTCGTAAAAATAAAAAAAATCCCACACAAACATAGTTACCAAAGTAAGGACCAATTTCACACAACTGTTGGCTTGCGGTTCTAAGCAGGATAGGAGGTGGTCACGGATTCACGGGTGCTGGTCACATCGCATTCTGACAGAGTATTCCAGCCGTATTTACGAGCACCACCCCTGGAAAGAAGAAAGAATCAACATGGTTATAAACATGCTGTGTACTAAGTGTGATCTTGGTAATAATGAGAGTGAGATGACGAAGGGGGGGGGGGGAGAGAGAGAGAGAGAGAGAGAGAGAGAGAGAGAGAGAGAGAGAGAGAGAGAGAGAGAGAGAATAACTTTTCTTTATTGAACAACATTGCTCGGAAATAATGAGAGTGAGAGAACGATGAGAGAGAGAGAGAGAGAGAGAGAGAGAGAGAGAGAGAGAGAGAGAGAGAGAGAGAGAGAGAGAGAGAGACAGACAGACAGACAGACAGACAGACAGACAGACAGACAGACAGACAGACAGACAGACAGACAGACAGACAGACAGACAGACAGACAGACAGACAGACAGACAGACAGACAGACAGACAGACAGACAGACAGACAGACATACATACATACATACATACATACAGACAGACAGACAGACAGACGGACTGGTTGCTGCCGCCCTATATTGATTAACCTCCGAATTGAAGCTGATACAAAGCCCCCCGAGCGTTTTCGGCCAGTTATAAAATTAGCCGAACTCTTCACAATACCACGCAAAAAAGAAAAAAGTCTAATGAGCAACTTGGGACGCGGATTTGACCGCCAGGAGTCATTCTCTCTCATTCTCTCTCTCTCTCTCTCTCTCTCTCTCTCTCTCTCTCTCTCTCTCTCTCTCTCTCTCTCACTACGCCCAACTAAGAATATTGCGTGATAAGCCCCTAGTGGTTTGATTGCCCCCTGGCGGTCAAATCCGCGTCATAAGTCGACCATTACCATACAGACAAATACACAACGAGTGTAAAGTGACGCTATTTTATTGACGAGACAAAACCAAACCTACTCTAAGGCAAATCATGCAAATTATTATAGAGATACTTCCCTTTTGGTACGATGTTGCGAACATTTGAAGACAAATATTTTGCAAGATAATCTTCTATTTTAGAGGATGACACACGCTTGTTTGACGATGTGTCCGTTGCTAAACTAACTCAAAAGTAGAGAACTTTATGAGAAGTCGAAAGAATCTCAAAGGGATTGCTCAATCAATCACCTTTTGACCCATATAGATTCACAAGCACGTCCAATAAAAATGTTCTAACAAAACAATCATAAATATAAAGCCAATACAAAACATACTCTCTCTCTCTCTCTCTCTCTCTCTCTCTCTCTCTCTCTCTCTCTCTCTCTCTCTCTCTCTCTCTCTCTCTGGCTATTGCTAATGGCAATTTTAAAAAAAAACAATGTTCACGTTCACATTGTTCTCTCTCTCTCTCTCTCTCTCTCTCTCTCTCTCTCTCTCTCTCTCTCTCTCTCTCTCTCTCTCTCTCTCTCTCTCTCCTCCACGCACGCGACCCACGAGACACTCACGCGCACTTTCCTGGAATTGTATTGGATTACGAGGACAACCTCGTGAATGAACTATCCACCGTCTCCTTTCACGATCTTATAGAGTCCGTTTTTTTAGTTTTATTCTAACAAAGGAAACAGTGCGGAACAGTGTGTGTCATCCTCTAAATTAAAAGGACATTTCACAAAACATTCGCCTTCAAATGTTCAGAACATCGTACCAAAAAGGAAGTATGACTTCAATTTCGCCCTAGAGTACAATGGCTCCAACCCACCTGCGTGCGCATCTCGACCCTTCCAACGGAAGTGTCGCCATCTTAGTCCTTATTTGTGTGTAAACAAAGTGAAAATGTTATCTAAGCGTGTAAAGAAAACATCCAGATGTTATAAATACAATTTAGATAAGTTTCGAATTGGAACAGCCAAATACGCAGCATCGATCTGGCATTTTTTAAACAAAGTTAGTGACTAAGATGGCGGTCTCCCATAATATGGCGCTCCTTGTGGCCGGATATGACGACACGTGGGTACCAGCCATACGTGCGATATTTGAACACAATTGTCTTCTCTTTTTCCCAAAACCACACCGGGTGCAAAACAATAACCCCCTCCCCTCCCCCCAACACACTTCTTCATACCAGTCTACGATTGATCAAGTATAAACTGAAAATAAAATTTAAAGACCCCCCACGTCACGTGTCACATTCCCTCTTATGTTAGGAAGATTTCTTAAGATTCCTTACTAGCCATAAGAGGGAAAACACGTGGAAACCGTGATTTTGACACGTGACGTGCAGGGTCTTTAAAACAAAGTTGTTGTTGAACACAGTTCAGAAGCAAAAGAAGGAGGGAGAGAGAGAGAGAGAAAGAGGAGGGAGGGGGCGGATGGAGAAGGTGGAAGTTTTATAAATAGTGAATCTGTTCTCATCAGTGGCTTGCTCAGCAGGAAGAAGAAGGGGGTGGGCTAAAATAAAAAGGGGGGGGGGGGGGGAGGAGATGGGAGGAGAGAGGAGAGAGAAAAGAGGATGGGAAAAAAGGGAAAAAGGGTGAATTCAGTGGGCTGGATAAAACTCTAGTGAAGGCACACTTTGCTGAGCGAGTTCACATCATTTTCTCAGTGTCATTTGTGTCGTGGTCAGAAGCCAGGTAAGATCGCCTGATTTTGAGAGAAGAAGCTGAAAGGTAGGTTTGATTTGTGAGCCCTATGCATGACAATTCGTGTAGTCTTCAATGTTTCGCTCTTGATCAAACGTGTTTACAGTGTACGGTTTTCACAGTGACTACGGGTACGGCGTTGTTGTAACACTCAGACCATGTTCAGAGATAGAGTAACTCTTCTTAGTCGACTTTTTCGTCAACACAATATTCACATGTATGCCCGTCAAGAACGATAATCTGTTGACTGAAAAAGCAATCGCTATGTTCTTTTCTGTTACTAATTATCGTTCTTGACGGGCAGTAATGCATTTTCTTATTTCGTATAAATAACGCATCTTGGTAAGGAATAGAGTTAGGGATAGGGGTATTAGGAACATGTCAGAGTTAATGTTAGTAGTTTTTTTTAAAAATAAAACATTTGCACACGATTTTTGCGTCCCGTGATTGAGCACCGTACCCGTAGCCTGTGGAATGTGAAATACGGGCCCGTACCCCGAGCCTCTGCCTACGCGTTTTATTCTCACAACGAGTTATGATTTGAAATCACATTTGGAAATAACACACTTTTTTGAGCAAGTAGACCTAGATTATCGTTACTGGTCAGAACACTCGTTGCTAGTTTTCGCTATTTCCCCATGATAACACAGCAATACGCTAGTAATAATATGACTGGCACATTACTGTGTTACCACGTCGAAAAATAGCGTCTATTGTGGCCCGTAGTGAAGTGCGCTGACACTTGTTGGCTTGTCTATAGTAGGGCTTAAAGGGGCACCCTGACGGATGAGTTTTTGTTTTGCAAGAAACACTTCGAGGTCACCAGAAAGATAGCCTTTTCAAGGATCAGAACACTCACTTTGCTCTGGTTTCCAAGAAATCAAACCGTCAAAACGGCGATTCCTCTTTGGCGGAGTTGCCAGAAGCCATTTTGGACGAGGTGGGAGGAGGCCACTGAGAGCTCTGAAGCTTTTTCTTCTTTGTAGTGCAGTACAAAAAAGGAGCTTTTTCCTTTGTTGTGAGCGAAACTCCTTTTGGTAAACTGTATACAAAAGGCTTGTATTTTGGAAATTTCGTGCAAACGATTTGGTCTAACTCAGACGGCCATTAGAAAAGAGAAGATGTCTTCTCTTTCACTGAAATAATCTGACTTCCAGCACGTCCGCCAAGGAGGAATCGCCGATTTGACGGTTTGATTTCTAGGAAACCAGAGCAGAGTGAGCGTTGCGATCTCTGTAAAGGGTGTTTTCCTGGTCATCTCGACGTGTTTTTTGCAAAAAGACATCTGTCAGAGTGCCCCTTTAAAGTTTGAATGTTAACTTTTATCCGCGTTAGTTCTTTATAAATATAAAAAAAATCACTAGAAAATAAACCATTGAATGTCCCAGCTGTATCTACGTTAGTGGTAATGGATGATAATGTGTGGTAGGTAGCCTTGTATTATTTCTGATCACCTCCCTCGGCAAATTCCTGGCACTGTTTAAGTGTTGTTTCCATTTTCTTTCCTTATTATTACAGTGTCTTTTTTTAAAAATTTCAGCTCAACCAATTGGTCAAGCGAAGCTAGGAAAGTCAACATGCAGCATGTTCGCCTATATCCAGGTAAAGACGCTATGGTAACACATGTATTCACAGTTCTTCCCGTCAAGAACGATAATCTGGTGACTGAAAAAGCAACGGGGAATGTTGTTTTCTGTGACAAATGATCGTTCTTGACGGGAAGAAATGTGAATATTACCGACACTCTAATCTGTGTGGGTCTCTGCTCCGTCTTCCATTCTGTCACCTTTGTATGTCTGTCTCTCTTTTTCTCTCTCTTGTCTCTCGTATTTGTGATCTATCTTGTTTCACTTTGTATTGAACATGAAAAAAAAAATTGCTAAAAAAACACCTGGAATACATTTCGCTTGTTTTTAACAAGAGTTCAGCTTAAATATAGCAATCGTATTTGGAACCCACATTTAAAAAGAAAAAAAGTTCACGGGTACTTGAACGAGTACTAAGAAACGTGTCCAAATTGTTCAATCTCAAAGTAAGTAGAAATAAAGGTAAGAGGTTACGCAAACATTCCCTATGATAATTAACACATTTTGTGCGTAAAAATCATACCATCTGTAATAACATAGGGCCTACAATTCATAGCAATTTTGTAGCCTCACATTGTGAAGTTTTCTCAAAGAGGCACCCTGACGGATGATTTATTTGCAAGAAACGGCTCTATATCACCAAGAAAACACCCTTTTCAGAGATCGCAACGCTCACTTTGCTCTGGTTTCCTACAAATCAAACCGTTAAATCGGCGATTCCTCTTTGGCGGACGTGCTGGAAGTCAAATTCTTTCAGTTTCGCTTTTAATGGCCGCCTGAGTTTAGACTAAATCGTTTGCACGAAATGTCTGCAATACAGGCCTTTTTTATTTTTATTTTGTTACATTATATACTATTTATTTAAATTAGTTGAGCACACAACAAAGGAAATAGTTCCATTGTTTTTTGTTTTTTTACTGCACTACAAAGACGAAAAAGCTTCAACCACAATGAGTGGCCCCCACCCACCCCATCCAAATTGGCTTCTCTCTCCTGCATCTCCGCCGAGGAGGAACCGCCGTTTTGACGGTTTGATTTATAGGAAACCAGAGCAAAGTGTGCGTTCCGATCCATGAAAAGGCTGTTCTGGTGATCTCGATGTGTTTCTTGCAACAAAACTCATCCGTCAGGATCCACTACACCTTCCTGTTTTTGACATCACCCGAATGTTTGTTGCAGCGTTTATGAATGCTGGAAAAGCGCTGAAGGAACGGAAGGATGAATGTCGCAAGGCAAAAACAAACGAAAATGAGCCTCGTCAGAACCGGGACCCTCTCGCTAGCACGGACGATAACTGTCCTTGCGAGAGTCCAGCATTTACAAGAGCAGAATGTCCAATCTCTGAGACAGAAGTCTGGACAATTCCAGGGACTGAAATGACCACACGTCGGGGTATGGCAACCCAAGCTTGTTACATGCCCATGAAAGAACCCGGCTATCGTTGCTCGGATTTCCACCTGGATGTTCTAATGGGAGAAGCCGGACAATCTCAGTTTTTAAGGTTCTTTTGGTCTGTGCGTGATCCTGTGCAGTTCAGAGATAAAACCGACAGTGCTGGCAACACTCCATTGATGCTGGCATGCGTTGCTCGGTACGTCTCTTTCGAAGTAATAGACACCCTGCTTGGTATTGGAAAGTCTGAGAAAGAACGAGAGATATATGAGAAAGAACGAGAGAGATATATTAATAGAAAAAACCATGATGGGTTCACAGCTCTTCATTTTGCTGTATTGAACAACCAACCTGAAGTAGTGGAGAAACTGTTGAACTACGGTGCTGATGTTAATGCCGGAAGAGTGAAGATCAATGGAAAGTACTACGGTCTCACACCAGTGCTGATGAGCGTCATTTTTTTTAGACAATATGAAGACAGATGCTTGGATGAACTATTAAAGCACAACCCTGATCTTAGTGTGGAAACTGTCAAGGATGAATTTGACGCCAACAATGTTTTATTTTGTCTTGAGTGTGATTGTGGAGGCTGCGTTTCATCTATACTTTCAGAGCGTGAATTGGTTTTACCTCCAAGTAAAATTAGAACAGTTCCAAACAGACACAATGGTACAGGTAGTGCACTTTTTCATGCAGCGAAAAACGACCTGGACGAAGAGTTGAGGAAATTGCTACAGACTTTGGAAGGTGTGGGTGAAGTTGATCAAATTTTAGATGAACCTAAGCATTATCATTCACTAACCCTCCTAGGAGTTGCAATCGAGTGTATCGGATTACAAACTATAAAAGTGTTCATCGACAGATATCCCGGAATTGTCAATAGATTTTCGGGACGGGATTTCAAGACATACCAGGCTGTCACCCCTCTTCACCAAGTGTTGTTAAATCAGGGCTATCCTGATACATATTTTTCTTGCATGTATTGCAAAAAGGTTATACCTGTTCAAAATGAAATCAAACAGATTGTCAAATTATTGCTGTGTTCTCCTGATATCGACGTGGAGTCAAGGGCACAAACAGGTGACTATCATTATCACACTCCCCTCATGCTGGCCGTCATGAATGGTCATGACTATGTCATACAGGACATTCTGGAGAGTGAGGTAGATCCAATGGCTACAGATGCATCGGGCTGTACGGCTGTGTATCTGGCTCTGTTTCAACAGACTGACGTTTGTCTCAAAGTCCTTCGAATCCTGTTCAAAACGGGCCTGAGTCATGAGATATATAATGACGCGTTTGCACATTCTTTGACTTTGAGAAAACTTTCCAGTTTGGAAGATGCTCAGATTTTAAACTTATTCTGCCAAGTGGACGCTCTCAGTGAAAGCAATCGAATGGCAATGCTCAATGCTGTAAATGCAGCACCAGTGAAACCAGGACAAGACGAAAAGAGGGCAGAATTTTTGCAGTCACTCCAAAGGAGTCCACCTCCTCTGAAACAGCTTGCCACTAGGTTCATTTCAACTAGGGCTGGATTTGGAACACTAGGGATGCGACAAAGGGCAGTGGAAAACACAGTCAGTGAGTTGTTCTGGAAGTATGATGTTCCAGACAAGGATGACGACCAATCCAGAAATGAAAACGTTGGCCATGACAAGAAGACTAAACGGGAAGAGGAGACACAGTCTGGCTGTCAGAAGACGTTTCAAAAGAAGCATGGAAGTCAAGCGATCCAAGAAAATCGTGTCTCTGAACATGTGAAAGAGAACAAGCGGCAAGGTGTTGGTGTGCATCAATCTCTGTGTGAGCAAGAAACTCGAGCTCGAAATGAAAGCCACAATGCAGCAGCGTTACAAAGCAAAATGAGAACTGATTCACTGCAACAGGAGCAATGTGAATGGTCCATTAAAATGGTACAAGACTTGCTCATATGGAACATGTACTGGGTAAACTGATCAATGGACGCAGTGTGGTGTACATGTTTTGATTCAGTCCAATTTTAGAGCTTTGCTTTAAACCAGATTCTGGGAGAGCAAAATGAGTAAAACAATTAACTTTGGTTTTTGTTTATTTTCGTGGTTGTGAAAGGACAAGCATGGGATGTGTATATGTCTGAAGAACCATAAGAGGTTGCTTTATTAATCATTTTGTAAGCAATAATTATCAGCTGTTTTCAAACTCTACTTCCAAATGTTTGTGGTGTGAAAATTCAATATGGATAACTTGGATTAAAATGAAAAGCACGTTGTGTTTTCTTTATTTGAAATTCAGAACTTTAGTAAGATGGAAATACGCATAACATTTAACTGCTTTTATTTAACAGACTTTTCTGAACTAATCAGACGCTTGCATTAGCAAATGTGGTACCTGGCTGCTAATCATCTATTGATAGCAGCCGGGATAAACAGTAATCTTCAATGTTTAATTTACCTTTCATTCGTTTATTCTCATTTATCAGATTATTTAAGTTTGAAGTTAACGACCTGTACATAGTTTGCTGACGAGACTAGCCTTCGTTCAGCACTTGCACTTTTGTGTGGAAATTGTATTGAGTGAAGGACTGTTACTTTAACCCTTTCAACGCCAACGTCGCATTTTAGCACCACAATGATTTAACACCAATGTCACTAAAAGGCTTCAAATCAGGGTCTGTTATCCAAAGACCTTGTTCTCTTAATTTGGGGAGGTAAGGATAGACTTTAGATTAAATATGTTACAGAGGATTCCCCAATATTTCAGACAAATTTTGTTCTCTACCCAGGTAAGTTTAATGGATATTTGTTGCTGAAACATGGCTGGCGGTGAAAGGGTTAAGATGTAAATGTGTTCTAATGCGGCCATAATACACGGAAGACGCGATCCTTTGGTCGCGTTGCAAGAAATCGGAATGAATTTAGCGACAAAGCCAAGTGTGCGATTAAGTGATGTAAAATATCTTACACAGTGTTTTGAAAGAATTGCAATGAGAATAAAAAACATCAGGGATTACAAGACTTCTTTTGAGAGATTTTAAAGATACTGTGAAGTCACGTGTGGTATTTAATGGCTTTCATTTGGTTCAGTGTCTTATAAAATAATGCAATACATAAAATACAATGATACGTTCATCTTTAATAAGTGCTTCAAAATATCTTGCCGTGTACTGTGAGAATCGGAATAAGTTAAACGAAGAAAGAAAATAGGCTTGGTCTGTGTAAATATGTTTCTCTAGCAAATTGGTATGGTTGAAAGATTTGGGTATTGTGGATCTGAACATGGTTTAAAATGTCTTGATTGAGTGACCATTGAATGAATGCCTTGATGACATTGTTTTTTGTTGTTGTTTGTATATTGCTTGTAATTTCGTAATAAGAATTGTATGAAATAGAATGATGAGATCAAGTGTACCTTTCTTTGGTTCAAAATTGTCCATTGTCTTTTTAGATAATAGGAATGTTCAAATGTTTGTGTTTAATACTTGGTGCTTGAATATCTTGGCTCAGTCTGTTGATGGAGTTTTGGATTGATAAATCTGCTATGATTTTTGGTTATGGGTATGTGCACATAAATTAACGCTGCAGTCCGCAAGTTCCGTACGGAAACCCTACTCACTTCCCAGAAGTAATAAGCGGACGCGGAAACGCATCCGCAGTCCCATTCGCTTGTTTCTTACATACATGAATGGGATTTCTGTACGAAACTTGCATATTGCGGATTGAATGTGTACATGCCCTAAAGGTGTCTTGCTGAGGGTCTTTTGAAAGGGGTGAAATAAATAAAACGGGTAAAGGTAAAGATGTGCCCCCCCCCCCCTGCATTTCTCGGTTAATTGTATTTTTCCGTTTTTGCCTTTCTTACCATACATAAAGCTGTATTTTAGGAACATGTTTAGCTAATAACCTTTTTGGAATACTAACCCTAGCCCTAAACCTAACCCTACCCCCCACTATGTACTGCAGTACACCGCGATTTGTCACAGTTGTGGTTCGTTGCGTTTTTCCGTCTTATAGGGTGGGGGGTAGGGTTAGGGTTAGGGCTAGGGTTAGGGATAGGGTTAGCATTCCAAAAAGGTTATTAGCTAAAAATGTTCCTAAAATACAGCTTTATGTATGGTAAGAAAGGCAAAAACGGAAAAATACAATTAACCGAGAAATGTAGGGGGGGGGGGGGGCACACCTTGACCTTTATAAAACGAGATAATTCTTCTTCTTCTGCGTTCCCAGGCCATATGGCCATAATGGGTAAGGTACATATGTATCCGGTTTTCAGTTTTCACTGGTCTCCCCGATGCGTACAGCCGACACATTCCGATTTCGGAGGAGCTCAAGAGAACAATTATTTTGAACAAAAGGCAGGAGAATGGTACAATAAGTCAGAAATATAGAAGACAGAAAGCAAAGGGAAAAGGCAGAGTCAAAGAGTGGCAGATTAGAGGAAGTTACAAGCACAGAACTTCCAGAAGGTGAACTAGTTTTTACGAAAGACCCCCCGGTATCCCCACGGGGACAAACGAGATAATGAAATCATGTAGTTTTTTTTAAAATAGTCTTGTTTGGATGTTTTTAAAGAGAAAACAGAACACATTAACTGGCGAAAGTTTGATTAATATGTACCTTACTGAGGTCGTTTTGTGGGTATCTTGTAGATGTTTTGTAGAAAATAGAATTTGGTGTAAAAGAGACAATGAAATCAAATACTGTATCCATTATAGTTAGTTCAAATGAAAAGCCGGGTTTTTTAACCGATAATTTGGAAAGAAGATATGCTATTGTGCTAGGTGCGTAAATTAGTGATGAAGAATGTCTTGATCTAAGTCTTTTGGTTTAACCCTTTCACCGCCAAAGTCGCATTTTAGCACCACAGTGATTTAACACCTATGTCACTAAAAGGCATCAATTTGGGGTCTATTATCCAAAGACCTTATTGTCTTAGTTTTGGGAAGTAAGGACTGACCTTATTTTATATGTCACAGAAGAATCCCCAAATACTGCAGATGGATGTTATTCTCTACCCAGGTAAATTTAATGGAAAATGTTGGCTGAAATATGACTGGCGGTGAAAGGGTTAAATAGCTTTTCATTATTTGACTGTCACATGACAAAATCAGTACTAATGAGATACGGTTGCAAGAAGACTTATGCAAATGCAATAAGTCTTTTGAGAGTGGACAATTATATTAAGGCGAATGAATGCGAGTGTCCCGTTTAGTGATTTACAATATCATGTATTATACTATGTGTTTTCTGTGTCTTTTGCAAACCTTGACTGATTAAATAATAAATGAATTGTATGCATCCTTCTGTAATGTAACGTGCTTTGTTCGGTAATTTGAGGGAACTGAAAATACTTGGGATGGTGGAATCATTACGCTCAGTTTAGAACTTTTACTTTTTGCATGGTTGGTGTCTTTTGAGAGCAGTGGAATAATAATCGATGACTTGGAGTAAAAACGGACTATCTTTAGATAGTCCATTGACGTATTATTGGATTTATTACAAAAAACTAATAACTTGTATCAAACAACTACTGCATAAATATAAAAAAGGGTGTTTTGCTTTTTATATTTCAGCAGTCTTTTTTTAAAATTAAAGTTATTAGTTTTCGTAATAAGTTCAATAATATTTCAATGATATAAGATAGTCCATTTTGACTCCAAGCCATCGAATTGTACCCTTTGTGACTGGAAATTAACGTCTTAAATAGCATACTGTTCAGCGATGAGAGAATGAAAACTAATAAGAAATCACGAACGTTTTGGGTGATTCATTTCAATTTGGTTTTTTAAGTCCGTCTGTCTGTCTGTCGTCCCTTTGCTTGTCCGACTGTCTGTTCATCTATTGCCTATCCCTGTGTCTGTATCTCTCGTCTGTCTACCTAACCTGTCTGTGTCTCTGTCGACTCTGTGTCATTTCCAATCCGTTTGAGAAGTCGTGTTATGCAGCAAACTATGCTACATATAACACATGTCCTAAACAGAACACTGCAACGCGAGTCATAACTACTTTCTTACAATGGATTTCACGTCTAAGCAAATGTGAATCATCACGCAGTTAAGTAGGAGTAGTAGTAGTAATTAGGGCTAGAAGTTGGCCTCGCGGCCCTTTTACGCCCTTTCTCGGTTGCGACTTTGATTTGTTTCAGGGTGGCTTGCTTTCTACAGCTAAACTATAACATTTAGCAAAAATATGGAATGGACTTTTTTTTCCTTTTCTTTTTTTTTAAATCGAAAGTATTATGAAACATTTACATCATTCTGTATTTGTCCAGAAGATTTTTGAATATATTTTTGTTAGGTGCAGCCTTAATGTTAGCTGACAAATTATTGCAGTATTGAACAACTCGGTTAAGTTATGTATTAGATTTTTCAATTTGATTTTAAAGACCCACTGACCCAGCAAGATTGCTTTTTTTCTGGGTAGGTATTAGATTTTTCTGGGTAGGTATTCGCCACACACAAGTTTCCCCCCCCCCCCCTACACGATCGAGGCTGCTCTTTAAAGTGATGCCTCGTTTTCGTGTGTGGGAGAATTTGCACCTGGGCAAAATAAGATTTCTTGCCAGCGAGAAAGGGAAACACGTGAAATCCGTGATTTTCACTCATGGATCCGGTGGACCGGGTCGTTATAGACCCACCAGATCACGTGTCAAAATCACGGGTTCTACGTGTTTTCCCTCTTATAGCTGGTAAGAAATTGTTTTTTGACCAGGTTTGACTTCCATGCAAATGTCCCCAAATTGAAAACGAAACATCATTTTAAAGAGCAGCCTCAATTTGAAGTTGGGGACATTTCTATGTGGGTCACAGCTACCCAAAAAAAGAACAAGGGACTTAATCGTGGTGCGTCAGTGTGTCTTTAAGAAGGCCAATAACAAAGTCAGAAATGCAGCACAGGAGCACATTTTTGCAGTAAGCAAATCAATTTGTAGAAACCTTATCAAAGTCGTAGCACAACTATGCAAAACATCTACATGAAGAAGCGAAACAATCATTAAAAAAACAACCTTGTCTACTTGTTATGTTCGTCGCTGAAATAGGAGTCATCAAAATCGACGCACTATTGAAATAGAAAGTACAACAGTTAACTTATTTTTTGTTTTAACGGTTGGGATCATAGGGGGAACGACAGAACGTGTTTATATTTACAGATAATGCACTTGTACCTCTTCTATAAGATTCTTCTTTCTAATGCTGTTCATCTATAAAATGTTCATATCAGAAAATCAATGACACGAAAAAGTTCCCATTGAAGCTAGATTCCTTCCATACCCACATGTGTGTGGTGGTCAACTTCACTCAACTGTTCCCCCTATGTCCATCCATCCTCTCCTCCCTTTATTACCATGTCTACCCTTCTTGGGAGCGAGAGAAAAGTCAATCAACATTCTCAAAGTGAAAATAAGATGTAACAGCCAAACACCCAAAGGTTGTGGGGTGTTTCTTCGACACGAATATCTTTCGAGAAGCTACTATAGGCTGACTGCAGCAAGAGACGAGAGACAGAATGTTGTGTTATTTGGATAGAGCATGCAACAATAATAAAGCCAAATAACTGAGTAAACTGGAAGGGTACCAGGGGAATTCTTTTGCAAAAAGAAAAAAGAAATTGGTGACCACTTCAGAAGAAGAAGACGATAAAGGCAATATGTTTCCAAAAAAATAATAATAATTTCATTTTATTTAATGACCGAGTCATCCAGAAATTCAGAGGTATGATAAATGTCCTTGCTTGTACACTGTTGTGACTGTCCAGCTTAGTCGAAGTAAACAGGTGTCGAAGTAATTGGTGTCACCAAAACTGCTATGACATTGCAGATAATTATTATATCAGACATTTTGTCGCGAAAACAGCTATCAATTTATATCCTTTAAAAACAAAGCCTTTCTCGGGGATATTTAGCCATTTTCTGTAAACTTGCCTTCCTTTTTTTAATCAGCGATAGTAATCGATGCAACGCTTTCCTTCTCGGGGTAAGCAGGAATTCCAGCTTTTTTTGTGTGAAACGCGTCTCATGTGAGGGATGGTTCAAAGACGTGGGGTAATAAGGCTGTATCATGGTCCAGCTGTACTGAACGGTGTGTGTGTGTGTGTGTGTGTGTGTGTGTGTGTGCGTGTGTGTGTGCGTGTGCGTGTGCGTGTGCGTGCGTGCGCGTGCGTGTGTGCGTGCGTGCGTGCGTGTAAAATGGCAAGGTGCGGCTAGGTAAGTAATTATAGACTATTATTCTCCAACACAAACATGGAAGTCTTTGACGCACTCTTTGTTGGTTGACCATTATCTCTCTCTCTCT
>CM065686.1:44880886-44890886 GCA_017654935.2 Phymorhynchus buccinoides
GTTTTACTCAGGGATTTTGAAAATGTCCTAACATTTTCAAATTTACTGACTTGCAATCTTCAGTAAAATTGAGAAACCAATGCCTGCAAAATTCAGGAAATTTGCCAATTTCCTGAAATTGTTAGGAAATTTGCAAAATCCCTAAGTGAAACAGGAAATTTGCAAGTTCCCTGAAAATTTAGGAAACTTGCAAATGTCCTGGTTTTGTAAATTTACTGTAACAAGTCACGGGTAACTGATAGTCCAAAGGTGTGTGTGTAGTGGTGCGTACTCTTGCGTGTTTGTGTCTGTGTGTGAGAGAGAGCGCGTGTGTGTGCTTGTGCGTGTGTATGTGTGTTAACATTGTGTCACGTATCTATGTAAAATTGTCTTCCTAAACATTATACCTGCTTGTGTCATGTCATAATTATTTATAAAATGTGCATGCCAGGCAGCGAATTTCTGTGCTTTTTGTGAAGACATTAAAATGATTGAATAGATTGAATTGAATTGGGGTACAGATATTGTGATTCTGTTGTTCAAACAGCAAAGGCCGTATAAAACAGCTGACTTGCTGATTTCTGTTGGACGAGTGAGCGAGGTAGCTTAGTACTCAACAAATGTTAAAGACCCACCAGATCATGTGTCAAAATCACGAGTTTCACGTGTTTTCCCTCTTATAGCCGGTAAAAAAACTTGTTTTGACCAGGTTTGACTCCCATGCAAAAGTCCCCAAATTCAAAACGAAACAACATTTTAAAGAGCAGCCTCAATTTGAAGTTGGGGACATTTGTATGTGGGTCACAGCTACCTAGAAAAACCCAAGGGACTTAATCGTGGTGCGTCAATGTGTCTTTAACAAAGTCGAAAGAACGCAACATGTGGAGTCCTGAACCTTTGTTACGTAGAATATAATGCGTACTCAGATGTAAAGTCTTCTAACTTCTAGCTAATTATACTTCAGGGTTGTTTGAACGCATAAAAGCGCAATTCCTTAGCATTAATGAATAATAAAGTAACAGATTAGATTTAGGCATGGGGAAAACAAACCCATTTACATTTTAGACGACTAAAACTATAAAAAAAACAATATTTTGACACAAAGATATATCCATAGCCGTTGTCACCCCGACTTCAGCATCACGAGAAAGAAAAGTTACGTCTGCTGCTATTGAGCAGTCAGTCTGCTGCTATTGAGCAGTCTGCTGCTATTGAGCAGTTGAGCTACAGTAGGCCTGTAGAGTCGAGGTAAGTGGATTAGCTGACTTTTAAAATCCCTATGTTTTCATTCGTCCACAAAGGCAGCAACAGTTTAGGACGCTATCGTGTACCACTGCCAGGCTACACTTTCCTAAAGTCACTTGTTCTACTTTTTACTAACCACAGTAGCGAAAGCAGCTCTGAGTTAAAGTGACAAGGTGACTTTTCTTCAACGGCTGACGAAAGCTGCCAAACAGGTAAGAAAAAACAAACAAAAACTAATTATTTTAATGAATGAACCGTAGAGAGGATAGTGCATTATAATTAATTATTAATTGTGTGTTTAGTTTACCTAACTCCAGCTAACAGTTTACAAGCTAACAGTTTTAATACAGATAAATGCAAGGTAGGAAAAATCCAAACAAAGATTATACTATGACTAAGAACGATGTTCCCGTTTCATTAATAACAAGTGAGAAGGAGAAGGATTTGGGAGTTATATTTGATAAAGATTTATCTTTTGATGCACATATTCAAAGCTGCGTAAATAAAGCGAATAAAATGATAGGGTTAATTAAAAGAACATTTATTAATATTGATTATGACATATTTACCAAACTATATAAAGCACTAGTTAGTAAGGCCACATTTAGAGTATGGCAACAATATATGGTATCCTAAATATAAATATCAATCGGTAGCTATTGAAAAAGTTCAACGAAGGGCTTCAAAGCTTGTTAAAAAATGCAGAAATATGACTTATGAAAACAGACTTCTTTATCTTAATCTCTATTCCCTTAAAGGCAGAAGATTTAGGGGAGACCTGATTCAAGCATATAAAATATTTAATGGTCATGTTGATTTGTCATGGGATGATTTCTTTAAATCTGTACAATATGATATAACAAGGAATTCATATGGTAAGGTTTTCATTAAGCGATATAACACTAACATTAAAAAATATTGTTTTACTAACAGAATTGCTAACCTATGGAATGATTTACCAGTGGACCTAAAATGTGCACCCAATACTAATACATTCAAAAATCGTCTAGATAATCATCCAAAATTTATAAATATATTTAGAAGCATTGATTAAAATTGTATGATAGGAAAATTCAACCGATTACACCTTGATCAAAGATACAAAATAAAAATTGATGATTCGATGGGACTGCCAAAAAGCTTGACGGCTTATTTAGTCCCTACCCCTACTACTACTACTACTACTACTCTCTCATTAGTCTCTATTGTTTTTGTCTGATCCGTCCGTTCGGTGTCCGTCCGTCCGTCCGGCGTGCCTCCGTCCGTTTTTCTCAAAAACTATTCAGTCTATCATCATCAAATTTGGTATACTAGTTCGCCAAGATGCAAGCTATCCACTGATGTATTTAGTTTTACATTAAGGTCAAGGTCGCGCCAGTTACGGGGTTCAAACCCCGAAACACATAATCGCTAATATCTCGCGAAGTTTTGCATGTATTTTAATGCAGTTTTTTTTCACATTTCTTGATGAATGGTCTATAACACAGGTGTAATTTTTCTGTGCGCGCGTGTGCGCATGATTGTGCGCGCGTGTGCGCATGATTGCGCGCGCTCAAATCACGGGTCCGAACCCCAAGGCTAGATATAAAAAACTATTCAGTTACGTGCTGTTTTGATACGTTTTTATGTAGTTACGTGCTGTTTTTATGCGTTTTTATGTATGTGCACAGCGGACACATTCCGATTTCCGAGTAGCTCGGCGATGCTGCGAGGGGACTTTGCTACCGCTCGGCGTTGCACTTGTTGAGTTTTCTTTTTTTTCGTCCGTTTGCATAGATCTGTTATTATCTCTTATTATGCATTCGTATTACGTGCCTGTATTATCTGTTTATCATGTTCATGTGTATTTTGTATATATGCGTTGTATCTGTAAGGCGCTTTGAGTTTGAGCTGTTGTCAGGATACTGCGCCGAATACATGCTTCTGCGTCGTACCTTCTCCCCATTGGGGATGTTTATCCCGCCCCACTCCCAATGTCTCCGTTTAGAATCACAGGATGCATGTTATGTGAATTCGTGTCATTATTTCACCAGCACAACATGGCCTATTCCTACCGAATAGTGGAATGGGCTCTAACGTGTGCGCAAGATATTTGTGCTTGCGTTCGCACACGGGATCTCGGTTTTAAGTCTCATAATAATTTGTGGTCGCCAAGCCAAGAGTAGCTATGTGCCTCTGCATAGTGAATGCTATGTCCCATGTGTGCTTGCTGCTGAGTGCTCCCCAGCATCACAACACGGGCTTCAAGGGCTGGCACAGGGCTGCTCTGGTTCGTGCTGCTATTTAAGGCTTCGGCACACGCTTTTACATCATCAGCAGTCAAACTCTGGAAATCATTGCCTTCTGCTGTCAGACATAGTCAATCTTTAGGATCGTTCAAAACAAACATGAAAACCCATCTGTTCCAGCAGTCTTTCCAATAACACCCCCATCTCCATGTGTGTGTGTGTGTGTGTGTGTGTGTGTGTGCGTGTGCGTGTGCGTGCGCGAGCGCGCGCGCACGCGCGTATGCGTCAAGTCAAAGGCAAAGGCAAAGTCAAAAATACTTTATTATCACGTTAGGTGAAATTACAGCGTGGTCTCGTACAAGCACAATACAATCAAAGAAACACATTTGCATGCGTGTGTATGTGTGCATACGTGTGTGTGTGTGTTTGTGTGTGTGTGTGTGTGTGTGTGTGTGTGTGTGTGTGTGTGTGTGTGTGTGTGTGTGTGTGTGTGTGTGTGTGTGTGTGTGTGTGTGTGTGTGTGTGTGTGTGTGTGTGTGTGTGATTGCGTGTGTGTGTGTGTGTGATTGTGCGATGTATGTCCGTAAGTTTGTATGTATGTATGTATGTAATTTGTGTGCGTGTATGTGTATGTATGTAATTTGTGAGCGTGTGCGCGAATGTGAGTGTGCGTGCGCCCACGGCCGCGCTTCCAGGCAGGTGTGTGTGTGTGTGAGTGTGTTGTTTGTGTTCTGTGTGGGTATATCTGCTTGCATGTGTATGAGTGTATGCGTGCGCAGGAGAGATTGTGTTCGGCTAGAGGGGGGGGGGGGGGGGTGGGTGGGGGGAGTGTGTGTGAGTATGTGTCTGTGAGTGTGAGTACTCGTGCGTGTTTTGTGTCTGTGAGTGCGCGCGCGCGCGTGTATGTGTATGTGTGTGCGTGCGTGTGCGCGTGTTTGTACAAGTGTATGCTTGAGTAAGTTTGTGTGCGTTTAAGTGAGAATGTGTTCTCTGTGTGTTTGATGAAATGTGTGTGGGTATGTGTGTGTATGCCTGCGTGCAAGAACGCGTTCACTCTCGTGCGTGCACGTACGTGCGTGTGTGTCTGTTTTGTGTGTGTGTCTGTTGTGCGTGTGTGAGTGTTCCAATGCTGATTGTAAAGCGCTTTGTGCTCGATAAAAAGCGCTATATAAATATCCGTTTATTATGTTTATTATTATTATTATTACCACAAAACTTTACAGTCTTCATGAAGAACGTCCATACGGGTCGACGACCAATTGGACGATAATCTTACTATCAGTGTATCTACCACAAATTAGTTGCTACAACTACTGTTGCAGTAAAAAATCGCAGAGCTTGCGGCACACGCTTCAACTTTGATACGACCTCCTTGCAATCTTATGATGAACAAACCACAGGAATATTGTTCTAAAATGCATGCAGACTACTCATATGTAAACTAAAATGCCAAAGCTGACAGAAAACAGTGTACAGATCAAAACGATGGTCGGTACCAGCGTCTGATTTCGAGTAGGCCTACTTCTTAAAACTCGAACTGACAAAGAATACTAGACCTACATAACATGCGATGTTTTGATATACATCGATTGAAAAAGAAAACATGCTATGCAAGTACTCATCATTCATGACACCGCCCGTTTCACGGCTTATTTGCATTTTGGCCTCTTGGACCCTGTCCTGATTTTTGTAATCGGGACACCCGGTTCCCAAATGCAGGGGAAATTACGAATTAAACTCGACCAGTTTGTATGTTTCAGTCCGACGGTTTCACTCCGCCATTGTGACGCAAAAAACACGTGATTGGAAACGACGCTCTGATCGGCTGCAACCTACAACTTGTTGCAAGTGTAGGATAGTTTTCTATCGCCCTACAACTTACAACTGCAACCCTACAAACTTGTTGTAGGTAGCATGCAACTGTTGCAACCACAAAGTTGCAGGCTGCAACTAGCAAATGTTGCAGGCGTGCCGGTGTTGCATAAAATATTTACCCATGAAATAAACTCTTTTCTTCATTCAAATTGTTTGTTGTTTGGTAAAGATTCGCCACAGTGTAGAGTGGCACAGTGGTAGCGCGTTTGCTTCGTGTCAAGTAAACCCGAGTTCGAACCTGTGTACAGGGGATTTTTCTTCTCACTTTGCACTAGGCTTTGCGGTCTGAACGTGGAGTCTTTCGGATGAGACGATAAACCGAGGTCCTGTGTGCCCATGCACTTAGCACACGTTAAACCCAGTGGCAACGAAAAAGTTGTCATGTGGTCAAAATTTATCCCCCTTCCTTCCTTCCTCACCAGTCACACAAAAATTGCATGAAAACAAATTTGGGTGGCGCGCCTCTAACTGCGACGCGCTCTCCAGGTGGGAGCAACCCGAATTTCATAGAGACGCCTCTGTGACTATAATGTACCTAACCTAACCTAGCCTAAACACATTCAGAGGCGTCTTGTGGCATGCAGGAAGAACAGAAGATTCATCATTAAATACTGAGGTCAGGAATATTTTTCTAATATTTATTATGATTATATATTTTTGTTAGCACGGACGGTTGATTATATCGTCCACCATTTTGAAAAATACGAAACTAAGTGACATGGCTTTGTATATCGATTTGTCGGCAAAAATGTAGATTTACACCCTCCCGCTCTATTTGTTGGTTCTTTCCGTGTAGATTGAGCACTTAAATATATATATTTTAAATAATAGTTGACCTATTTATCACATGAAAGAAGAATGGCTCTAGTGCGCTTTTGAAGGGTATTTATTTCATGGTAGGTACTTATTTCTCATGACACCGGTGGATCACATCAGCACCTTTGGGTGTTTCTTTTTCATTCATACATGCTTCATGAACACAATTCAAAGTTATGGTCGCCTTATAATAATTCGAACAGGTTAATTCACAGGAACATACAGATGTCCTGAAAAATTCCTCCCGCACGTAATTCTTTCCGTTTCCTCATTGCGCATGCTCACTAAGCCATGCCGTCAGTATGTGAGGAGATTTATAATATAGTGTTTTAGCAGCTACTTCGAGGAGGGAAATATGGATTAGCTATTCTATCTCCATGTAGGGGAAGACGGGGTAAAAAGCGCATGGGCGGGTAAGAAGCCCACCCCAATTATCTCATGAAATGAAGCAAATTTCAGTCTCATTTTGCCCATGAGACGAGCGTTAATGTCTAGCATTCGTCTCATGGGCAAATTTGACTGAAAGTTTCTTTATTTCATGAGATAATTGGGGTGGGCTTCTTACCCGCCCATGCGCTTTTTACCCCGTCTTCCCCTATATATAGCCTATTGGCATTACCGATCGACTACTTAGGCAGTTGTGCTTTACTTGTCCAGTTTGTTCAATTTTACAGAATACACAATATTGTGGAAATATTGTTCTAATGGATTGTTGAATGCATTTAGTGACGATGCATTTACTGCTCCATGCGGAAGGTTATTCCATGCATTAGTAACATGGTTAGTGACAAAGTTCTGTGTTAGTCTAGTGTTTAGTTGTCTTGTTTCAAAAGTATGACTGCGTGTCCTTTCATTCTCACATAGAGCTAGTACATGGTTAGTGGTGTTATGGTCATAAATGTTTCATTCCCTAATTGTTGGGACACTTTTTAGATCTCCCCAGTTATGTCTGTGTAAAGAATAAGCTTGCTTTTGTGCGTGGATGCGTGCGCTCTAGGTTTGATTTTGTTCGTACGTGTGTGTGTGCGCGCGCGTGTGTGTATTCATGCGTCTGGGTGGGTGGGTGGGTGTGCGCGTGTGTATGTGCGTGTGCGTGTTGGTGCGTCTGTCTGTGTGTGCAATCGCGTGTGCGCTTGTGTGTCCTGAAAGTGTGCGGTGGTGTGTTGTGGGTGTGCAAGGCTACTTCGCGTTAGTTCTGTGGTTGCTTGTTTTCTTGTTTAATATTTATTGTGTAATGTTTTCTTTTTAATCATTGTAAATATGTTTTGTAAAGCGCTCAGAGCCCTTACTGAGAATAGGCGCTATAAAAAATACGCATTATTATAATTATTATTATTATAAAGCCCATGGATAATTTTGTAAACTTCAATAAGATAACCTCTTAGTCTTCTGTATTCTAGCTTAGGTAGTTCTAAAGACCCCCCACGTCACGTATCACATTCCCTCTTATGCTAGGAAGATTTCTTAAGATTTCTTACCATGATTTTGACACGTGACGTGCTGGGTCTTTAAGTATGACAGCCTCTCCTGATAACTCATATTGTTGGTGCCCTGAATTTTCTTTGTGAACCCCTTCAACTAGATCTATATTCTTTCTTAGGTGCGGGCACCACACATAGCAGGGTTTCGATACTCGAATACAGGTCCTATTACTAGAGATTTGAATACCCGATGAAATATTTTGTTGAGGAAAAGGGTCTATCGATTTTCCCATATATGCTCTTGTGAATTAACATCAGAATATTTCGAATTTTGGTATGTAGGCTACTTGAGAGAGAGAGAGAGAGAGAGAGAGAGAGAGAGAGAGAGAGAGAGAGAGAGAGAGAGAGAGAGAGAGAGAGAGAGAGAGAGAGAGAGAGAGAGAGAGAGAGAGAGAGAGAGAGAGAGAGAGAGAGAGAGAGAGAGAGAGAGAGAGAGAGAGAGAGAGAGAGAGAGAGAGAGAGAGAGAGAGAGAGAGAGAGAGAGAGAGAGAGAGAGAGAGAGAGAGAGAGAGAGAGAGAGAGAGAGAGAGAGAGAGAGAGAGAGAGAGAGAGAGAGAGAGAGAGAGAGAGAGAGAGAGAGAGAGAGAGAGAGAGAGAGAGAGAGAGAGAGAGAGAGAGAGAGAGAGAGAGAGAGAGAGAGAGAGAGAGAGAGAGAGAGAGAGAGAGAGAGAGAGAGAGAGAGAGAGAGAGAGAAGAGAGAGAGAGAGAGAGAGAGAGAGAGAGAGAGAGAGAGAGAGAGAGAGAGAGAGAGAGAGAGAGAGAGAGAGAGAGAGAGAGAGAGAGAGAGAGAGAGAGAGAGAGAGAGAGAGAGAGAGAGAGAGAGAGAGAGAGAGATAGAGAGAGAGAGAGAGAGAGAGAGAGAGAGAGAGAGAGAGAGAACGAACGAACGAACGAAACGAACGAACGAACGAATCTTTTTTATTGTTGGAAAAGAATAAGCATATTAAACACACTTCTTTTCATCTTGCCAACAGTTAAGAAAATAATTAATGTCAAGAAAAAAATGAAAAAATACAAAATAACAAAGTTATCCATATATGAAGACACAACACATGAATAATTACAAATTATCAGCACACACCCATACATACACACACATACACTGACAGACAGACAGACAGACACACACACACACACACACAACACACACACACACACACACACACACACACACACACACACACATATATATATATATATAAGCTATCCACAAAAAGTTAAGGATCACTTGCAAACTAATTCATAACTTTCCAAATAAGAAAGCCAATGCGTTGAATTTTGGCCAACATTTAATTCAATGCTTTAGTGATAACGATACACAATTGCCTTCAATTTCGAGCAATCGTTTGGTCTGTACATTTGATCAAAGTGGGTACGTATCGAAATTTGATTTCCCAAAGTCATTGAAATCACAAGACAGGGCATTCTGATGCTCCCAAAAGTTCAGTAATGCGTGTATCCGCCATGGCTGTTCTGGCACTCGACGCAGCGAGTCCTCATGGAGTTGACCAGGGTGGTGAAGATCCTCTGTGGAAGCGCCTGCCACTCAGCCTGCAGCATCTGGTAGAGGTGCTGGGCATCCCTGGGAGGGGGGTGGTTGCTCCTCACTTTGCGATCCAGCTCATCCCAGAGGTTCTCAATCGGGTTGAGATCGGGACTGCATGCTGGCCACTCCATTCTGTTGACTCCAGACTGCTGCAGGAAGTCGTTGACCACCCTTGCCCTGTGGGGGGCGAGCGTTGTCATCCTGGTAGACAGCCGGCGGTCCCATCTGCTGCAGTGTAGGCACAGCCAGCGGTCGAAGGATCTCATCCCGGTATCGGAGGCCAGTCAGGTTACCCTGTACATGATACAAGGGTGTTCTGTGGTGAAGGCTGAAGGCCCCCCAGACCATTACAGAACCTCCACCAAAGGCCACCTTTTCTTGGACAGTGGCGTCAATAAAGCGTTCCCCTGGGCGCCTCCAGACCCTCAGTCGGCCGTCGTTGTGGTTCAGGGTGAAGCGTGATTCATCACTGAACAGGACCTGGGACCATTGCTGACGTGTCCACCTCACGTGACGTCTGCAGAAGGCGCGGCGTGCTGCCCTATGGGCTGGAGTTAAGCGTGGCCGTACAGCTGGGCGACGAGAACGGAGGTTAAACCCATGAAGGCGGTTCCGTATGGTCTGCTGGCTGATGTTGATGTTAGTAGCCACCCTCAGCTGCCTTCGAATGATGCTGGAAGAGGCTGTTCTTGTCTGCAGGGCTTGTCGTTCAATGAGACGATCTTCACGTGGAGTTGTCTTCTTCGGTCGACCAGATCTGCGTCTTTCATGGACCCTCCCAGTGGCTGTGAAGCGTTGAATCAGTCTGACAATGACCGAGATGGACACCT
>CM065686.1:44895886-44908386 GCA_017654935.2 Phymorhynchus buccinoides
AAAAATAGAATTAACCGAGAAATGCAGGGAAGGGGGGGGGGTCACATCTTTACATTTACCACGATATTCCATTACCTTAGGGGAAGACAGGGTAAAAAGCGCATGGGCGGGTAAGAAGCCCACCCCAATTATCTCATGAAATAAAGAAAATTTCAGTCAAATTTGCCCATGAGACGAATGCTAGACATTAACGCTCGTCTCATGGGCAAAATGAGACTGAAATTTGCTTCATTTCATGAGATAATTGGGGTGGGCTTCTTACCCTCCCATGCGCTTTTTACCCTGTCTTCCCCTAGTAACGAAGCGTTGTGCGCATGTCCTGCGATCTCGTCACAGGTTACCACGGAATAAGTCTATAACATAAACTACGAAACTCTTTTGAAACATGAATTAACGAGGAAACCCTGCAAAGGGTATTTGAATTTACACTACATGTGTGTGTGTGTGTGTGTGTGTGTGTGTGTGTGTGTGTGTGTGTGTGTGTGCGTGCGCGTGCGTGCGTGTGTGCGTGCGTGCGTGCGTGCGTGTGTGCGTGCGTGCGTGCGTGTGTGTGTGCGTGCGTGCGTGCGTATGTATGTGTGTGTGTGTGTGTAGTAAATAGAAGTAGTTGCAGTAGTGGTAGTAATATATTGTAGTAGTAGTAGCAGCAGCAGCAGCAGTAGTAATAGAAGTTGTAGTACACTAGTAGGAATAGTAGTAGCAACAGCAGCAGTAGTAGTGGTGGTAGTAGAAGAAGTAGTAGTAGTAGTAGTAGTAGTAGTAGTAGTAGTAGTAGTAGTAGTAGTAGTAGTAGTAGTAGTAGTAGGAGGAGGAGGAGGAAGAGGAGGAGGAGGAATAATAGGAGTATCAATACTAGAAGTAGCCATCAATTTCCATAAGTGTAGCTTTCAGAACTAGTGTGAACGCCTCCTCGTTTGAGATATAATAATTAAAGAACAAGATACTAAGCCAATCCTTTAGTTTCATTATTCTAACAAACGATATTAATGCTGTATCACTGAGAGTTGCTGAACAGGTAATGTAATCCACACTGGATTTAAAAACTATTGAATACGGACTGACATGTTTTCAAAACCACCATTAGGTCAGCTGTGTAAATTCTTCGCTCGCTACTATGAGTCTTAGCATTTGCGGCATTTGCGACATTGAGCGATTGTCTTCAAATTTCACTTTTTTTTTCTCCGTAATGTCATGAAATATGAACGATTTGAGTACGGAAAAGTGTTTCAAATACGGAAAAAGAGAAATTGCGTTCATCTTTAATGTTGCAAATGCTAACTCATAGTAGCGAGCGAAGAATTTACACGATGCTACTTTTTTGCATACGACACGCTGTACCTTACCCATAGGCCTACTCTTTTTGTTGCAGCTGTACGCGACATTAAAGAAATAGAGAGGTTGAGGACAGAAGAAGCCAACAAGGAAAGGGAAAGGCAAAACGCACCCCCACAAGCAAGCACATGTAGGTGCAATTATTTCAAAGGGTGTAATATCACTTGTAGTGACACCGGGACAATTCCAGAGATGGTCACCGCCTTCACTATGCGTGAGATTATGGAAACCCAAGCTCGCTACATTCCCATGGTACAAGAGAACTATAAATGCCTGAATATCCACGTATTTGCCATCATGGGAACTGCTAGAGAATCTGATATGGTTGGTCTAGTACAGTCTATGCTTAGGATGATTGAAAAAACAGACAGTGCTGGTAACACTCCATTGATGCTGGCATGTGCTGCTCGGTACGTCTCGTTCAAAGTAGTAAAGGCCCTGCTTGAAGCGGGTGCAAATGTCACTGCAGTAAACAATGATGGACTAACAGCTCTCCATTTCGCTGCTTTGACTGGTGAACGTGCGGTAGTGGAAGAATTGATAATCTATGGAGCCAACATCAATGCAGGAAGAGTAAAGGTGGATGGAAAATACTACGGTCTCACACCACTTCTGATGACTGTCGCGTTCGACAACGAAGCATCCTACAACTGTTTTGATGCTCTTTTGGAGCATGACGCTGATATTGATGTGGAAAGTGTGCAAGAAAGACACTGTAACGCCAACAGTCTGCACTTGCATATGGAGTGTGATTGTGGAGGGTGCATGTCATGTGCATCACACAGCGGATGTCTTTTGCCACCCAGCAAAATCAGCACTGTCGAATGGGATCCTAAAGGCCCTGCAGTCTTTCTTGCTACCAAGAACAATTTGCCCTATGCCTTGTCCACTCTCCTCGACAGATATGAGGCCGAAAATAAGCTGGATGCCATAGTCAACATGGAAACAAGCGACCAAGCTTTATCTTTGCTTGGTGTAGCAATACAACACAAATATGGCAAGGTCATGAAAACACTGATCAACAGAGATTCTTCTGTTATCAACAAAACTATGAAACTCTTCCAAGGACATACTGATGCGAACCCACTACACCTTGTGCTGATGAAGAATCGCTGCTTTAAAGGTGCTTTTATATGCTCATATTGCAAAGAGATTCGCACTAAGGAGCCCAAAGACGTCATGGAGATACTAGACCCCTTACTTGACTGCCCTGCCATCGATGTGAATGCCAGAACTAGTGATGGACAGCAGCACACGCCTCTCCTGATGGCTGCTGACAACGGCCATGACTACGCCATAGGGAAACTGTTGAACCGCGGGGCAGACCCAATGGCAGTTGATGCAAATGGCCACACTGCTGTAGATCTGGCTTTGAAACAGAAACCTGGCATTTGTCTCAAGATTATCAAAGTCTTGTTCAAAACCGGATTCAGCCATGAGATCCATAGTCAAACTTTCGCCAATTCTTTATGTTTACAAAAAGTCAGTGAAAAGAAAGACATCGACATTTTGACCTTGTTCCGCAAAGCAGGTGCCCTCAGTGAACCCAATCGAGTGGCGATGTACAACGTGGTGCTGACTACAGACGTAGAAGAGGAAGAACAAGGGAAGAAGGAACAGTTTCTGAAGGCACTAAAAACAGCAGATCCATTTCCCTTGCAGCAAATATTTCAGATGTACCTGTCAGCTAAGGCCGGAATAGAATCCCCACAGAAACGAGCAGAGGCCATGAAGGAAATAGTCCGGAAGTTCATGAGCAGGAACGACACCCTGAACCAGATTGAATGCGAAGTTAGCAAGGAGGATGAACATGCTGAGCACAAAGACAAGGCTGAAAGAAATGCTAAGGAACAGTGTCATTATCAGAAGACGCCTACACTGGACAATACAAAGAAAACCGTGTCTGAAAATGTGAACAACTGTCAACCTGAAACATCGCTGCAAACGGAAGAGTCAAAGACTGATGAAGACGGACATGTGAAGCACCTGTGTAACCTGGTGCAAGACCTGCTCCACATTAACCTGCATCCCATAGGTGTCGATCCTCAGTGATCTACCGATTACAATACAGTTGAACCTCACTTAACGGGCACCTTAGTACCGTGGACACCTCAGTATACCAGGCAGTTTCTGCCAGTCTGTAGTTTTTTCGTTCTTAGTTATTACTAAAGGTGTATCCGGTATTGCGACCACCCAGCTATTCAGGACAACGGACAGGGATCTCAGTCTGAGTCCCTGTTAACTAGTATAATTTGCAACTCAGTAATCTGACCGCCCTGATCACGAATGTTTAATAGCATAGTCAAATAAAAGATTCAGGCTTTATTTTTAAAGCAAAAATCGCAGGAAAGTGAATTTGAGAAATCAAGGTCACGGAAAAGTTAAAGGGGCACCCTGACGGATGAGTTTTTGCAAGAAACACGTCCAGATCAGCAGGAAAACACCCTTTACAGAGATCGCAACACTCACTTTGCTCTGGTTTCCCAGAAATCAAGCCGTCAAAAAAGCGATTCCTCCTTGGCGGAGGTGCTGGAAGTCAAATTATTTCACCCAAAGAGAAGGCGTTTGCCGTCTCTTTTTGAATGGCCACCTGAGCTTAGACCAAATCGTTAGCACGAAATTTTCGCAAATCAAGCTTTTTAATTTTTATTTGTTTTAAATTTATACAGTTTATAGGAGTTTCGCTCACAACAAAGAAAATAGCTCCTTTTTTTTTATACTGCACTACAAAAAAAGAAAACGCTTCAACCACAATGAGTGACCCCCTACCACCCCATCCAAAATGGCTACTCTCTCCGGCATCTCCGCCAAGGATAAATCGCCGTTTTGACGGTTTAATGTCTAACAAACCAGAGCAAAGTGAGTGTTCCGATCCTTGAAAAGTCTGTCTTCCTGGTGATCTCGTGTTTCTTGCAAAAACTCATCCGTCCGAGTCCACCTTTAAGTGAAAATAATTCCTTTGCTTCGTTAGTCAATGTTTGTAAATAAACCAAAGTCATTATTTTCATTATACGCGTAATTATGTGTTGTCTTTGATTCTGTATAGCGGGCACCTCACTATTACGGACAGTTGTGACCAGTCTTTGGGTGGTCGGCTTACTGAGGTTCGACTGTATCTGATTTTGAAACTTTACAACTGGAGTTGGTTTGGACAAAGAGTGTATGATCACGGGATGCTGGATAGGAGAGAATGAGAGTTGCATGATTGTTGCATAGAATCGTAGCGGACACACTGGTAGTATTCAGAGCATGTGAGTTGTTATTCCTTACCATTAGAAGGAGAGAACGGGAGTTCACAGAACCGTAGCGGACACACTGGTAAGATTTCGAGCAAGTGAGCATTTACCTTTGGCATAGCTGCCAACTATCAGGAATTTATCAGGAATCAGGAATTTATCAGGAATGTTCAGATTTCTAAAGTCTGTCAGGAAAATCCAGAAAACTATCTGATTTTCCTGATTTTGACATTTCCAAGGAATTATAGGAGTACTGAAGGATTTTTTTTTTAATACATTTTCTTTGTTTTTAGTTGAACATGCAGCCAGTTGAACTTTAAAAGTAGGAGTTTTTCAGAACTTTCTTTATAGACTTTTTTTTTATATACAAGATAACGATTCAAATTTGATACCTTTATTTATCAAAGTGTAGGTGTGTTTTTTAAATCACGAAGAGTCAATTTTTGCAGCTTGATTTCATAGAAAACCTTCAACTTCAGGGACGTTGCCCTTACCCCCCCCCCCCCCCCCCCCCCACCACCATGATCGTTGCTCCTGGATCCTACCGTATGGACCCCCATACTTTTTGTCAGGAATTTCATTTCTCCAAGGTTGGCAGCTATGCTTTGGTATGCATTCACGTGTCTTTGTATTTGCCTTATATGTGTTCCGTGAGTGAACTAGGAGTGCCTTAAATCTTTATTATGAATGGCTTCTTAACTGTCCTTTTTATGTGTAATATGCTTCCGACAGTGGCCTGATTTCAGACCTACGCAAACCCAGATACGTTCTTTATTTTGTTTTTCATTGTATGTTTTCGTTCGTGTATGCTTTTTTCTTCTTCTTCGTTTTTCTTTTTTTCTGTCTCTCCCAAGGATATCTCCCGAACCGCTTGTTAATATATATTTGTCAAAGATCCTGATGTATGAAAGAACGCGTCTCAGATTTCCATTTCCATTTCCACTGGGGAAAACCAGCAGATTCTGATCAAGCCCCAAACTTTACCATCAGGCCTAGTGAACTTCTGGCATAAGCCAAAGCATCTTGCACGATTTCGAAAAGTACTTTTGTGACATTAGTGTGTTTGCAAAAGAACGCCCTTAAAACCCTTTCACCGCCAATGTCGCATTTTTGCACCACAATGATTTAACACCCATGCCATTAAAACTCTTGAAATCAGGGTCTGTTATTCAATGATATTGTGTTCCTAAATTTGGGTAGTAAGGATTGACCCTATTCTAAATGTATCACAGAGAAATTCCACAATATTTCAGCCGAAATCTTTTCTGTAGCCAAATAGGTTTAATGGGAATTTTGGGCTCAAAGATGGCTGGCGGTGAAAGGGTTAATATTGACAAATGACAAGTATTGATTTAACATTTACGAGTATGTCTTTACTTGCTTTTATGAGCGTGTTTGTCTGTTTTTGAATGTTTGTGAACCTTGTGTGTACCTATATGTATGCTTTACGTTTGCGGTCATTGTAGAATGGTTGTGTAACTTGACTATGTAAATTGAAAATTGATTTTTGTTAATGTAATCTGATTGTAAACTGTTATTTTATTATGTGTATGTATTTTATCTATATTTAGTTAAATATGTACATACTTCTTTGTGCGCGCGCGCGCGCGTGCGTGCGTGCTTGCGTGCGTGCGTGCGTGCGTGCGTGCGTGCGTGCGTGCGCGCGTGTGTGTGTGTGTGTGTGTGTGTGTGTGTGTGTGTGTGGTGAAGGATAAGGGGGTGGGGGTAATCAGTATGTAAGGGGTTGTTTTTAATATGAATAATGTTTGTGAAATTGTAAAGCGCTTATAGTTTAAAGGTGAATCCCAATATACATTTTCTGAAATAAATAAATACAGGTAAGGAACGACACTGTATGCATTCTGTCTTTCCCCCAGTCGTCTCACACAGGTGTTTTAAGGAAGTCCTCATATGTTGCCCTTTTTGTTTGTGGCACAAGCCACAAATCTATAACTCACTTTGTCGGTCGGTCGGTCTGTCTGTCTGTCTGTCGGTCGGTCCATAATTGTCGCACTTCAAATCGAGGCGAGAGAGAGAGAAAATGGAGTTTTACGTCCTCTTGGTCTGAATCAGACACATATGGGACATTTGTAAATACAAATATGGTTGGAACAATACTGGAGGCAATGCCCGGAGGCAGTACGAAACCAGTAAAGTCCCGATTTTTTTAAATTAATACAGATAGCTGTAGCGGTGACCACGCCTCGGTTAAACCTCATCGGCTATGGCACCGCTACAAGTAATCGTAGTATTGATGGTACAAAAAGTGATTTTCAAATCGAGGCTACACTTCAAATTGAGGCCGCTCTTTAAAATGATGTATTTTCAAAGCGTACAAAATAATAAACATACGTAATACAGACACTACAACAGACACGAGTATGCGGTGCTTCTTTTGATGAGTATAAGTAGGATACATAGTTTTAAATGTTTTCCAAAAGATATAAAAAGTTACGAAATGGTGCAGAGATAACATTCTGGTTTACAGATTAAAATTATTGAAAAGCCAGGGGAGATGACTCATGATTGGAGTGGTAAAAATAGACCGCGTGCCACAAACTATTGCGATTTCGCGCTTGTTTATATGTTGATTTGTTTTACAGAGTCCGTTTTCACAATCTTGCATCTGTTAGGGGGAAGCTAGATTTCTTTTTTCATGAAACAGAACGAAAATGAATATAAAAACCATAATGCGCTACTGTATATAATGTTTGTTACACGCAATTGCTTACCTTGCCTATTCACTTATAAAAAATAGAGAAAAGAAAAGGGGGGAGGGATAAATGATTTTTTAAAAATCGTTCTATATATATGAACGATATTTCTGGTATATGGGTCCACGTGTGTGTGCACTGATAACTGTGGGGGTAGAGAAACAAAAACTGTATACTAAAATGTGTTGGTACGCACGCGAATGTTATAACTTACAATTGCCAGCCCGATTTGATCATAACCTTGCCTTCAACAGGTGCTGTGTTTTCTTCAAGTAACTGTGGTTTTCTTTTTCTTTTTTTTTCTTTGCTTTCTCCTTTGTTTTCTTCCTTTGCTTCTTTTTTTGTATGTTTGTTATTCTACTTTTATTTCATTTATATGAAAATGTAAAGAAAAGGTTTAATAAAAAAAAAAAATTAAATGTTGGATATACGCCGGCAGTCAATGAACATACAAATGATTAAAGACTGCGAGCTAATATCCTTTCATTGGACATAGCTTGTAAAGCTCATAATAGTGACGAACAAACTGAAAGCCAGTGAATGGGAATATATGTATGTGTATTTGTTTGTGAACAAAAATGTGCTTGAAGACTGCAAGCTCATATCCTTTCATTGGACATAGCTTGTAAAGCTCATAATAGTGACAAACAAACATAGCTTGTAAAGCTCATAATAGTGACAAACAAAATGAAAGCCAGTGAATGGGCATATATGTGTGTGTGCATGTCTGTGTATTTGTTCGTGAACAAAAATGTGCTTGTTTACAAGAAAATCGCTTTTTAGGCCCATAATACTCGACATAGAATTGTTATGTTTGCGTGTACGTGCATACACGCGCATGCATGTACGCGTTAAAAAAAAGTTCTTTATAACCTAAAGCCTGTCGGAGGTAGAAACTGTTCAACGATATCAACATTCGTGGCCTTTTTAACACAAAGTTCGCCATTAATCAAGAAATTATATTTAGGTGGGGTACTCCCCGTGGGGATATCGGGGGTCTTTCGTAAAAAAATAGTTCCCCCACCTTCTGGAAGTTCTGTGCTTGTAACTTCCTCTAATCTGCCACTCTCTTTGACTCTGCCTTGTTCCTTTGCTTTCTGTCATCTTCTATCTTTATGCCTTATTGGCCCATTCTCCTGCCTTTTTTCAAAACCATCTTCCAAATAATTGTTCTCTTGAGCTCCTCCGAAATCGGAATGTGTCGGCTGTACGCAGCAGGGAGACCAGTGAAAACTGAAAAACGGACACATATGTGCCTTATCCATTATGGCCATATGGCCTGGGAACGCAGAAGAAGAAGAAGGTGGGGTATAACACCCCCACCAACCCCTGGGGCACCTCACCCTTGGGATACAAGGGCCAATGGTCAACCTATGGCGATATTTTTCACGCCAGAGGGCAGTCAATGCACTAGGGGCTTATCACGCGATTTTCTTACTTGGGCGTAGTGAGAGAGAGAGTGATGGTAGGACCACTCACTGTCTCTCTCTCTCTCTCTTTTTTTATCCCCAACTAATAATATAGAGAGGATTAGCCCCACACGAGCGTCATGCCCTCTGGCGTGAGAAAAATTGCACTAAGTCTCTCGTTATTCTTGCGTTTATTGCCTCTTGTGATTCTTTCAAATTTTAAATGGTTGGGGTATGCTGTGATGGGGCTGGGCCTCTATCTTTTACGACTTATTTCAAAATGTCTGAATGGTAAAGGAGAAGAGACGAAGGATTTCCTGCTTAAGGGGGGGCGTTTTGCCCCGCCTTGCTATGGAAGAAAATTGAAGGTATTAGGTACTTTATTGCCACAGAGGCATCTCTGTGAAATGCGGGCTGCTCCCACCTAGAGAGCGCGTCGCAGCCAGAGGCGCCACACCAATTTTTGGGTTGTTTTGTTTGCATGCGATTTTTGTGTGACTGGTGAGGATGGAAAGGGGTGTGTGTGTGCATTTTGACCAATGGTCGACTTATGGCGATATTTTTCACGCCAGAGGGCAGTCAATGCACTAGGGGCTTATCACGCGATTTTCTTACTTGGGCGTAGTAAGAGAGAGAGAGATGGTAGAACTACTCACTCTCTCATTTTCTTTATCCCCAACTAAGAATATAGAGAGGATTGGCCCCACACGAGCGTCATGCCCTCTGGCGTGAAAAATCCCACTAAGTATCTCATTGACAACTTTTTCGTTGCCACTGGGATTAACGTGTGCTAAGTGCATGGGCACACGGGACCTCGGTTTATCGTCTCATCCGAAAGACTCATAAAGGAATAAAAGTTTTAAATTATAATATTATGCCATTTCAGGGAATTTGAAAAAATGAATCTAAACGTGCGCTAAGAAGCAGGAATAAAACACAGGACATGAAGCGAAAAGGCATACAAATATTCCCATTATGGGAGTGGTTGATATTGGTAAAGGTCTGTGCACACGTCAACAATATTCACAAACTATCACGACTTCCTCATGGTAACACAGTGAATTGTAAGTCATATTATGAGTGACCCCACACTGTGTTGCCATGGGGAAATAGAGATGTTTTGTGAATATGTTAACGTGTATACACAGACCTTTAAGAAAGAAATACAATTTGAAATAAAGCAAAGGGTGTTCTTTTTTTTTATCATTTCCCAATTTGTATGCCCTTACACCTTGTAGATAACATGATGACGACTACAATCTTTGAAATACAAATAACACTCATATTAGAATGAGCTTGGTAACTGTATGGGCTGGAATTATTTATACTTCTGTGTGTGCGTGCGTGTGTGTGTGTGTGTGAGAGAGAGAGAGAGAGAGAGAGAGAGAGAGAGAGAGAGAGAGAGAGAGAGAGAGAGAGAGAGAGAGAGAGAGAGAGAGAGAGAGAGAGAGAGAGAGAGAGAAAGAAAGAGAGAGCGAGAGAGCGAGAGAGAGAGAAGCTTAGTTATTGGTATTTTTTAATTATCTTTTTCTTAAATTGTATGCTAGAATATAGGTGAAGACGGGGTAAAAAGCCCGTGGGCGGGTAAGAAGCCCATGCCAATTATCTGATGAAGTTAAGCAAATTGTAGTCACATTTTGCCCATGAGACGAGTCACTGAGTGTTAATGTCTAGCATTCGTCTCATGGGCAAATGTGGCTGAAATTTGCTTTATTTCATGAGATAATTGGCATGGGCTTCTTACCCACCCATGGGCTTTTTACCCCGTCTTCGCCTATGCAAAGTTTTTCGTTTGCAAAATAATGCAAACCAATTACGCAACCAGGTTCATGAATTTAGTGTGGCATGTTAATTCGTATACAGTTTGTGTATACAATTTGTATATGTTTGTGTAAAGTGTGTGTGTGGTTCAGTGATAATGTGTTTTCTGTGTGTTTCGTGAAATGTGTGTCGGTCTCTGTGTGTATGTCTGTGCGCAAGAACGCGTTCGCTCGCGTGCGTGCACGTACACGTGTGTGTCTGTTGTGCGTGAGTGTTTCAATGCTGATTGTAAAGCGCTTTGTGCTCGATAAAGATCACTATGTGTCTGTTTTTATTATTATTATTATTATTATTATTATTATTATTATTATTATTATTATTACTATTATACAGCTGAATTGAGTTTGGGAATATGTAGTACATTTTGACAAAATCATGTTGCTCATAGTGACTTCGATCCTGTTCGGTTCGTTGGTGGTGGTGGTGGTGGTGGTGTTTTGTTTGGGGGAAACTGGAATAAAGTTAGAAAATGTATTGGTTATCTTTTTTAGATGTCTAAATGACTTATTAGTATGTGTTTTGTGTGTATATAGAATTTTGATAAATCAAATTAGATGATGAAAGGATACGCATTTTTTAAAGTTATAAATGAACCTCTTACTCTGTATCTTGGACTTTGATCCTGCTCGTTTTGTTGTTGTTGGTGGTGGGTTGTTGTTTTTTGGAAACTGGAATAAAGTTAAAAAATGTATTGCTTTGTTTTTTTATATGTTTAAATGACTTATTAGTATGGGTGTTTTTCTATGTAGAGAATTATGATAAATGAAATGAGATGAGATGAAAGCATATTTTAAAAGTTGTAAATTTACCTCTTTGATCCTGCTCGTTTTGTTGTTGGTGGTGGGTGTTGTTGTTTTGGAAACTGGAATAAAGTTAAAAAATGTATTGCTTTGTTTTTTTATATGTTTAAATGGCTTATTAGTATGGGTGTTTTTCTATGTAGAGAATTATGATAAATGAAATGAGATGAGATTTAAGCATACGCATTTTAAAAGTTATTTAATGAGCCTCTTACTATGTACCTTTTGGGAGCTATTGGGGGAAACAGGCGATTTGTCCTCATTCATGGTTCTACTGATGTCTTGTTATATCATCATCATCATCCATCATCATCATCATCATCATCATCATCACCATCATCATCATCATTTTGGTTTTTCTTATTATTGCTAATATTAGTATTGGTAGGGGCGGTGGTTCCCATTTTACTTATTCATTATTTATCATCATCTTCATCATTATCACTGTTGTTGTTGGTGTTGTTGTAGTAGTGATTGTCCACTTAACTCTTTTAATGCACACGTTTATCCACTGGCACACACGCACGCACACATATGCATGTACATGCGCACACACGCATAGAAATCGAAACTGAGGTCACCATGAGAGCAGGGCGCACAAGGCCACATAATTTGAAAAACAATTGTATGATTTATGGAAATGGGCAAATGATTAGTACGCTGCTGATGCTTTGGAGTGCCTTATTCACAAGTTATTGGTCTGCGACCACATGCCAGGGCTGTAGTCTACGCTTCCTTTCATAATGATATCATATCCTGGCGTTTCTCAAGGCCGAGAACTGCACAGACACCTACAGTGTTGGTCATGAAATTAGAGCAACATTCTCAGAATCCCATCATCCAAGTGGATGACGCTCGACAGTGTGGGTTCAGTCTTCCTATGGCTTGTACCCACGTGTCGTCATATCCGGCCACAAGGAGCGCCATATTATGGGAGACCGCCATCTTAGTCACTAACTTTGCTTGAAAAATGCCAGATCGATGCTGCGTATTTGGCTGTTCCAAATCGAAACTTATCTAAACTGTATTTATAACATCTGGATGTTTTCTTTACACGTTTCGATAACATTTTCACTTTGTTTACACACAAATAAGGACTAAGATGGCGACACTTCCGTTGGAAGGGTCGAGATGCGCACGCAGGTGGGTTGGAGCCATTGACCCAGGCATCGGAATTGTCAGAGGATT
>CM065686.1:44913386-44918386 GCA_017654935.2 Phymorhynchus buccinoides
GGAACGAGACAATACGCGGTAGACATTGAAGTTTGACGCAATAACAGACGCATTGCCTTATCATAGGCCTACCATGTTGCTGTGAATTCATATCTTTAAGACTGTTAAGAGTTTGGGATAATGATAATGTTATGCTCAATACTTTCAAATTGGTTGAGTAATAAGATATAGACCTAGTGATTGGTTGGGGTAAAAGTTGAGATGTGGTAGACAACACGAATACGGAGAGACAGACAGAGAGAGAGAGAGGGGAGAGAGAGAGAGAGAGAGAGAGAGAGAGAGAGAGAGAGAGAGAGAGAGAGAGAGAGAGAGAGAGAGAGAGAGAGAGAGAGAGAGAGGAGAGGGGGGGGGGGGGAGAGAGAGAGAGAGAGAGAGAGGAGAGAGAGTGGGGGGTAGAGAGAGAGAGAGAGTGGGGGGGTAGAGCATTGGAGAGAGAGAGAGTGGGGGGTAGAGAGAGAGTGAGAGAGAGAGGGAGAGAGAGAGAGAGAGAGAGAGGGGGGTAGAGAGAGAGAGAGAGTGGGGGGTAGAGAGAGAGAGTGGGGGGTAGAGAGAGAGTGGGGGGTAGAGAGAGAGAGAGAGAGTGGGGGGTAGAGAGAGAGAGAGAGTGGGGGGTAGAGAGAGAGAGTGGGGGGTAGAGAGAGAGAGAGAGGGGGGTAGAGAGAGAGAGAGTGGGGGGTAGAGAGAGAGAGAGTGGGGGGTAGAGAGAGAGAGAGAGAGTGGGGGGGGTAGAGAGAGAGAGAGAGTGTGTGTGTGGGGGGGTAGAGAGAGAGAGAGTTCAAACGTCAAACTTCAAATATCTGATTTTAAGAGGGAGAGAGAGAGGGGGGGGGGGGGGGGGGGGTGAGGAGAGGGTTGTGAATTGATGGGAAGGGAGGGTCAGGGGAGAAGGTGTTTAATGGAGAAGCGGGGTGAAGGAGGAGAGTAAAAGGACGAAAGGGTGAGGGGTCATTGTTATGGACAACAAGGTGTGTGGAGATTGGGATTCATTGTTAACAGATTTTCAGTCTCCAAGTCTCATACTGAAATCAAATTCCCTTCAACCTGAAATAGCAAGATGCATTTATGAATGCTGTGCTGTCTGCAGTAAATAATTAGCAAGAATAATTATATAAATGTTTTATTATTATTTTTATCTGCTGCATATACTTCGTCACGAACTTTACCTTGTGCTTTGTTTTATTTTCTTTCTTTCGTGGTATGTGCTTACTACGTCTGTGTCAATAATTCATTTAATGGTTTTACAACAAATAAAAGAGTTTGAGTTTTGGGATGGGGACACCATTCGAACCAGCAGAAAAATAGGGGTACAGCTAAAGTTTGAACGAAGACTCGGCAAAGACGTATTTTGCCCCCTACCCCTAATATGTGCATGGGAAATTTTATGTGGACCATGGATACTGCACAAGTGTATAGGTCATGTTTAGAAGCAACATTCAGTAAAGGTAAAGATGTGCCACCCCCCATGCATTTCTCGGTTAATTGTATTTGTCCGTTTTTGCCTTTCTTACCATACATAAAGCTGTATTTTAGGAACATTTTTAGCTAATAACCTTTTTGGAATACTAACCCTAACCCTAACCCTAACCCTAGCCCTAACCCTAACCCTACCCCCACCCTATAAGACGGAAAAACGCAACGAACCACAACTGTGACAAATCGCGGTGTACTGCAGTACATAGTGGGGGGTAGGGTTAGGTTTAGGGCTAGGGTTAGGGTTAGGGTTAGTATTCCAAAAAGGTAATTAGCTAAAAATGTTCCTAAAATACAGCTTTATGTATGGTAAGAAAGGCAATAACGGAAAAATACAATTAACCGAGATAGGTAGGGGGGGTGGCACATCTTGACCTTTACCCAACATTCTGACATTTTGTTTTAGACAGGGATAAAGGTAGGACCAGCCTAGGATTATTTTCATAAAACTGAAAGAAGCAGACTTTGAAATTGAGGGTCGTAAACACGAGGTGGAGGTGACTAAAGTGCATTGTTTTTCAAATGGATTTGGTAGAATAAAACATCGTCTCAACACACCTCCCCCCCCCCCCCCCCCCTCCTTCATCCAACTGGTTCATCTTAACCTGAGAATGAAACAGCGGTCGACGAGCAGCCTGAAATGAATGGAAGGGTGAAGAAGAGGAGACATTTTTTTAACATTTGCGGAGAATGCGTATGCAAATGCGGATAGAGAACGAACGACGAACGAACGAACGAAATGCTATTTATACAAGGTCATGATGTACATATACATTTTTTTACACCCAGCCGTGAGAGCGACAGACAGACAGAGAGAGCTGCACATCATCCCTCCTTGATTTAATAATGTAAAAAATGTGTCAGCCCCTTTGATTAACTGCCACCTTTGTGATAACGTGTCCCAAACTAAAACTGATCCGAGTGAAGAAAGGCAACATTCCCGTCGTTACCCCCACACACAAAAACAACCAACTACAAAGCCAAGAGAGCGAACGAATGCATGCTTTTTGACACAAAGCGTTCGCCATACAGATGGCCACTTGCACCCTCTGGTAAGAGAGAGAGAGGGAGGGAAGGGAGAAGGAGAGAGTAACAACTTCTTGTCAAAAAGTTACGTCAGTTACAATCAATTCAACTGACTGGGTGGATTCAAATGACCTGCCTTGTGATTCGTCCACAAGCACATCCGCACACATCGACTCGATTGTGTGGGCCCACTGTCCCTTTTCCTAAACCACTTTCTTCCAGGCATTGCCTGTGTTTAGGCAGTTGGTGAAGAAAAGAGCCATCTGTAACATTGTGACTTTGCTGAAACAGGTGAACTCTGATACAGGTAAACTTTTTTTTCTTTCGCTGATTGGTTTACCGATTCTGTGTTGTGGTTTTGTGAACGCGATGCCTCGTGCATGCTGTTTGAACGACCCAATGTGCATCTCTCGTTTCATCGAATGGATAAAATAAACGATCAAGAATTGAAGAAAAAACAAACACACCATTAAACTCTCCTCATATATATATATATAGTTTGCTTTAATAAAACTTTTTTGAGTCCAATGTGTAAGTATATATGTGTTATCGAACCTATTAAACACACTCAATTACTAACGATGTGTTCTGAAAAGAAAATAATGTGTTGATTTACTTTTTCTCAATGTGGGAGCCTGTGCAAAGACAGCTTCTTCGACTGCTTCAAATTGCAACTGTGAATGTTCGTGCTGAGCTAGAACTAAAACTTTCTACAAGAGAATGGTTGTCCTCTTTGCACCAGATTGAAAGTCCACAATAAAAGCATACCAGCACTTAACTCAAAAGCAATGGTAACACTGTTATTTAAAATAACAAAAATAACAATGTTCTAAAATTACAATCCCTCGAAGAGAGTAGAAGAGATGGGATGCCATGTTGGTGGATCCAGTGAAGGATTCAAAAAGGGGAGGTCACAGAAATCGTAGTAAACACCAACAGACACCCGGTGAGGAGGAATGTAGAGAGGTGTGCTTGGATCAGGTAGACTGATGCCCTTTCCTTCTTCATAGTATACAGTATGATAATATAAACGATCAAGAATTGAAGAAGAAAAAACAAACACACCATTAAACTTGCCTCTTATGTATATATATAGTTTGCTTGAATAAAACTTTTTTTGTATCCAATGTATGTGTGTGTTTGTGAACCTAAGAAACAAACTCAAAAACCGATAAAGTGACTAGTTTTTAGAAAACTTGAAAACTTAAACTTTATTTTTCAAGAATAAAGATTTTAGGCAACGCAATTTTAGACTTTATGGTCCTTATCCACAGTACATATAGTACATATCTATATTGTTAAAAAATCGGGACTTTACACACTGGTGTTGCACTGCCTCCGGGCATTGCAGCCAGTATTGTTCCCACCATCTTTGTATTTACAAATGTCCCATGTGTGTCTATGACCGAGAGGACGTGAAACACCATTTTTCATTCATTCGCAACGCCTATGGCTGGTACCCACGTGTCGGCATATCCGGCCACAAGGAGCGTGCCATATTATGGGAGACCGCCATCTTAGTCAGTAACTTTGTTTGAAAAATGCCAGATCGATGCTGTTTACACACAAATCTGACTAAGATGGCGACACTTCCGTTGGATGCGCACGCAGGTGGGGGGAGCCATATAGTCTTCCAATCTGTCCTTGATAGCCTACATATTATACAAACATAGAACACAAACGTAGGCAAGGCATAGGCCTACTATTACACATACCGATGCGAACATAAAGGTAGCATTACACACATTGGTTGAACTATGGATTTATAAAACTTGCATACGCACAAGCATAATGTTTAATACTCGCGCGTGCATACATGAGTGTAGCCATACACGCACACACCCGCACGCACGCACGCACGCACGCACGCAAACGCGCGCACTCACGCAGGCATACATGCACATGCACAGATATTTTGAAGCACGTATAAAAAGAAATGTACATTATCTAACAGGGCAAACAAATGCAGCGTAGGGTATGAAACCGGTCAAAACATTGCAATAAGGACAAATTTAAACATTAATTTTAGCATATATTAGGCACATTGTTGGAGAGTACTACACAAACAAATAAAGTGAATAAATAAAATAAAATAAAGCAAACCCAAGACAGAAAACCGTACATCATTTCGAGAAAAAGCTGAAGGACAAAATACAATTTATTTCACGACGCACCCCATTGTTTAAAGCATAGTGTGTTCTGTTAAATCGCGGGCCGTCGAAACGCCCAAAAAACCGTTTTTTTGGGTCCGGTTTTGGGGGTCTTTTTACCAAAAAAACCTCTGTTGGTACCCAATAAAACGAGAGTTGCATAAAACTCAGAAAGTTAGGGATAGGGTTAGGGATAGGTTAGGGATAGGGTTAGGGATAGTAAGATGGGAGCAGGAAAAGACAGACAACATAAAAATGTCCTGATATATTGGATTTGTCAAGTTTCCTTGTTTCTTTTGGTACCAACAGAGGTTTTTGGGGTAAAAAGACCCCCAAAACCGTTTTTTGGGGGTG
>CM065686.1:44923386-44933386 GCA_017654935.2 Phymorhynchus buccinoides
CAGTTTGTTCAAGTCACATAATCTGAAACTAGGGGAGCAAATCTATGTTAGGCTGTCGGGAGGCAACTAACCGGGAGACACTGCATGCTCCTGAGTCACTTTGGTGAAGTTCAGCATGGTCTGTATGCAGGACACCACCTACTAAGCTCCCTACTGATGACAATGATGCTGTTAGTTACCGAGCCAGCGTGAGTGAGGTCCTCATCCGAGGGTGCCACCATGTCCGTCCATTGATAGCTCCCCAGAACAAATTGATCCACCCGAACATACCAAGGGCATAAGCTAGATTTGTAATCGAAAGTGAGGGAGAGCAGAGCATGCAAGGCCAGTGTATTTGGGACTTTAAAAAAAGGATGATTGATGGAAATGTGGCGGAGGACAATGATTATGATGCTATGAGGTTCCATTTCAGTCTGAAGCTACATAAAAAGGGCTGTAGTCTATGCTTCCTTTCACAATGGTATTCTGGTGTTAACCAGGCCTGATAACTACAGACACCTGCAGTGTTGGTCATGCAATTAGAGCAACAATCTCAGAATAGCATCCATTAAGCAGATGAAATTCGCCTGCGTGAAACCAGTCTTCCTATAGAACCCATAGCCACTCACTTCAGTTAGGACCGGTCCAGGGAAAATAAAATCGCCTTTGATGGGATTCGAACCCGTGACCTCCAAGTCAGTAACCCACTAATTTACCACCACGCCATGGCGGCTGGTATAGATCGCATAAGCACTATACTGTCTATTAAAGTACGTTCTGTTTACGACTGACACTAATTTTGACATAGAAGTGACTATAAATGAAAATGCAATAATGCCCAGCAAGAAAATCAACAGCTAGGTTTCTTTTAACTTTTTCATGTTTCTTTTTTGCTGCAGCCGTTCCCGACTTCGAAGAAGTGAAGAGGCGGATGAAAGATGAAGTTGTCAGAAAGAGACGCAGCGAAGAGGCATCTACAAATGTAAGCAGTGACAGATGTGACAAACATTGCAGTAGAGAATGCCCTTTCACTATTGATGACCTGGGAAAAGGGCCGCAGGGGGGCACAACATTTACTATGCGCGAAATTATGGAAACCCAAGCTGGGTACATCCCCATGGTACAGGAGAACTATAGATGCCGCGAAATCCACGTACTTGCTATCATGGGAACTGCCAGAGAATCTGACTTGATGAATCTTCTAAAAGCTGAGCCTGATTCTGCACACTTCAGAGACAGTGCTGGTAACACTCCATTGATGCTGGCATGTGTTGCACAGCACGTGTCTGTGAAATTCATAACAGCCTTGCTGAAAAAGTATTCAAGGGAAGATGTCAATGCCGAAAACGAAGATGGACTAACAGCTCTCCATTTTGCAGTCATGGGCGTTCTTCCCGAAGAAGTGGAGAGGCTGATAGCTTATGGAGCCGACATCAATGCAGGAAGAGTCGAGGTGGATGGAAAGTACTACGGGCTCACACCACTTCTGATGACTGTCATGCTACAAAAGACAAGAAAGGACTGCTGCACAGAAATTCTGTTGAGGCATGGCGCCGATATTCATGTGGACACTGTACAAGAAAAACATGGTAATGCCAATAGTTTGCGTTTTTGCTTGGAATGTGATTGTGGAGGGTGCTGGTCTTTAGCATCCGCTAGCGGTTGTGTTTTACCTCCCAGCAAACTGAAAACGGTTGAATGGGTCCCCAGAGGTCCTGCAATCCTTCATGCTACCTTGCACTGGTTGGAACTGGACCTGCCCCTTCTGCTTGATAGATGCAAGGCAGAAAACATGCTTGATGTTACGCTAAAAATGAAAACAAGTGAAGCATCTTTGACTCTTCTTGCTATAGCAGCAAGAGACTTAAAACCTACAATTGTGAAAATACTGATCAGTAGGCATCCTTTGATTGTCAACGAAACGGTTGGCATTTTTCAGGGATCCTCAGATGTAACCCCACTGCACATAGTTTTAAAGTATTCACGCTCTGTCCAGGTTCTATGTGCATGTTGCCAGAGGAAGCGCCTAGGCATCAATTTCATCTTGGAGGCACTTGATGCACTTCTGGACTGCCCTGCCATCAACGTGAACGCCAGAATTGGTAATGAACTACAGTACACCCCTCTCATGTTGGCTTCCGACAACGGCCATGACTACGCCATAGGGAAACTGTTGAACCGTGGGGCAGACCCAATGGCAGTTGATGCAAATGGCCACACTGCTGTAGATCTGGCTTTGAAACAGAAACCTGACATTTGTCTCAAGATTCTCAAAGCCTTGTTCAAAACCGGACTCAGCCATGACATCTGTAGTCAATCTTTCGCCAATTCTTTGTGTTTACAAAAAGTCAGTGAAAAGAAAGACATCGACATTTTGACCTTGTTCCGCAAAGCAGGTGCCCTCAGTGAACCCAATCGACTGGCGATGTACAACATGGTGCTGACGACAGACGTAGAAGAGAACGAACAAGAGAAGAAGGAACAGTTCCTGAAGGCACTAAAAACGGCTGATCCGTTTTCCTTGAGGCAAATTGTTCAGATATACATGTCAACCAAGGCCGGAGTTGAATCCCCACAGAATCGACGAAAGGCCGTGAAAAATGTACTCCGGATGTTCATTGGTAAGACTGATGCCTCGGATCAGACCAAAGACCAAGATGGAAAAGAAAACATACATGTCGAGCACAAAGACAAGGTTGAAAAGGAGAAGTACCAGTCTTTTCTTTGGCAATTGTTCATACTCATAACATTAGGAGTATTCCTTCGAAAGAGAAACAACCCTGTGGTGGATGATGAAGACAAGCTGCTGGATTGCCTGTATGACCAGATGATGCAAGACCTGCTCCACTTCAACTTACATGATGTCGGTGTCAAGCCTGAATGATCTACTGATCTCAATTCCTGGGTTGGAACTTTCCCATGATGCTTTCCCTTTTGTTTTAAAGAAAGTGGTTTGGCACTTCCCATGGTGGGCACAAAAACGGCTGTGGACAGATGTAATGTTGGTTATTTTGGACTCGGACGGATGAGGTTTTGCAAGAAACACGTCGAGATCACCAGAAAGTCAGCCTTTTCAAAGATCGGAAAACTCACTTTGCTCTGGTTTCCTATAAATTAATCCGCCAAAAAGGCGATTCCTCCTTGGCGGAGATGCCCGAGAGAGTAGCCATTTTGGATCGGGTGGGTGGAGGACACTCATTGTGGTTGAAGCGTTTTCTTTTTTTTTGTAGTGCAGTAGACAAAATAGAGCTATTTCCTTTGTTGTGGGCGAAAGTCCTTTAGGTCAACTATATAAAATTAAAATAAGAAAAGTAAAAAAAGGCTTGTATCGCGAAAATCTCATGCAAACGATTTGGCGGCCATTCAAAAAGAAGCGGCACACGCCTTCTCTTTGGATGAAAGAATTTGACTTCCAGCACCTTTCCGCCAAGGATGAATCGCCGATTAGACAGTTTGATTTCTAGGACACCAGAGCAAAGTGAGTGTTGCAATCTGTATAAAGGGAGTTTTTCTGGTGATATCGACGTGTTTGTTACAAAAACTCTTCGGTCAGGGTGCCCCTTTAAAGAGGGAACCGTGATTACAGGGGCCAACACAAGAAAAAAACCATACATGGTGTTGCTAGTAAATCTACAAATGTGTTTAAAAGCATGGATAGTCAAACGAAATGCAAGAAAAAAGAGAGCAACTATTTGTAGGGTTAACTAGAGCGTTAAAACTAGATCACAAGCCGCGCTGCACCATTTTCGGCGCCAGTGACCTTGACCTTTGACCTATGACCATTTTTTAACTCGGCCTAGATATCTTTAATATATATCTGCATGCACAATTTCAGCGTCCTAGGTCTCTCCGTTATGATGCCAGGTGTTCAGCAGCATTTTCGGCTCCAGTGACTTTGACCTATGACCTTCATTTTTGAATTTGGCGGAGATATTCTTACTACCTATCCGCATGCAAAATGTGAGCTTACTAGGTTCCTCCGTTCAATCGTTATCGTGCCAGATGCTCGGCAGCATTTTCGACACCAGTGACCTTGACCTTTGACCTATGACCTTCATATTTAGACTTGTCCTAGATGTCTTTAGTACCTACCCGCATGCACAATTTGAGTGTTGTCGTGCCAGGTGTTCAACATATTTTCGGCTCCAGTGACCTTAACCTTTGACCTATGACCTTCATTTTCGAACTTGGCCTAGTAGCTCACTTTGTTCGCGGCTGGTAATGAAGAAAGGCAATTCAAACTGAAACAAAGGCATCGCCGAGCGGCAGACAGTGCAAACCGACTGCGACAGTGCAAACTGGCCAGACTTGTGGTTCATAGAAACGATTTTTGTTATGCTAAATCTTCTTTAATATTTTTTTAACAGGAACAAAATCACCCTGGGGGAAAAATATATTTTAATGGGATGTTGTTAGATAATTAAACAACTAATTAAAATATAACACGTTCATATCAATTTAAAGCTAATTTTGCGCTCTTTTTAATTCATGTACATGTATTCATGTACAAAAGCGCTTTTTGTTGTGTTTAATTTATGTAGATTATTTTTAAAAGAACATCAAAACCCGACTGGAAAGCTGTAATCAGAGCCTGTGTATCTAGGCTATGGCTGTAATAGTCAGGTTGAGGATGAGTGACGCAGTCAGCAAGACAATGGGGCCACGCAGAGGCACAGGTCACGGTCACGTGAAAGTATGACTAATCATCACGTGATCACGTGACCTAACTTGACTGACACTTTGGGCGTGGCCTAGCTGTCCTCTTGTTCGTCTCTGTTAAACACACAATGGCTTAAAACACAAATCTACGTTCATATTCGAGCTCACGCTCCAGTATTGCATGCCCCATCTTCCTACCAAGTAATGTTGGGATCTGCTAAACAGTTGTTTGAAAAGAAATGGACAAACTGACAGACAGACCCAAAACAATACCGGTGAGACGGAATGAATGAACACTTGTTCACCCTTCTTGAACTGTTCTACCTCTGTAGATAAACGAGATGATACCTAAAAGGTTTGAAATAGCAACACCTAATACTAAATGACATTGTATTAACAGCGTTACCAGTCAAGCTTTTTGCAATGGTATGCAAATGACTGGACTTGTGCACCATAGTGTTTGTTTGTGTGTGTGTGTGTGTGTGTGCGTGTGTGCGTGTGTGTGCGTGCGTGTGTGTGTGTGTGTGTGTGTGTGTGTGTGTGTGTGTGTGTGTGTGTGTGTGTGTGTGAATGAAAGAAGAGGGATGCCTGTGGTCCCTGTAGTGATTGATATTCTGTGGCCACATCCAATTGTGAGTCGGAACCACAGTTTTATTTTAAAACATAGATTACTAAAATAACAGAAAATACAAAAAGTACTTGGAACGGTGTCAAGTCAAGTAATTGCGTTTTCGATGAGTAGACATTTGGAGTCAGATTATGGATTTAGAATGTGTGCTCTATGAATAATATTTGGAAGCATGAGAGCTGTGTCCTGCCCCTTCATCATCTACTTCATCCTCATCTTCAACCGGGAAGACCAAGTCTTCAATATATATTTGTCCATATGAGGCAACACCGAATTGGACGTTAAACAAACTTTCATTCAAGAGAGCTGTTGCAACATAATCTTATGTGTCTTTTTATTTTTATTCCAATCATATGTCAGAGACAATGTGCCAAGGATGTTCAGTGTGTGAGTGAAAGTAACTAAACATGACATTGCATATTTATTAGAGCTGTTGCAATAGAATCCTCTGTGTCCTTTAAAAAAAATTGTAATCATATGCCAGAAAGTATACCAAGTATTTCCAGTGTGTGAGTGAAAGACATTGAATAACAAACATTGTATATACTCTTGCATCCTCCTTGTTTTCCTTTAACTCATGTAATACCTCTTGAAAAGCAATACAAGTTATTTTCATTTGATTGTGTCCCTGCTTGTGTGCTCAAATACGATGTTGTTGTTTTTGGTCAAATCTATGCAAACTGCCAATGCCACCACTCTTTTTTTTATGTACTGTGTTGAAAATGTTTATAGATTTTGTTCATTTTTAGCACTACATTTGTGGTCTTTTTCTGTTCTGTTTCCAGCACTACAATTGGAATATAAAATATTCCTAGAAGGAAATGAAATGGAATATTTTAATGTTCTTTAGACCATGGGCACATGAACATGAATTCAGAGAGAGAGTGTGTGTGTGTGTGTGTGTGTGTGTGCGTGTGTGTGTGTGCGTGTGTGCGTGTGCGTGTGCGTGTGTGTGTTTAAAGGGGGTGGGGGCAACATTTTGAAGAAATACTTTAGAATTATTTTATAATTCTAAAATATAGTGACCATAACATAGATGAATCAGGTTTATTGTTGAACGTTCAGAGTTTGATTGTAACTTGTTGAAAAATATTTCATCAGTGTTTCCTTTTTCTTCTGATTTGACCTTAAAAGTTGTGTGAGTGTGCTGTTGTCTGACATGGGATGACCTCTACCAAACAGATGATTGACCTTAAAAGTTGAGTGAGTGTGCTGTTGTCTGACATGGGATGACCTCTACCAAACAGATGATTGACCTTAAAGGTTGAGTGAGTGTGCTGTTGTCTGACATGGGAGTACCTCTTCCAAACAGATGATTGACCTTAAAAGTTGAGTGAGTGTGCTGTTGTCTGACATGGGATGACCTCTACCAAACAGATGATTGACCTTAAAAGTTGAGTGAGTGTGCTGTTGTCTGACATGGGATGACCTCTACCAAACAGATGATTGACCTTAAAAGTTGAGTGAGTGTGCTGTTGTCTGACATGGGAGTACCTCTTCCAAACAGATGATTGACCTTAAAAGTTGAGTGAGTGTGCTGTTGTCTGACATGGGAGTACCTCTTCCAAACAGATGATTGACCTTAAAAGTTGAGTGAGTGTGCTGTTGTCTGACATGGGAGTACCTCTTCCAAACAGATGATTGACCTTAAAGGTTGAGTGAGTGTGCTGTTGTCTGACATGGGATGACCTCTACCAAACAGATGATTGACCTTAAAAGTTGAGTGAGTGTGCTGTTGTCTGACATGGGATGACCTCTACCAAACAGATGACCTCTTCCAAACAGATGATTGACCTTAAAAGTTGAGTGAGTGTGCTGTTGTCTGACATGGGAGTACCTCTTCCAAACAGATGATTGACCTTAAAAGTTGAGTGAGTGTGCTGTTGTCTGACATGGGAGGACCTCTTCCAAACAGATGATTGACCTTAAAAGTTGAGTGAGTGTGCTGTTGTCTGACATGGGAGTACCTCTTCCAAACAGATGATTGACCTTAAAAGTTGAGTGAGTGTGCTGTTGTCTGACATGGGAGGACCTCTTCCAAACAGATGATTGACCTTAAAAGTTGAGTGAGTGTGCTGTTGTCTGACATGGGATGACCTCTACCAAACAGATGATTGACCTTAAAAGTTGAGTGAGTGTGCTGTTGTCTGACATGGGATGACCTCTACCAAACAGATGATTGACCTTAAAAGTTGAGTGAGTGTGCTGTTGTCTGACATGGGAGGACCTCTTCCAAACAGATGATTGACCTTAAAAGTTGAGTGAGTGTGCTGTTGTCTGACATGGGAGTCTTCCAAACAGACCTCTTCCAAACAGATGATTGACCTTAAAAGTTGAGTGAGTGTGCTGTTGTCTGACATGGGAGTACCTCTTCCAAACAGATGATTGACCTTAAAAGTTGAGTGAGTGTGCTGTTGTCTGACATGGGAGGACCTCTTCCAAACAGATGATTGACCTCTCTAAACAGATGATTGACCTTAAAAGTTGAGTGAGTGTGCTGTTGTCTGACATGGGAGGACCTCTTCCAAACAGATGATTGACCTTAAAAGTTGAGTGAGTGTGCTGTTGTCTGACATGGGAGGACCTCTTCCAAACAGATGATTGACCTTAAAAGTTGAGTGAGTGTGCTGTTGTCTGACATGGGAGGACCTCTTCCAAACAGATGATTGACCTTAAAAGTTGAGTGAGTGTGCTGTTGTCTGACATGGGAGGACCTCTTCCAAACAGATGATTGACCTTAAAAGTTGAGTGAGTGTGCTGTTGTCTGACATATGGGAGGACCTCTTCCAAACAGATGATTGACCTTAAAGGTTGAGTGAGTGTGCTGTTGTCTGACATGGGATGACCTCTACCAAACAGATGATTGACCTTAAAAGTTGAGTGAGTGTGCTGTTGTCTGACATGGGAGTACCTCTTCCAAACAGATGATTGACCTTAAAAGTTGAGTGAGTGTGCTGTTGTCTGACATGGGAGGTCCTCTACCAAGCAGATGAGCTTCCGTCAACCAATGAAATAATTCCAAGGAATGCTTGCTCAATTGTTTAACAATATTAAAAATATTATCTCATGTATATGATTTTCAACCTTTTTGATTGCTCCTGATGCCATTTTTATATAATGCTGCTTTTAAGGCTATATTACTCACTTGTTTCGGACATGTTTTGATTGATTAGTATTGGTGTGTGAGGTGGGGGTCCGTTTCATTGCAGAAACTTGTGAAATGTTTGAATTACAATTATGTTATAATTCATAAGTTGTATGTAGAATGTCTACGTCTTGTAGACTTTAAACGCTTGTAAATGAGGTAGAAGGGTATCTTTGTTCTTGCAAAATGTGTCCATTATAATTAGTCATGTAACTGGTATATCAATGGCAGTATGATTTTATTTCAAGTTGCAGTATTGTATCCAAACTTGATTGAGAATGTGAATGTGGTCTATGTGTCTTCTTAGAATTTTCATATTGTAACTATTTTACTCTTGTATAATTGTGCGTGAGTGTATGCGTGTGTATGTGTGCGTGCGTGCGTTCATGTGTGTGTGTGTGTGTGTGTGTGTGTTGTGTATGTATGTATGTGTGTGTTTGTGTATGTATGTGTGTGTGTGTGTCTGCGTGCAGGCGTGCGTGCGTGTGTGTGTGTGTGTGTGTGTGTGTGTGTGTGTGTGTGTGTGTGTGTGTGTGTGTGTGTGTGTGTGTGTGTGTGTGTGTGTGTATGTGAGGAAGTAAGAGAACGTTGCGTGCAATCATCGTGTTTATTTTGCTTTCTAATGATTCATTATTTGTTTGCCTTTAATGTTCTTGTTATCAATGTAAAGCGCACTGAGCTCATGTGAGAACGAGCGCTATATAAATTCCCATTATTATTTCAAAAACAGCTTCAGCTTCAAAGGGCTTTGTCCCCAGACCTCCGCTTTTCAGCCTTTTTCATGTTTTGTTTTGTTGGTTTTTTTGTTTTTTTAATCTCATGCTTGAGTGTGTATCTCTTGAGTTTATTGTCAGCCAAATTCATCTCGGATCATTATCATCATCATCATCATCAATATCATCGTCGTCATCATCGTCATCATCATCATCATCATCATTATCATCATCAATCAATCCACCAATCAATCAGTCAGTCAAAAATTAACTTGTTCTTTGGTTATTTTTTGTTATTTGTTCTCTACCTGGTCCCTTTTGTTTGATTAATTGTCTATGTTATTTCACTACAACTCGAATCCCTAAATACAACTTTGTAGCAAACTTGCACGCACGTGCGTGCTATGTGTTATCTGGTTGTAGGAAGGGCTAACTTAGAGAATGTGAAGATTGTATATGTAACAAAGGTGTGTGGAAGAATGTAACAGTCTGTGAAAGAAGGCTCTATAATAACGAGTGCGTGTTTTTTTTTGGGTCTCAGATTGTTTTTGGTATACGTGTTGCTATCATTTTTCAAGATTGTTTACCTTGTACTTCTTATGATTTATTTCTTCACCCATGATGTATATAGAAGCCAAAACGTGTTACTGTATGCTAAAGATCTGTGCACACGTGAACATTATTCACTCTTTCCCCATGGCAAGACATTGATATGTGAATAATCTTATGAATGGCGTATCACTGTGTTGCCATGGGGAAAGAGTGAAAAATGTTAACGTGTATATTTACTGTCAAGCCCTTAATATAGACATCACTCTGTTTTGATGTTCGATTGTTTAACTATGTGTGTACTTTGTTTTATATTTCTGTGCCCCA
>CM065686.1:44940886-45020886 GCA_017654935.2 Phymorhynchus buccinoides
CAAGCTGTATCTCTGAACTAGAAGACAAATCCCTTCCAATTTTGTGTCTGCACCAGGGTGTCGCAAGTGCGTGGCATTGCTGGTGACGGACATGTCTGCCGCTCGGCGATATAAATCGACACACAGGCAGACAGAACATCGCAGAGACGGGAGACACTGCCCATCCTCTGGCCGGGCAAAAACGTGTTTTTAAAAAAGTTTTTATTGCAAAGGCGTTGCTGAGTTTGTATTAAACAGTAATAAAGGATATAATACACAGACTTAACCTGGGTCAGACACAGAGGAAGGCACGGGTATATTTTATTTGGGGACAGGAGATATATTCTGGTCTAGGCCATATTCTACTTCGAGTGTATTCTACTACCCCGCGGGCTTCCACCTTGTCGTGGTGGGGGAGCTTTAAACTAAGAGTAGCCCCTCATCCCCATGTTTCATTCTCTCCATCCTCATTTACAATTTATCACATGCCAGGCTTTTTTTCTTTTATTGGTCACTGGCTTTCACGCGTGAGACCTTGTGCACGTACTTGAGTGGGCACATGTTGCCCATTCTGCAGTGCATATTTGCCTATATGGCCTTTTTATATTTTGTTTTACTGGGATGTGTTTGTTATCCTTTTTTACTGTTTTCGTTTAAACTGGATCCGATAAGTAGAGTAGAGTTGCTCAACGTTTCCAGCACTGCCGTGTGAAATTATGAGCTATGGGGTACAATGATGAAGATGCCATGTCGTGAATTGTACTCCAGTCCAGTACTTTCAGTCCGACGGTTTCACTCCGCCATTGTGACGCAAAAACCACGTGATTCGAGACGACGCTCTGATTGGCTGCAACCTACAACTTGTTGCAAGTGGGGGCTCAGAAATAGGGTCGTTTTCTATCGCTCTACAACTTACAACTGCAACCCTACAACCTTGTTGTAGGTGGCATGCAACTGTTGCAACCACAAAGTTGCAGGCTGCAGCTAGCAAATGTTGCAGCGTGTGCCGAAGCCTTTAAGGTCATTTGCATTATTCTTATGAAACAAAGGGTTTATGTCACTCCAGTATAACCCTTTTGTTTGCATGGGGTTTTGTTTTCAGATTAGCTGAACCAAGAACATCAACAGCACCACCATGAGCCTTATGAGACTGATCCCAGGTAAGGGCATTGTGTATGTATTATGTGTGTGTGTGTGTGTGTGTGTGTGTGTGTGTGTGTGTGTGTGTGTGTGTGTGTGTGTGTGTGTGTGTGTGTGTGTGTGTGTGTGTGTGTGTGTGTGTGTGTGTGTGTGTGTGTGTGTGTGTGTGTGTGTGTGTGTGTGTGCATGCGTCTGCGTGCGTGCGTGTTTGTGTGTGCGTGTGTGTGTTCGATTTTAACATACATACACGCCATCCCCATGCCCAAGGAATAAGATGTATATTATGTCCATATAATTATGCATAAATGAATACATGAATGAATAAATAAATAACTTCACATTCATGATAATAACATTAAAACAAATAGGTAGCTGGGCACAATGATCAGAAACATGAAATAAATCGATACCTAGTGACGCTTCATTAATAATTAACACAATGATGTAAACAACGGAAGAAATCCGTTCAGAATGTGAAATTTACTACAGCACGTTAAAAATCATCAAGATAGTTCAGGCCTAGGATGACTTTCCATTCTTATTCTAGGTTATGCAACTTAATTATTCTTTTTTTTATCTTCATATTTTTCTTGTCCCTGTTTTTTTTTGTTCTTCTTCTTTAATCTGGTTCTTCTTCTTCTGGTTCTTCTTAATAATATGCCAACGACAATGCTAAATTGTGGAATTAATGCTGACAAGTACACGCAGTTCTCTCGAAAGCGAGCCTATCTTAGGCTCCATAAAATACGTTTATCTCCAGTTTCACTATGCTGTCTAAGTTGTTCATGACTCACACTGAATAATATAAATTTTGCACAATTAAGTAAAAATCATTAAGAGTCATTAAATACAGTTCGCCCTGCGATGAAATCTGTTAGCTAGACCACTCATCTTGTTCTTGTTCTTTTTGTTGCAGCCGTACCAAACATTGAAAACGTACGGAGACTGAGGAAAGAAGAAGCTGCCAAGAAAAGAAACAATGAACAGTGTTGATCAGTGTGCTTGTTATGCATATGTCTGGCCGGAATGTTACTATCACAGTGCATTTCTAGTTGCTAGTTGATAATAAAATATTTGTGTTAGCTCTTGTAGGCGTTGTGAGGGCTAGTTCTTTTTTCAGAGAAAAACATATATTGTCAATAGTCAATGTACATGAATAATTTATTAATCCTGATCTTAATCTCAAAGGCACATCAAGGAATCAGAACTGATCACTGATCAGAATCTACCAAATATATTCTAGAATCAAATTATAGAAAGACCAAAAGAAAACAAAACATAACTGCAAAAAATAGGAAAACGTTATGTAATCGATTTCTCTGTGTGATGAGATAAAAACATATTCCAAAGTTCTTTTTAATTTCCTTATGTACAGATTTCTTGGTTAAGTTACAGTTTTGGCAAAGCCTTATCTTCACGACTCCGAATTCCAATATCAAACTTTCGGTTTAATGACAGTACCCTTACGCTGATCATACCAATATCTCTTTCCCAAGAACGACAGAATGTTGCTTTGTGGTGAATATTGTAATGCAAAAATTTTATGGGGTTGTCTTAGCTACAACTGCGCCAATTTCTCTTGAACAACACCGCTAACAAGCTATCATACAGAGACACATAGAGACTAGATGTGATTTCCTTGGGGAGGTGGCAATGTTACACAATTCTACTTGTTGGTTGTTCGTGGGTTTTTTTTTTGGGGGGGGTTGTTGTTGTTGATGATTTGTATTTTATTCACAGACACGAAATACATTTCAAATGTATACTATAACATCCATTCACTGCTTCAAAACAAGTTCTGGCAACATACGTATCGCAAAATGTTTACTTTCACAGACCTTTAAACATTCACAGCAAGGCATGCTAAATAATATGAACAATTTGCCCACATCAAGACACTTTTAACGCACCGATTCAAGTTGAGTATCCAGGGCTTTTTCTTTACTTTTTGTGTTACTCATAAAGCACTGACATTGAAGTGTGATCACCAAGTGACACCAATACCCACTCACCCATACACTTTATTAATGTGCCTTTAATGTTGTTACTATCTGCTTCTCATATTCAAGCAAAGAGTTAACTACAGGCCAATTGTATACATGTATGTCTATGCCAGTCAGTCGTTTCCGATCGTGTACTTGTTGTTGAATGTCTTTTAGAATAAAAGATCGTTGGAATAAAATTAGAGGATTTGTTTTAGCTGACTTGTTTCGCTTTGCATTTCTCTTCTTGGATGTAAATTCTCAGTCTATGCCATTAAATAAATACTCTTACTGTCTTCCTTCTACATAGACACAAACATTTACTCACTTGAGGAGGTCGGTCCTTCTCAAGAACGAATTTGTGTATCTTGGTAGAAGGAAGACAGTAAGTCTCTCTCTCTCTCTCTCTCTCTCTCTCTCTCTCTCTCTCTCTCTCTCTCTCTCTCTCTCTCTTGGTCAGTAGGGTGATTTCCATTTGGGGAACCAGAAAGCCTCATTGTCTGGCTCAACTGTTATTCTAAACAAAACTCTCTCTCTCTCTCTCTCTCTCTCTCTCTCTCTCTCTCTCTCTCTCTCTCTCTCTCTCTGTTTTCTCTCTCTCATGTTTGTCTGTTAGTCTGTCTATCTGTGCATCTGGTAGTCTACCTATATTTCTGTGTTTGTGTATATGTGCATGCACATGTGTATATAGGACTGTATTGGTTAACTTTGTTTATGTGTATGTGCGTGCACGCGTTTGCGTATGCGCGCATGCATGTGCGTATGTGTATATGCGTACGTATGTTCACGCGTATGCTCGAGCATAAGTGTGTGAATGCCTGCGCGCCCAACTTTGTGATAAAAAGAAGAAATTCCGAAATGGCGCTTGTAAATAAGGCCCAAGGATGCATACGTTATCTGCCTAATAATACCTGTACAGAGGGCGAAATGGAAAATGTCTGAAAGATACACAATCGTCTGACCACAAACAGGACACACTGAGCCATCCTGAACAGTGTGTGGAAGCCACATGGGTCTCTTGTCCTCTCCAGGACACGGACATTACGTCCAACAGGCGTACATATAGTCCAGAAGGAAACCGTCTCTAAATCGCCTAGAAAACAAGATTATTATTATTATTTTGGGGGATTGCTAAACATTTTTAACTGGTATAGGTAGTATGATGTTTAAGAAGTACTAGCGCAACGTTTATGAATCGATTCGCTTCCGGTTTGGCACACAGATAGTCACCGTCCCCGGACATCTACCTTCCAAATTCGAAAGCAACCGGTGCAGAAATACCGGAGATACAGGCGCTGAGAGGCCGGCGGATACGCGTTTCGCACATTTGCCAAACCGCGCAAATGACACGGCCGCCTCGGTTGCCGTTGCCATCGCCCCGTTAGGGCTCACAGCAAATTGGAAGCGATTCCCCGTTTGGTGTTTCACACACACACACACACACACACACACACACACACACACACACACACACACGGACACTGGATTTTGATTATATGATGATGTTTGGTATAAAACATCGTCTCTTATATCCTGATCAATATGAAGATATAGCCGTTTACAATTATATCTTTAAACGGTTATATCTTCATACTGATCAGAAATAGCATTCAAACCAATAGAAAAAACAAGTGGAAAGGCTGTGATGTAAATTTCATATAATATCGCGATATTTGTTTTTGCCATAACATTTCTTAACCCCTTGACTGTCATATAACGTATCACGTACTGACTTGATGACATCACTGACGGGTATTGTTGTGCTACATGAGCACACACCACAAAAAAAAATCGATTTTCAATGGCACACCTCAAGGTCAAGGTCAAGTCACCATTGTTCTATGGAACCATCGATGTACCATGATGCACCCACGCACAGAATTCGCAGCGAATCTGTCAAGCGCTTCCTCAGACACGCATAGCCAGACAAACAAACACACACACAAAAAAGACAAACAGACTCGAGTGACCGCTAACTGCTCCACGTCATACTATGTGTGGATGGAGCATGTCGGTGGAGTCACCAAAAAAACCAGGCATACACATTGACGTTGGGTACTTTTACTTCTCCGAATATACATCTAGCCCTCTAAATGACTTCAAACGTTATACATTCTTTTATTATAGATTTACCTCAAGTTCATAACAAAATACCACTTCAGACAAGACGAAATGAAATTGGCAACACCGTGTTAAAAGAGCAATATTTTGATTTATTATAAAATCTTTGTCGAGCTCAAACGTTGGCCAACTGAATGTTTGAAGCAACGAATCATCCCATGTCATCCAAAAAACAAAAATAAAATAAGTGATTAAAGCTCGTATTTCAACAAGAGAAAGACAGTTACATAGACAGATACAAATGGAAGACAGGAAAAAGAGAGAGAGAACGAGAGAGAGAGAGAGAGAGAGAGAGAGAGAGAGAGAGAGAGAGAGAGAGAGAGAGAGAGAGAGAGAGAGAGAGAGAGAGAGAGAGAGAGAGAGAGAGAGAGAGAGAGGAGAGAGAGAGAGAGAGAGAGAGAGAGAGAGAGAGAGAGAGAGAGAGAGAGAGAGAGAGAGAGAGAGAGAGAGAGAGAGAGAGAGAGAGAGAGAGAGAGAGAGAGAGAGAGAGAGGGAGAGAGAGAGTGAGATTGGGAGTATATTATGCAGGTTGTTTGGAAGGGGACGAACAAGAGGGGTATGCAGAGGAGGAGAGGGACCAGAGTCGGGGAAGGGGAGGGGGTGGGGGGAACCAGGGGGAGAACAAACACAGAGCTGCCACACATCAGTTATTCACCTCCCGATCCACCCACCCTCCAAGAGAGAACACCCCCCTACCCCCCCCCCCCCCCCCCCCCCAACTCAATCCAGCCACGATCCCTTCGCGACCCCTCTCTAAGGAGAGTCCCCTCAAGCTTGAACTTTTACACAATCCCTCACAAATGCATCCACCCACAGTCACACCCCCGTACATGTCCATGGACACAGAAGCATGCTTGTTCGTGTTCACCACAGCAACATGGGGGAAAAGGTCTTCAGTCCAGTGGTTGGTTCCTTCTAGTCAAACACATTGAGGCCATCTGGAAAGTTAGTCTTCAGTTTGTGCCGCCCAAACATTTCCTGTTCTCTGCGAATCTGTGTGTCTGGCTGCCTGATTTGATGAATGACTGTGCATCTCAGGTCCGCAAAATACCATTGTCCAAAGATAAAATAGCAGATCCTAAGCTGTCCATCTTAGCTTGCTCGTCGTAAAAGATTTGACTGAGTCAAACGGAATTGGCTTGGCTCAAGAAACAATTTGTATGACTTTGTTTTGGCCGAAGTGTGTATTTTGTCGTATTTTGGTAGGCTTTAACATCTCTCTCTCTCTCTCTCTCTCTCTCTCTCTCTCTCTCTCTCTTCTATTACAGTTATTTATATCAGTTCCTTTTTTTAAACGCCAGAAGAAGAAAAAAGTCATAAATAAATAAGTAATACAAAAAGGCGAAAAAGCATGTAAATACACGCACAAACACTTCGCCAAAATCAACGACCTCGTGCAACCAACGGCAGTGTGCGTTTGTAGTTCTGTGTGTGTGTGTGTCGATATTTTTAGTGAATGAATGTCAACTACTTGAGCATGAGTTCTGAGTTGAGTTTCTCTAGATAACGGTCGTCGCGCAAATAACGCTTACGCCAAACGGGGCCTAAGAAACACCCTAAACGTTTGCTAAGGTCAGATAACTCTGTAAGCTTACTCTTCATTTTTGGGAGAGAGAGAGAGAGAGAGAGAGAGAGAGAGAGAGAGAGAGAGAGAGAGAGAGAGAGAGAGAGAGAGAGAGAGAGAGAGAGAGAAAAAGGGTTTATATCATAAGGGAGATAAATCATACCTTTCTGACAGTTTGTACAAAGTTTTCAATTTCACCCACGTCTATTTGTGTGCACAAAATAAATGTGCACTATATTATGCCATCTAACATGATGAAAATTAAGAAAGAGCACTCCAAGACACTTGCGTTTGTTTAATTTGCTAACTTCATTCAATATTTTTTAACGATAGACTAAAGAATATTTGCTGTGGCGAGCTTGTTGTTTTGGTCTTCTATTTTTAAAGTTCAAGTCTCGTCACGCGAGATATAATACAAAAGCTGGAAGCATTAATATTTCCCATGACCCTTCAAATAGTTTGTCGCTTGCTACCTCGATCTCAGCCACAAAACGTTTTTGACAAACGTCGGCAAGAGACGTGTTTCTTAGTACCGTTTTTGCCGATTTGCGCTCACGCTACGTAACGTTAGCCCTTGTGAAACGGCCCCCTGTGTGGATGCCATAGAACTGAACTGTGCTTTAGTTTTATTTGTAATTCACGTGCCACCACAAAACGCATTTTCCTTATAATTGGGGACCAATAAAAGATTGTGACTTGTGTGATTGACTTGCAACTAGAGAGAGAGAGAGGCTCGCTCCATCCCTGTCTATCAGAAAAGTTCACATTCAATCCAAATGAAGAGGAGGATTCACTGACGTACGATTCCCCCGCACGTTCAGCAACACACGAGGCTACTGTGTGCCACAGATTCCGCTGGTCAAAGAGCTAACTCGGACAAAGTGACTCTGCAGTCGATGCTAAACAGCCATACATTTTACAGGTGAAATAATCTGTTCTCCTCAAGAATGATTCAGGTCTCTTCCTATCGCTATGGCTTTGTTAATATGTTGCCTTGTGTCTGTGTCGTTAATAATAACGAACGTGCCCCCCCCCCCCCCCCCCCCCCCCCCCCCCCCCCTATCCAAAACCCATAAATCGACTGCATTGTTAAAGCTTAAAGGTGGACTTGGACGGATGAGTTTTTGCAAGAAACACGTCGAGATCACCAGAAAGACGGCCTTTTCAAGGATCGGAACACTCACTTTGCTCTGGTTTCTTAGAAATTAAACCGTAAAAACGGCGATTTTTCCTTGGCGGAGATGCCGGAGAGAGTAGCCATTTTGTATGGGGTGGGTGGAGGTCACTCATTGTGGTTGAAGCGTTTTCTTTTTTTGTAGTGCAGTAAAAAAAAAAAAAAAAGAGGAGCTATTTCCTTTGTTGTGAGCAAAACTCCTTTAGATAACCTGTATAAAATTATAAATAAATAAATAAAAAGGCTTGTATTTGCGAAACGTTCGTGCAAACGATTTGGTCTAAACACAGGCGGCTATTCAAAAAGAGACGGCAAACGCCTTCTCTTTGGGTGAAATAATTTGACTTCCAGCACCTCCGCCAAGGAGGAATCGATTTTTTGACGGCTTGATTTCTGGGAAACCAGAGCGAAGTCAGTGTTGCGATCTCTGTAAAGGGTGTTTTCCTGCTGATCTGGACGTGTTTCTTGCAAACACTCATCCGTCAGGGTGCCCCTTTAAGAGAAAGCAATGCAGATTACATACACAAAAACAACTCTCTCTCTCTTGGTGGTTGGCTTAACGTCTAATTAGGCGTAGAAACAGCAACGTGTGAGAAAATGTCATAGAACCATGATGAATTTAAGTTTTACGTCCTCTCGACCTGGGAAGGCACATATGGGACATATGTCATAGAACCATCTCCTGAGCGATCGAGCTTGTGAGCACAGAGCGGCCCACACAGAGACGCAGAGATACTTGTTTTGACTTGCACGTGATCCTAGCAAAGTTTTTTCTTTCATTATAGAATCACTGTAATAGGTCCTTTGCTCAAATGGCTTTCATCAAACTTTTATCATTGGATGACATTAGTTTGTAGTAGGGTCCAAAAGTAACATGAGAGCTCAACAATAGATGATTTTGTACAGCAATGGAATATTCGTGGTACAGTTTCGTCTCCTGTGGAAGACTGTATGACTCTCGAACTAGGTGGCCTTTGCACTGGTTCTAGAGCTGCTGCCTAAGGGATGGTTTGGCCGTTAGTGACCTTCCACAATGCCAACTGTCCTCAAATCCCTTTAGCCGAGAGAGTTCGAATGTACCCTGGACACCTTTGGTCTTCCACCCCACATCTCATAGCTGTTGGAGAAAATTAGGGTCATTTTCATGTTCATCTTATGAAACAAAAGGGTGTTTTGCAAACCCGTTCACCCTTTTATTTTATTAACGTGGGGTTTTGTTTTCAGATTAGCTGAACTACGAACATCAACAACACCACTATGAGTGTTGTAAGGCTAATACCAGGTAAGGGCAATATATATATATATATATGTGTGTGTGTGTGTGTGTGTGTGTGTGTGTGTGTGTGTGTGTGTGTGTGTGTGTGTGTGTGCGTGCGCGTGCGCGCGCATGTGTGTGTGTGTGTGTGTGTGTGTGTGTGTGTGTGTGTGTGTGTGTGTGTGTGTGTGTGTGTGTGTGTGTGTTGTCTCAAAAACTATTGGACGGGTCTTAATCAGATTTGGAAGAGAGGTAGGCATTCTTAAAACGAAGGTTCCCTCCGAACGTCATGCCCTTGCTGGTTGTTGTTGTTTGTTTTATGAATTTTGTTCTGATCCAAGCACTAGTCATTCATATGTTGTCAATTGTCCGAGGGGGGGGGGAGACTTGAGCTATTTGGGAAAGAGTACAGCAAGAGTACTGTATCTTGTAATAAGAGTGTGTCTAGTTTGGAATTCAGGTGTTTTTAAGTCCTTCCATGTGATTCCAGGTGGTTTCCTTATGCGTTGGTCAGTATGGTAGCTATGCATAACTGTATACATTATAAGATTTTTTTATGCATTTTTAGGAGTTGGAAAGTGGTCAGGAGTGTGTTTTAAAGTGTTTGCAGTCAATTGTACGTGGTTTGCGGATGTGTTGGTTAGTGTAGTACAATGCGTAATTGCATGTTTTTTTGTGGGCTGGAAAGTGGTTGGAGAAAGGGGGGGTGTAAATGTTAAAAGGTGATGTCAGGTGGTTTGCTAATGACTTGGTCTGTGTGGTCATTACATGCAATCGTATGCTAACATGTTTTTATGCTCATTTTGTTTTTGGAGGTGCTATACAGTTGTCAGAAGTGTGTGTTAGGGTGTTTAGAAGCTATCCTTATGTCGTGAAGCTCTTCTGTCTTGTAAAACGGCTTTGGCATCGACGAGTTATAATGCAAAATGGATCTTCAATATTGTGAAGGTTTCTACTTCGGAATACCGGATTGTGCAAGATCTGCTTTGTTTAAGCTTGGAACTTACTGATCTGTTGTTGAAGAACATGGTAACGATTCTGCTACATTCTTTTGTAAAAATCAAATGGCAAGGGGGTCTGTGCTGCTTCATTCTACCATAGTCAATGTACATTTCATTATCTGTGTGAAATACGCTGTTTTATTATAATTAAGCAGAATTATGTCTTAACGCTAATGTCGTTCATGCTAGGTTTGAAAATCATGGTCGGGCCACCTTTATCTATTTTCCTGTTATTGTATTTTGTTGCAGCCGCAACCGACATCGAAGAAGTGAAAAAAATAAGAAAAGAAGAGGCTGCCAAGGCCACAATAAATAAGAATGCATCTCAAAAACTCAACAGTAAGGGCTGTGACTGTAAAGCTAATGCACGATGTCCTTTCACTGAAAACGACATTGGGAAAATGCCAGAGGGGGGCACTACATTTACTATGCGTGAGATTATGGAAACCCAAGCCTGCTACATTCCTATGGTGAAAGACAACTATACGTGTCACAAAATCCATGTACTTGCAATCAAGGGAACTGCCAGAGAATCTGACTTCATGGATCTTCTGCAGGCTGAGCCTGATTCTGTTAACTGCAGAGACAGTGCTGGTAACACTCCATTGATGCTGGCATGCGTTGCTCGGGATGTCTCCATTACAGTTTATGAGGCTCTGCTTGAAAGGTCTTCAAAACAATATGTCAATTTTGAAAACAAAGATGGATTAACCGCTCTCCATTTTGCTGTTTTGAACAATCAGCCAGAATTAGTGGAGAAGCTGATAGCCCATGGAGCCGATATCAATGCAGGACGAGTGAAGGTGGGTGGACAACACTATGGTCTCACACCACTTCTGGTGACTGTCGTTTGCAACAGAACAGATGAGAACAGATGTTTGGATGTCCTTTTGAACCATGGTCCTGATATTACCGTTGAAACTGTACGAGAAAGATTCAGTGATACCAACAGTCTGCACTTTCACATGGAGTGTGATTGCGGAGGGTGCAGATTACGTGTACCAGCTAGCGGTAGTCTTTTAAAACCCAGTAAAATAACAACTGTGCAATGGGTGTCCAAAGGCCCCGCAGTCTTTCTGGCTACCTTGCACGAGCTGCCGACTAGCCTGTCCACACTGCTCGATAAATATGACGAAGCACAAAGGCATCAAGTCATGTTCGACATGAAAACTAGTGACCAATCTTTAAATCTGTGTGGAGTAGCAATAAGAAACATGAGAATCGAAACTTTGAAAGTATTGATTAACAAAGAATCTTCGATTGTCAATAAAACGATGGACACTTTTCATGGGTATTCACGCGCAACCCCACTGCACCTTGTGCTGATGAGGAAACGCTGTTTTGAAGGCTGCTTTGTCTGTGCATTTTGCAGAAAGACATTGTCATTGAAACCGATAGATGTCATGGAAGTATTAGACCCACTACTAGACTGCACTAACATCGATGTAAATACCACAATTGCCAATGGACGGAAGCACACCCCTCTCCTGATGGCTGCCAACAAAGGCCATGACTATGTCATAGAGAAACTGTTGAACCGTGGGGCAGACCCAACGGCAGTTGATGTAAATAGACACACTGCTGTAGATCTGGCTTTGAAACAGAAACCTAAAATCTGTCTCAAGATTCTCAAAGTCTTATTCAAAACCGGTATCAGTCATGAAATCCATGGTCAATCTTTCGCCAATTCTTTGACTTTAAGAAAAGTCAGTGAAAAGAAAGACGTTGACATTTTGACCTTGTTCCGTAAAGCAGGTGCCCTCAGTGAACCCAATCGACTGGCGATGTACAATGTGGTGCTGACGACAGGCGTAGAAAAGAAAGATAAAAAAAAGAAGGAACAGTTCCTGAAGGCACTAAAAACGGCAGATCCGTTTCCCTTGCAGCAAATTGTCCAGATGTACCTGTCAGCAAAGGCCATAGTTGAATCCCCAGAGAAGCGACCAGAGGCTGTGAAAGAGGTACTCCGGAAGTTCATTAGCGAGACCGACACCTCGAACCAGCCTGACGACCAAGTTAAAACAGAGGACAAAGACATGGCGCAGAAAGCCAAAGCTAAAAGGAAGGGCAAGAAGAAGAGAAAGAGATGTCATCGTACCTCAAACAATGTTAGCGTTGCTCAAGCTGACGATGTAACGAAAATCAAGGAATCTTGCTCTTCCGATGACAAAGACGGGCAGCTAAATCACCTGTGCACGTTGGTGCAAGACCTGCTGCACATTAACCTGTGCGTTGTGGGCGTCGAGCCTCGATGATCTACTGGTTCCAATTCCTAGTTTGGAAGATTCTTTTTATTAAGAAAGTGAACTGTGACTTGAGTAGGTGGGGAATAAAAGATGTAGTCTATAGCAATGTTTGTTAGCTGTGATATTACACAAAAACAGCTACGATTGTAGAATTGGATTAAAACGGGTAGATACATATTTTCTTTTTTTTTAAACTAAAAGAAAAACAATACTATTGGAAAGTTCTTAGAAGCGTATTTAGCACAGACAACAAAAAAGTAAAGGATACACGATTTTGATAGCGAATCTTAAATTGTCCTTTAACAGCGTAACATTTAAAAGAACGCGTGACCAAAAAAAAGGAAAAACAAAACGTTAAAATAAGCAATTCAAATTCAGACTCATCGAAATCATGCATTCCGTTTCGTCATTCTTGTTTTTATATGCTTTCGTGGATTTATTGTGATTGTGACTACAAAGTTGAAACAAATCGGTAACTATTCTTGAGATTGTAGTGGGCCTGGTGTTCAAAATTATTAAAGGTGGACCCTGACGGAAACACGTCGAGATCACCAGAAAGACAGCCTTTTGAAGGATCGGAACACTCACTTTGCTTTGGTTTCCTAGAAATCAAACTGTTAAAACGGCGATTCCTCCTTGGCGGAGATTCCGGAGAGAGAAGCCATTTTGGATGGGGTGGGTGGAGACTACTCATTGCGGTTGAAGTGTTTTCGTTTTTGTAATGCAGTAAAAAAAAAAGGAGCTATTTCCATTTTTTGTGAGGTAAACTATATATAAACAAAAAGTCTTGTATTGTGAAAATTTCGAGCAAACGGTTTGGTCTAAACACAGGCGGCCATTTCTTTTACTGAAAGAATTTGACTTCCAGCACCTCCGCCAAGGAGGAATCGCCGATTTGACAGTTTGATTTCTAGGAAACCAGAGCAAAGTGAGGGTTGCAATCTCTGTAAAGGGTGTTTTCCTGGTGATCTCGACGTGTTTCTTGCAAAAAAACATCATCCGCCAGGGTGCGCCTTTAAGCCTAAAATTGAACGGGGTTTATTTCAGTAAAATAATTTTATGATCACATGTGCATTGTAGAAAAAACACTCATGTTAAAACTGTTTCTACGGTTTCTTTATGCTGTACCCCTGCAATTGTTTTCTTAACCCCTTGACTGCCAGAGAAAATTAAAGAAAAACTCATTGGGCGAATCATGCCATGAAAAAGACAACTGAGAGAGCCAATCTGGCAAAATGGTCTGGGGATATTACTCTCTTGACTGTGTTCGAGCAAAAGCCAGCATATCAGAGTTATTCCTCTTCATCTGATGGCGTCATCAGTGATGTCATCAGGTCAGTACGTAATACGTTGGTGGCAGTCAAGGGGTTAATCCGTTCTGTTTTTAGCATTAATGTTTGGATACACCAAATGTTTTTAAGAGAGTGCGTGTATTCTAGATGACATTTTAAAAGAACTATTTTAGAACAAAAAGCAACCACACAGCACAGAGGTTTTCAATTGCAATTACAGAAAACAAAAGTGGAACCCCGATGAGATAGCAGTACAGTTTGACTTTTAACAAAAGAATGCCTTAACCCTTTCGCCGCCAAAGTTGCATTTTAGCACCACCTATGTCACTAAAAGGCATCAAATTCGGGTCTATTATCCAAAGACCCTATTGTCTTAGTTTTGGGAAGTAAGGATAGACCTTGTTCTCTACCCAGATACATTTAATGGACATTTTTGGCTGAAATATGGCTGGCGGTGAAAGGGTTAATTTCTTTTTTTAAAAACTAATGTTGGATATATTATCCTATTCCACCTACGGCCTGCAATATTCTTGTGCCTCGTCTTCAGTATTAACTCCAAAAATAAAACCGTTATGGTGGCTGTGGTGACAATAATAGCAATGACTTGTGTTATGTGTGACAGTGGGTGCTGGAGTGAGGTGTGTGTGTGTGTGTGTGTGTGTGTGTGTGTGTCTGTGTGTGTGTGTGTGTGTGTGTGTGTGTGTGTGTGTGTGTGTGTGTGTGTGTGTGGCTGTGTGTGTGTGTGTGTGTGTGTGTGTGTGTGTGTGTGTGTGTGTGTGTGTGTGTGTGTGTGTGTGTGTGTGTGTGTGTGTGTGTGTGTGTGTGTGTGTGTGTGTGTGTGTCAAAGTCAAAGCCAAAGTCAACATTTTATTTCCAGATGGACATCGAATAAGCATTACATTGTTGTTGTTGTTTTTTACATCAAGCCATCCATAGCAAAACAGAAATCAAATCATAAACAAGCAGAACATGAAAATTCACAAACTATACACACAAACCTACACACACGCGCGCGCGCACGCACGCACACGCACACGCACACACACACAAGATGAGATGTATCAAAATAAAAATATGAAATAAAAATATGAAACATAAATTTACATTAAAATAAAACTATGTAACCCTCACACCACACCCAGTCATTCATCCGCTATCCGCTATCATGTGGTTATCTAATTCCGTGTGGCAGAAGCTATACGGTTGTTTTTTGCTAATGGCAGAAGCATGTGTCACAACTATATAATAAGACAAATGGATCTGTAAAACTAGTGCCGAACTACTTGCTATGATTTCCTTGGAATGGCTAAACAGGTTATGGAAATACAAATCGAAAACAGATTATGAGTCCTCACATGACGATGCAATACTTCATTCCTTCAAGACATCACCGCGTGAGGCAAACATTGTTACTGGCGTAGGGTTGGCTAGGGGGAAAATGATAGCAAATAGAAGCTGCAGCAAAACTCGCCTCTGTCTGTTGTTCATTTTCAACAACATTACTGGTTGATCCAAGTTAAATTTTCACTTTCAAGTCGTGATTATTTGCATAATAAAATCGGAATTATTAGTCTCCTCATTACGTACTATCACTGTTGATGAAAACTCATTGGAGCATTTTGTCGGGTTCACTTAGGGCCGCATTTTTGGACATTTTAACATCGACAAACTGACTCACTTCTTCAACCGACACAGTGTTTTACGTGTATTCGACATAAGACACCTGCTTAACTGACACACCTGTCCAAATGTCATAGCATTTTACACCTGTTCAACGTGTTTGACTGTCCCACCCGTACAGCAATGCAGTAATGTCCCATTGACATATCCATTCAACTGACATGTTTGTACCACTGACACACCAGTTGAAACAAAATCAACTACCACACCTGTTCAACCTGGCACACCTGAGTACCTGACACACCTGTCCAACTGGCAAATCATCTAATACAACTCTTAAATTGACATGCTACTTCGTTGTACACCATTATACATTGGTTTATGTGGTTACGCTTGTTCACCTGGGCTTTCCTGTTCTTACCTGTCACACCTACAACGTACCTATGTCAGGCACTGGGTTTATACTATTGTGTGTTGTTTCCATAACGAAGATAAAACAGTCTAGGGGTGGTGGAGGTGGTGTTACTTTATTATTGTCCCAAAATATTATCAACAGCAGACTCACTATGGCATGCTTACCACATAAATTACATCTCGATTGCAGTGATGCACATTCTTGGGACCCCTAACAGGACAATGTGTCCTGGTTCAGGATTATCAATAGGACAAAATGTCCTGAACTTACTGTTTTAATAGGACACCAGAGACATGGTCAGATTAATAAATTTACTTTTTTTTTGCACCCAAGAAAAGTTGTCTGAATTAAAAGTACATTTTTTTCTAGCAATCTCAACCATTAATTTTATCAGTAAATATGTTTTAAATAACAACTCTGAAACTTCATCAGTCATTCAGAAAATGACTGATAATGCAGAACTAAAAAGAGAAAAGGAGGCCAAGTCTTTATGAATGATTAACTTTTATTATAACAACATTATTTGTTGTCTTTCTGTAACTCAAAATAAAAGCATATAGGCTCATGACATAATTCTACAGTGCCCTTTTTTGTTTTGTTATCAAATTGCAAAGCGCAGTTCAGAATGTGGATTGCTATAGATGACATTCTTAACAAGGCCTGGAGAGAGAGAGAGAGAGAGAGAGAGAGAGAGAGAGAGAGAGAGAGAGAGAGAGAGAGAGAGAGAGAGAGAGAGAGAGACTTTTTTTCCATCCCATTTTCGGCCTTTAATAGCCTAATAAGAAAGCTTATTTGAGAACAACTGAAATACATCGAATTTTACTCAGTGGTATTAATTCAAACCGCGTTGAATTGTTCTCTCCAAATAACTGTAAAATCGTGATTTAAGGGGGGAAAAGGGTAGTGGTAGCAATTATGGCTATTATCATTTCAAATTCCGTAAGATTGTTTTCTTAAACCAAAGGGGAATGTGTTTTTCCTGAAGTAATTTTTTTCCTGCGTGACGGGAGTGTTGCTTACCTAAGGGGAGTGTTTCTTTCCTAGGAAAAGAATCCACAGGGAGTGCATTTTGCCTAGGAAAAAAACACTGGGGGTGTTTTTTGCCTGGAAGTCTTTCTTGCCTGCTACACCGGCCCTCAGAACAAAAAGAAAATAAATTTAAAAAATACAAATAGAAAAAAAGGACATAGCAAAATACAAGAAAAAACAACAACCTTAAATCTAGGTCGTAAACGGACGCACCGTGCAAGCATACAAATAAGATAAATTACATCAATTAAGGAGCTAGATAGACTGAGACAAGGACAGACAGACAGACAGACAGAGACCAACAGAGAGAGGGAGGTCAAAGTAAAAGAAGAGATGGAAGAAGTGAAGTAATACATGTAGGAAAAATGCATAGTAAATACAATGTACATATAAGAAGACTTAACACATAAGTATGTATTATAACAAATGAGAGATTTGGAAAAGGATACAAAGTAGACATTCTTGGATATTATGAGCTAGAGTATTCATTCATGAGTATTTCATAATATCTGTTTTTGAATTTGTTTAGACAAACACGGACGTTAATGTGGGAAGAAATGCCGTTCCAGAGGAGACCCCCTGCATATTGTAAGCTAGAATAAAATAAATCTAATTATGGAAGAGGTAACATCAGTCTATGAGGAAGACGTTTCATGTTGTATTGATTTTGTTCTTGTAGAGAAGGAGGAGCATAGCCTGACATGTTGAGAGAGAGAGAGAGAGAGAGAGAGAGAGAGAGAGAGAGAGAGAGAGAGAGAGAGAGAGAGAGAGAGAGAGAGAGAGAGAGAGAGAGAGAGAGAGAGAGAGAGAGAGAGAGAGAGAGAGAGAGAGAGAGAGAGAACTTGAAAACGTTAACTTTAATTTTCAAGGATAAAGATTTTAGGCAACGCCTAGTCTTCCAATCTGTCCTTGATACATATACGAACACAGAATGCAAACGTGGCAAAGCATAATATTACACATACGTATTTGATCATAAAGGTAGCAAAGCAGGTGATATTATAATAAAATATAGGTTGAAATATGGATTTCAAAAACTTGCATACGCACATGCATGCTTGTTAATACTCGTGCGGGCATATATGCACGTGCGCGCACACGCAAGCATACATGCACATACGCACAGATATATGTTGAAGCACGTATAAAAGAACTATACATTATAGAACAGGGCAAACAAATGCAACCTAGGGTATGAAACCGGTAACAATTAGCAATAAAATGCGGACAAATTTAAACATTGATTTTTTTCATATATGAGGCACATTGTTGGAGAATAGTAAACAAATAAAATTATGTGAATACATAACATCGTACGTACAGAGAGAGAGAGAGAGAGAGAGAGAGAGAGAGAGAGAGAGAGAGAGAGAGAGAGAGAGAGAGAGAGAGAGAGAGAGAGAGAGAGAGAGAGAGAGAGAGAGAGAGAGAGAGAGAGAGAGAGAGAGAGAGAGAGAGAGATTATTTCCAACTGAAAGATGTTTGATCACACACGGCACGAGATTAAGAACAAAACCATTCTTTGCAGTATGCGCGCTTTCTAAAGGTCTGTGTACACGTTAACATTATTCACGAGATAGTTCTATTTCCCCATGGCAACACAGTGATAGCCCACTCTTAATATGACTTACAGCTCACTGTGTTGTCATGGGGAAATAGAAATATCTTGTGAATAGTGTTAACGTGTACACAGACCTTTACAAAAGGAATAGGACACATGTCCGCCTCCTCAGTGATACAATAGGACTAGTCTCACGTGAGGGGTCAGGATCATAGGACATTTGCAATTTTAATAGGTAATTGTCCGGAAAATGACAGAAATGTGCATCACCGGGATTGCACCTGAATTTTGACACGAAAGCTTCATTTTTGGGTTACCAATCATGTGTTCCTGGATGTCACTTAAACGCAAAAGACATTCCGTTCAAGATTGTTTATTGCATCAGCACAGACATTCAGCCATACACTACCTGATTTTTCACCTGATCAGCACCTGTATAGCAGGTTGGAGGGTTCGTTATAACACCTGAAGGATTAGCACACTGGCCACGTGTTTATTTGTTTATTTCTTTCAAACTTTCATTCAACATGCCATGTTCAAATGTCAACACAAACGTCTAAAAATAAAAACGTGAGGGAATCAGGCAACCCGTTATTTTAGTTTATCCAGACTGTTAGTTCACCAACCACACTGTATTGCACGTGGCAGAATTGCACCTGAGTAAGTGTTAAAGACACACTGACCCACCACAATTAAGTCCCTTGTTTTTTTATGGGTAACTATGACCCACATACAAATTCCCTCAACTTCAAATTGAGGCCGCTCTTTAAAAGAGATGTTTCGTTTTGAATTGGGGGCATTTGTATGGGAGCCACGCCTGGTCAAAATAAGATCTCTTAACAGCTGCAAGATGGAAAACACGTGAAGCCCGTGATTTTGACACGTGATCTGGTGGGTCTTTAAAGACACACTGACCAACCACGATTAAGTCCCTTGTGGTTTTTTCTGGGTAACTGTGACACACAAACAAATTCCCGCAACTTCAAATTGAGGCTGCTCTTTAAAGTGATGTTTCGTTTTGAATTGGGGGGCATTTGTATAAAAATAAGATTTCTCACCAGCTATAAGAGGGAAAACACGTGAAACCCGTGATTTTGACACGAAAACAGCATTTTAAAGAGCAGCCTCAATTTGAAGTTGGGTTTTATGTGGATCACAGCTACCCAGAAAAAACCAAGGGACTTAAACGTGGTGGGTCAGTGGGTCTTTAAAGACCCACCAGTTCACGTGTCAAAATCACGGGTTTCACGTGTTTTTTCCCTCTTATAGCTGGTAAGAAATCTTGTTTTGGCCAGATTTGACTCCCATACAAATGACCCCAAATTGAAAACAAAACATCATGTTAAAGAGCAGCCTCAATTTAAAGTTGGGGACATCTGTATGTGGGTCACAGCTACCCAGAAAAAACCCAAGGGACTTAATCGTGGTGCGTCAGTGTCTTTAACCCTTTCACCGCCAATGTCGCATTTTAGCACCACAATGATTTAACACCCATGTCACTAAAAGGCATCAAACCAGGGTCTGTTATCCAAAGACCCTATTTTCTTTATTTTGGGAGGTAAGAACAGGCCTTACTTTAAATACGTCATAGAGGAATCCCCAGTATTGCAGATGATTATTTTCTCTACCCAGGTAAGATTAATGTGGAAAATGTTTGCTGAAAATTGGCTGGCGGCGAAAGGGTTAAAGCCACGATTAAAGCATGTACCATACCTCTACCTTTTTGTTAGTAAAGGTCTCCCCGTGGGGCGGAGTCTTTCGTAAAAATAGTCCCCCATTCTTCTGGAAGTTCTGTGCTTGTAGTTTCCTCTAATCTGCCACACTATTTAACTCTGCCTTTTCCCTTTGCTTTCTATCATCTACTATCTTTCTGACTTATTGGCCCATTCTCCTGCCTCTTTTTAAAAAAATCTTCCACATAATTTTTCTCCTTTGAGCTCCTCCGAAACCAGAATGTGTCGGCTGTACGCAGCGGGGAGACCAGAGAAAATAAAAACCGGACACATACGTACCTTCCAATCATGGCCATATGGCCTGGGAATGCAGAAGAAGAAGAAGAAGTTAGTAAAGGTAACGGGGCCGGTTTCATTGATAGGGCCTAAGATTACTTCAGTAATATACACACCCATTGATTGAATCAGTCTGGATACTACAGTACAGTTTTGACATGCTCGTCTTGCTTTAGACAACACGACAATTGACTGTGACTCGTAGGTTAAACGATCACGAGCGGCAAGTTTTAAAGGCTCGAGTAAAGTTATAATTTTACTACAAATTTATTTTGTTTCGTTTTCTTCTTCTTTCGCTTTAATTAAGCGTAGGTAAATGCTAACGCATTCCCGTTGATAGCTCTAAATCACTGTCGCCATAAATCTTCTTAGACATTTATTTACCCAAGGGTAAGTGTGACACAGCCTGTTGCTGTTCTGTATGCATGTATAAACAATGATATAGACATATGCACGCACGCACGCACGCACGCGCGCACACACACACACACATGCACGCACAGAGAGAGAGAGAGAGAGAGAGAGAGAGAGAGAGAGAGAGAGAGAGAGGGGGGGAGAGAGAGAGAGAGAGAGAGAGAGAGAGAGAGAGAGAGAGAGAGAGAGAGAGAGAGAGAGAGAGGGGGGGGGACTGAAGACTGAAAACTTTATTACACAAGGATTAAGATTTTGGGCCGAGCCCATTCTTCCAATCTGTACTTGGAACGAAAACTAGACCAATACAAGACAATTACGCAAACATATATAAGCATGTATGACGAAGCAAGGCATAAAATAATAATAATAATAATAATAATAATGGTTATTTATAGAGCGCTTAACTCCCTTTGCAGGGAGCTCAAAGCGCTGAACAAAGGCCTAAACACTAACATACAGATAAACATACACATTAAAGACAAGCCAAGAATAATCAACATGAAGACAAGTATCAATGAATATCAACATTAAAAATAAGTGAGACTGTTAATACAAAATACATGTATTAATCTCTCTCGCCTCCCTCGCCCTTCTCCCGCCCTCCTCCCCCTCCCTAAAAGAACAATGGAAAATGGAATACTCAAATAATTAACAAGTAGATAAACAAACAGGCAGAATAAACCCATCAAGAAATTGTAAGCAGCATTAATATATAAACATGTGTACTACTACTACAACTACTACTACTACTACTACTACTATTGCTAGAGGCAGAGGCGCAAGGCTGTTTTATTATTACTAGCGCAACTCCGAGTCCCAGTAACGCCTAGTAACGGTAACGCCTAGTAACGGTAACGCCAAGTACTGGTAACGCCGAGTACAGCAAATTTGAAGCGATTCGGTTAAGAAACGGCGGAGTCGTATAGCGCACGCGTTTCTGAACCGATTCGCTTCCGGTTTGGCACACGGATAGTCCCCGGCCCCGGTCATCTTCCTGCCAAATGCGAAGGCGATCGGCCCAGAAACGCCGGAGATACGGGCGCTGAGAGGCCGGCGGATGCGCGTTTCGCGCATTTGCGAAACCGCGCAAATGACACGGCCGCTTCGGTTGCCGTTGCCATCGCCCCGTGAGGGCTCACAGCAAATTTGAAGCGAATCGGTCGAAAAACGGCGGAGTTATAAGGCCCGTTTCGTGTTTCAGACACACACACAGACACACACACACACACACACACACACACACACACACACACACGGGACACTTGCCAAATTACTATATGATTTGGTAAGTAATGAAGTAAACCCAAGGTGTTGCCAGAACTGGGATACGAGACTTGCAAGGCATGTGTCGTGGAAGATCATATTTCGAAAAATAAAACAAAATAAAGAAGTTAAATTAAAATGGGCCCAAATTAGAACTGTTCATAGAATTATCGGAAATAACATTATTCTTCAAAGCATGAATTGTGAAACAACAAATAAATGCTCTTTTTGTAATATTGAAAAAGAAAATATCCAACACCATTTCTGGAACTGCCAATTTGCTCAAACTTTTTGAAATGAATTTCAGACAAAACTTACTAAAAAATGTTATTAGTGATTTTCAAAATTTGGCCGAAATACGGCCCAAACTGGCAAATTTTGGCAAAACTTTAGTCTTCAATAACTTGGAAACGCACGGATTACTTTCATTTTTTCAGTGTTTACTAAAGAGTAACATTGCAATGTTTTCGCCATAAATTCGAACCGGAAGTGGTGACGAAAATTGCCAAATATGGCAAAATTGTGATATTGAATAACATGCAAAATGGCTGGTTAGGGGGAGAAGTTATTATTATTATTATTATTATTATTATTATTATTATTAAGGCCATTTCAGTTTTGATTTACCATTATTCAAATATCTGGTTCATTGAACAGAGTTTCTTTGAAGGCCTATTTCACAAAGATCAGCCTTAAAATGTATTCTAGTCAAACAGTCGTTTCCTCCCCGGTTGTTTTAAGGCTACACTATTCATTTAATATGAATAGACGATTTTCGGGGGGGGAAAACTACTAGGGGTGAGCACTTTGTGAAAATTAGATTTGCTTACCTCGATTACTCGGTCAAATACAATAGTAACAATCATTACAATGGCGTCGAAGATTGAAACCGCGAAGCGAGTCAGCGACTTGCAAACATTTGTTTTTAGAAAAGTAAGGGGTGGCCAGTGGGGGTCCGGAAACTCCTTTAATCCTTTCACCGCCAAAGTCGCATTTTAGCACCACAGTGATTTAACACCTACGTCACTAAAAGGCATCAAATTAGGGTCTATTATCCAAATATCCTATTGTCCTAGTATTGGGAAGTAAGGATAGACCTTATTTTATATCTGTCACAGAAGAAGAAGAATCCACAATACTGCAGATGGATTTTGTTCTCTATCCAGGTAAAATTAGTGGAAATCTTTGGCTGAAATATGGCTGGCGGTGAAAGGGTTAACGGCCTATCTTGCCTTCTAACACTCAATCACAAGACGTTCAATTATGCACTTGGTCATCTCCAAATATGGAACGTGACGCCATTCGCGTGTCAATGTCGGTTTTCAGCAAAACTTTAGAATGTTTATTTTTCAACCATTCAAATTCCAAACCATTCATTGAAATTAAACTGACTCTAGCCCTAAGCGCAACACTATCCCTAACCCTATCCCAAACCTTAAACCGTCAAATTAATACACACAAAAATAAAACTTTATAAAAAGTGAGTGTTCCATGTTTGGAGATGACAAAGTGCAGTATTGAACGCCTAATCATTCAATCACACTCTTTACAGGCCGCTACATTGGCATTATCTATATTATAATACACGTGCCAATAAGAATTTTTAATCTCTATTTTCTCCTAAGTCGCGGCGATTTTTGCCTTCAACTGTGAAATATAGGGGCACGTGTAGGTGCTTAACAGTTCTTCCAAGTAAATTCGACAAGTCGTCGTTTAAAGCCGGGATTTCACATAAAATTTGCTTAACGGAGGGGAGGGAGTGATTTCAAAGAAAGACAGTTTTACGGAATAGCCGTGACAGTGGAATAGCCATATCCTTTACGCGAAACTTAAGATTTTTTGTGCTTGAGGGAACAGCCGTGATCCCTGTATGACCTTTATGTCGGAGGCCCCCAACAACAATCACCAGGTAAAAACACTCAAACTGCCCAAATGTTTTCAAAAACAATAGTGGATTAATCCTTAATCGGGCCCCTTCGTACATACCGAGGGGTGGGGGGGGGGGGGGGGTCAAACACGATGCTGCAATAGCCCGAGTAGCCCGGTTCATTTTTAGACTGTGCGTGTGAGAACAAAAAGGCCTAACTCACTGCACCTAGAAACTTCTATGGTTGCTTTGGTTAGAAGAAGGGAGAGGGGGAGGGGGAGGGGTGGCTAGGAAGGAGAAGAGGGAGGCGAGTAGGGCTTTTTTACAAATAGTTCCTCTACGTTCTGGAAGTTTGGTGTTTGGTCTAACCATATTTGTTTTGAAAGGTGCATAACGGAGAACAATGCATCTGCGCTCATGAATTGACAGGAAACCGAGCAAGCAACGATTAAGTGTGTGCTGTCTACTACAGTGTGTGTGTGTGTGTGTGTGTTTTCACAACATTTAGGCACCTACTTTTCTCAAAGTGACAAAACCTAAGTCTGTTCTGTGCGAGGCTTGCAATTGCTTTCAAGAAGCTGGGTCAGGTGTCCGACTTCACTGCTTTCCCTTCTTCCTCTTATAATAAATTGTTTACATCAACTGTCTAAGAAGCCTTGATAGCTCAATAGGTAAAGCGGCGCGTCCGCAAATCAGTAGGTCGCGGCAGGCACCTCTACACACGTCCACGGTCGCGGGTTCGAGTCAGCCCCTCGCCACATTTTTTTTTTTTTTTTTGGGGGGGGCGTCATCATCTTATTTAAAGGAGAGGGGAGTGGGTGGAAGGGAGGGGGCATAGCATAATCGCAGACCTGTGACAGTACCATAGCCAATGAGGTTTAGCCGAGGCGTGGTTACTGCTACACATATTTGTATTGTTAAAAACATCGGGACTGTACTGGTGTTGCACTGCCTCTGGGCATTGCCTCCAGTATTGTTCCCATCATCTTTGTATTTACAAATGTCCCATATGTGTCTATGACCGAGAGGACGTAAAACACCATTTTCCATTCCATTCCGTGGAAGGGAGGGGGCACCACCACATATTTTTTGGCCTCTTTTCTTCATTATTTACATCTAACCAGTTCTTCTTCTTCTTCTTCCTTTTCTTCTTCGATCGCTCAGACAGGTTCCTATCAATTATAAACGCAGATGCTTCATGCTGCCGTGTTTATCTAGTAGTGCTTATTCAGCCAAAGGTCGAGTCCTTTTCGTACTTTCAACCCTTCTATAACGTACTTTTTGGGCGACAGAGGGGTTCCTCCTTTTTTGTTTTGTTTCTTTTTTTAGCCGGGGGGAGGGGGGGGGGGACCCTGCACCCCCCCCCCCCAATCCGCCCCTGGCAAGTATGGGCGAGCGTCTGTCTGTCTGTTTTGTTTCTGCCTCTATGTATGTCTGTCTGTTATGTCTTATGTATGCATGTGTGCATGCCCATGCACGTAGACAATAAGTGAATGTGGCTAGATAGGTAGGAAGACAATAAGTCTGTGGCACAGTGTATTTTACACGTGCATATACCTTTGGGAATGATGACCAAATCCACACGAATACGCCTTACATGTGCACGGCATGTACAGTATTATGTTGATTTGATAGGTAGGACGACAATAAGTCTGTTGCACAGTGTATTTGCACGTGCATAATTATACCTCTGGGAATGATGACCAAATCCATACGAATACTCCTTACATGTGCACTGCATGTACATAATTATGTTTATTTTGCTTTGGGTTGTTTGCTGATGCCGCTTTGTCATTGATAATGTCATTTTCTTTTATGTTTAAATCACTGTACAATGTTTTTATCAATGAGGCCACAGACAATTATAACTCACAGTATCTGTCGCTTGTGATGACATCCCAGTCTTCTGGCTACATCACACTCAAGAACAATGCTACAAGAGATAAGTTTTTCTACCAAATGCAGCAGAAGACAATACATGTTCCGAAGAACAAACTTGTCATGATAAGTTTCGAAAAGTTGGAGATGACGAATTCTATCTTAGATGTTGTTATGTATTACTATTACAAGTTTTATCATGTTTTCTACAAACATTTCTTTACAAATATGAAAGTAGTCTGGTCAAGCAAGTACGCCAGAGGGTATAGCTTTGCTCATATACACAACGTAACAAAAATCAGAATTAACGTTACGTTGGGAGGTTGTATGCACGCCAAAGCCTCATGTTTTCGCATATATTTCTCTTTCCTCAATGCGAGTGAACTCCTTCAGAGGCTGCCCACTGGTTTGTGGAACTGTTCTGTGGACCACTACCCCATCTTCCATCCTCACCTGGACTGTAACCTGAAGACAGAGTGTGAGGATGGACGGGATGAAGCCGGACACTGTCCTTACAGCAGTGATGAATGTCAGGGACTTGTGGATTTTTGTGACAGCTGTTATAAACTTGTAGAAAGTCTCAATGGCTTCTACAGCAATGACAAAGACAACAACAAAAGAGCCAACGAGTATTGTTCCACCATTGGCGGAATATTAAACACCCCACGATGTGTGCACAATTGGTTTCTTGCCCTTCACAGTATGACAAAAGTGCATCCACGCAGACTGACCAATCTGTGGACTGGTATATACACTACTGCTAGATCATTACCTGTTATGTACATTTTTAGTCTGATATATGAAGATCTGACTGTTGCCCACCACTCTGTGGCTGTTTCCAGGTTACCTATGCGCTACAGGAAGCAGTGGTTTTACACCAAGGGCGGCAATCTTTTCATGACCAGCTGTTCAAAGGATTCCCATGGCGCAATATGTGAAATCAGGAAGAACAAAACCGAACAGAACTTAAATTCTCAGAAGGAAATAGTCATAACAACTTCATTAAACTGGTTAATAGGACAGCATTCTACCTTAATATGTGAAGATGGTCACGTGACTCGCACGTTTCTTTATTCCGGATTGAATCAAAATGAAGGGTGTAATCGTAAACGAGCAAGCCTTTGTGCTCACTCTGGTTTATTGTCAAATAGAACAGTTTCATTAAAGCACCGCCATTTTGGTGCTGTTCCGACATTTACATGCAACCAACGCACATTATCATACACGCTGCTGTGTGACTTCAGAAATGACTGTGTTGACAACAGTGATGAATCTTTCTGTCAACACCTTGCCTGCAGTAGTCAGTTTACCTGTACTGATGGTCAGTGTGTGTCATTTGATAACGTATGTGATTACCTGACGCACTGCACTGATGACTCGGATGAGGCACACTGTCTTGACCCGGATATTTATTACGAAAAAGACTGTGCTTGCTTCAGGCCATCAGAAGATCTGGAGACCTCATTCTTCCCATCCCCTGCTCTGATCAACTTTGACAGCATCCGCCAGTTTATTTCCATCCCAATGAAGTCCAATGAGTCATGTCCAGACAGTCACTACCGCTGCCCTGGCCAGTTCAACGACTGTCTTCCAGTGTACACACGGTGTAACCACATGTATGACTGCATGGACCACCAGGACGAAGAAGGATGCGAGGAAATGACTTGTCATGGATTTGTCAGGTGTAGACAGTCCACCACGTGTGTTCACAGTGACCAGCTGTGTGATGACTGGCCGCACTGTCCAATGCGTGATGATGAACTGGCGTGTGACGTGACCTGTCCTCCAGGCTGTTTCTGCCAGGGTCACACGTTTCTGTGCCACCAAGTGTTCTCTGCAGCGCTGTTCCCTCAGCTCCGTTCTCTGGACGCCACAGGGTCAGGAATGAGTCTTTCTTATGTGAAGAACAACCACTACTTAATCCATTTGGTATTAGCTCAGTGCTCTTTGACTTCTCTGCCTGAGGTAGAGGCGTTGAATTTGAAATACCTTGATCTCGCTGAAAATAAACTGCAAAGTCTTAACATGTCTTCTTTTAAGAAGTTAATCAGTCTTCAAGAATTATCCCTGTCTAACAATCCGATAGTGTCTTTAAACTCTGAATGTCCATCTTCTTTCCAACATTATGCTCTCATTGCAGTAGATCTTTCACACACGCAACTGAAAATACTGAACACCTCCGTTTTCGCACACTTTCCCAGCTTGCAGATATTAAATTTAACTTTTACAACTATTCATACAATCAGTCGTGATGGTTTCCAAACAGCATCAAAGCTTAAAGAATTATACATGGGTGGTAGCCCCGTGAAAACCTTTCCAAGAGATATATTTAAAGATCTTTCTCTGGTACAAAACATAACAACAAATAACTATAAACTCTGCTGCCATGAGATGCTTCCAAATCAGTTCGATGAACTCTCTTGTGAAGCTCCAAAAGACGAAATATCATCATGTGAAGATTTGCTACAGTCATGGACATACAGGACATTTTTGTGGCTGATTTCGTGTCTGTCATTAAGTGGCAATGTCGTCTGCTTTTCTGCTCGTGTGTTTGCAAGAAATGTAAAATCTGTGACCGGTTTCAATGTGTTTGTCGCCAACCTGGCCATAGCTGACTTTCTGATGGGGGTCTACATCGCCATCATTGGAGTGGCTGATGAACAGTTTCGTGGCAGATACCTGCATTATGATGATGCTTGGAGAGGAAGCGTGGCTTGTAAGATGGCGGGTTTTCTGTGTCTGCTGTCCAACGAGGTGTCAGCTCTGATCATTTGGCTTGTCACACTTGATCGCTTTGTGGTGCTTCACTTTCCGTTCAGCACATTACGGTTTGGCAGAATGTCAGCAGCTGCGGCTTGTACCTTTACTTGGCTTGTGGGTTGGTTTCTGTCTTCAATACCTTTACTTCCTGCCACTTCGAACTGGGAATTTTATAGTCAGACTGGAATTTGTATACCCCTGCCTGTCACTCGAAGACATTTCAATGGAAAGCTGTATTCATTTAGCATCATGATTATCCTCAACTTTGTTCTGTTTATATTCATTTCCACTGGCCAAGGATTCATCTACAGAACCATTCAAAAGAATGCACTGAAGACTAACACCACCAAAGAATCCAAGGACATGACTGTAGCCGGGCGGTTAATCACTGTTGCGTTGACTGATTTCCTGTGCTGGTTTCCCATTGGACTGTGTGGGATGTTGGCTTCCACTGGAACTCCTATACCTGGAGAAGTGAACGTGGCTCTGGCTGTCTTTGTTCTTCCTCTAAACTCTGCTGTCAATCCCTTCATGTATACGTTCAACACTCTCAAGTGGAAGAAAGCAAACGAAGAGAAACTTAAAAAATGGCTCCATTCCCATACAGACGCTCTTGACATATGACATCTGAACAACATGGTCACTTTTTGCTTAAGTTGTAGTCTCACGTACACTCTCGCAAGTTAGTGTACCCCCCCCCCACACACACACACACATAATTATGTGAACCAGCAACACGAATGGGACATTAAGTGTCAAACTGACCATTCAGAGAAAATAATAAATTGAAAACTTGAAACAATTCTCTTTTTAATGATACAAGAACCATACTTGTATTTTTTTTTCCGTTCCAGAGTTATGAGCATTTATAGTTAGAAGAGTGAGTGTCAGCCATTTTGAGGAAACACAGTCTAAAGTCTAGCCTAGTAAAGATTGTCCTTTATACATATGAAAGATAAGATAATAGAGAAAACAAAAATACCAATAACTCAAAATTGGCCAATTTTGTTTTCTATTTTTGTCTTTCCAAGTCTGTTGTGAGAAACTAGCCCAGCGACTTCAATGTCCATTTCGTGGTGCTGGGTCACATATTTCTGTTGGAGTCATCAGAACTGGGAATTAGAAAGATACCATTTTGATGCAATACAACAAAATACAATACAATACAATACAGTACAATACTATACAGCACAGTACTATACTATATTATACTATACTATACTATACTATACTATACTATACTATACTATACTATACTATACTATACTATACTATGCTATGCTATGCTATGCTATGCCATGCCATGCCATGCCATGCCATGCCATGCCATGCCATGCCATGCCATGCCATGCCATGCCATGCCATGCCATGCCATGCCATGCCATGCCATGCCATGCCATGCCATGCCATACCATACCATACCATACCATGCCATGCTATGCTATGATATGCTATACTATACTATACTATACTATGCTATGCTATACTATACTATACTATACTATACTATACTATACTATACTATACTATACTATACTATACTATACTGCGCTACGCTACACTGTACTGTACTGTACTGTACTGTACTGTGCTACACTACACTACAGTACACTACACTACACTACACTACACTACACTACACTACACTACACTACACTATACTTTACTATACTATACTATGTTCATTCATCTGGTCCTGCCTACCTCTCTGATCTCGTTCATCTGTACTCACCCTCCAGGTCTCTCCGTTCCTCTTCTGACAAACTTATCCTTTCTATTCCTCGTACAAACACTAAGACATAATTATGGAGAACGTTAAGTTTCTACCATATGAACTTCGTTTTGCTAAATCTTTCCAATCTTTCAAAACCGCTCTTAAAACTCACCTCTTCCGGCAACACCTCTGATTTCTTCCTTGTCCTGTTTCCTGCCTTAATACTATGTTCCCCACATTGTGTGTGGGGGTGTGCGCGCGTGCGTGTGGGTGTGGGGGTGTGCGGACGTGTGCGTGTATGCGTGCGTGCGTGTTGTGGCTGTGTGCATGTTTCTATGTATTTATTTTAATAATTGTGACGCGCCGTGAGCTCAAGAGAGAAAGGGCGCTCTATAAATGTTAGTTATTATTATTATTATTATTATTATTATTATTATTATTGTTATCATACAATATTATGCTATGCTATGCAATACAATACAATACAATACTACTATTTTATGCTACACTACACTACACTACACTACACTATACTATACTATACTATACTATACTATACTATACTATACTATACTATGCTATGCTATGCTATGCTATGCTATGCTATGCTATGCTATGCTATGCTATGCTATGCTATGCTATGCTATGCTATACTATACTATACTATACTATACTATACTATACTATACTATACTATACTATACTATCCTATCCTATGCTATGCTATGCTATGCTATGCTATGCTATGCTATGCTATGCTATGCTATGCTATGCTATGCTATACTATACTATACTATACTATACTATACTATACTATACTATACTATGCAACACAATACAATACAATGCAACACAACACAATGCAATACGATGGAGAGCAATGGAGAAGGCTTTAGCAAAGAGACAGTGTTGTAAAGAGTAACTGAAGCTATGCTGTGAAATAGCATATCGGGTTAATGTATGGAAATATCTGGCAATGAAATCTGATGAGCCTGTTTTGCCTTTTTACAACTCTCTTCAGGAAACTTACATGAAACGTCAAATACATGGGAATCAGGTAAGGTAGATCCGACACCAAGACTGCGACTTAAAACAATACTGAAGATGTTTACCAGCTTTACTGGCTCTTGTCCCTGACAACCTCACTTGCATCCCCTTTTCTCACTCCTTCCCTCCACCAACACCAGCACAATTACACACACACACACACACTCTCTCTCTCTCTCTCTCTCTCTCTCTCTCTCTCTCTCTCTCTCTCTCTCTCTCTCTCTCTCTCTCTCTGTGTCTATCTTTGTCTCTCTCTCGCTATTAAAAAACAAAATATATTACTCTCAGATTCCATTGTGCACAAATGTTACCCCTTTTTGTTTTAAATTAAAACCCACTTGCTGATCAAACCAATAGCCGCAGCTGAAAGCCTGTCCACTTCACCAACGATCCACGCCATTTGTCCAGGCATAGAAGCAATCCTCAATGGTCACCACAACAACAGAACCAGCACCATTCACAGGGTTAACGTGTCAAATTGTGGCGACAATAACCTGTGGTTCCCAGCTCAGCAGGGAGCAGTGTACGGAGTCTGTAGTGACTTGCACACTTTCTGCAAAATTCACATAGTGGTACCCCGGGGTATGTTCGTGCGAACTCATGTCACACGGCTGGCGTACTGGTGTGTTGATAGGTGGTGGAAAGTCTACTGGAACAAGCAATCGAATAACATACATTTTATATGTGACATACACAGTCGTTATGAGTATGACATCCTGTCAGGATTCAACTACATGTTTATACGAAATTATAACAATCCTCTGTACAAAATCGATATGCAAACATTGAAAGATAAATATTTCCTTGAATTACACCTTCAAAATCTTTCTGGCCACATTGTATTTCTTCATATTATTAATGTATTACCAAGAGTAACGCCCAGTAGCACAGAACTTATAGCACCGCCTTCACACATTATTATGATTAGCATTCAGTGGTCGACGTATCATGGTCAATGTTTAGAATTACGACTGATATACAAAAATTCAAGTACAAATCTTCAATGTCAAATGAAATTCTGCGATGAGCCTTCCACATCCTCATATGTATTTCATTGGTCATACCTACAGATATTGTTTAATTTTGATAGATTTGAGCATAAAGATATTAGATTCTATTTTACATATCATCCTGAAAAAGACCAGCCTCAAAAGCTTGCTGGTGGCATGTTCAACTGCTCTGTGGATTACTACCCCACGTTTCAGCCTCACCTGCACTGCAACCTGAGAACAGAGTGTGAGCGTGGACTTGATGAAACAGAGCACTGTCCTTTCAGCAGTCCTGCTTGTGCAGGCATGGTGGCCTCACAGCACAAGTGCTTCAAGCTTGTAAGAATTTCAAGACCAGTGGCACGCATACTTCTGTCTTCCGAATGCCAGAGAATGCATGGCCAACTGGCTGCAGTAAAAACAAGGAAGGAGCAGAACGACATTTTCCATCTGTTCAGAAACTATCCCAGTTTTGTAGTATATGTTGGTTACAAGTCAGGATGGGACAGTGAGCCTTTCCAATACAGTAAGTATCAAAAGTGGTCTGATGGTACGATAATTTACCATAATGACCATTTCAGAATGATGGATCATTTCTATCCATCACGCACTCGCAAGTTGAGCTATATTAAATCAATGATATTACCCAAGCTACGCAGGAGAGACTATACGATAGGTACCCAAGCCCTTTGCGAAATATACACAGAAATAGGTCACGTGTTTCCTACGCAAATTGCAATCAGTAATTCAGTTCCACTGAAACCTTTTTTCATGAAAACACAACAACGGCTATTCACCTGCCCTGGAAGCCATGTTGCACACACCTTCATGTCCTGTGATCCACAAGGTAGCCCCATTGCAACAACATATGGTCAGACTGGCATTCTCCCCAATGTAACTGATAAAAAGGAATGGTATAGCAGAACGCTTTCTTCGATCGCTGACACGTTTCAATGCAACGATGACATTTTGCACGTGCAGTACACAGTAGTGTGTGACTTCAGACAGGACTGTCCAGATGACAGTGAAGAGTCATTCTGTGCTCATCCTCCTTGCACTGCAGGCTTTCTCTGTTCTAACGGTCAGTGTGTTTTGAACAGTCAAACTTGTAACGAGTATTCTGATTGCCTGGATGACTCTGACGAGACCGCTTGTTCCGTTAAATCATACGTTCACTTCCCGGACAGAAATAATAGAATCAAAGGATTACAGTTTTATATCGATCATGATGGTAGCGGCTATTTTGTTCAGCATCTAATGAAACTGGGCGAGTCGTGTCCTGACAGTCATTACCGTTGTGCCTCAGAGATGATACACTGTCTCCCCATCTACACTCGATGCAACGGCCTTTCAGACTGCGTTGAAGGAGAAGACGAACAAGACTGCGAGGCAGTGAAGTGCCAAGGTTTATACAAGTGTCGAGGTTCCAGTGTGTGTGTCCTTGGATATCATATGTGTGATGGTTGGGGTCAGTGTCCGCAGCGAGACGATGAGCTAATGTGTAACATGGCCTGTCCTGAAGGGTGCGTCTGTCAAGGTCACTCCTTCAGGTGTGGGAGTCGTTTTGCTGCTGAACTCTTCACTCAACTTCGTTATGTGGATGCTACAGGGTCGGGAATGCTGCTAACAGACTTCACCCACAATGTGTACCTTATTTACCTGACTCTGTCCCACTGTTCTGCAACGAATATTACAGAAATCCCTTCGATCAACTTGCGTGTCATTGATCTTACTTTCAATCATCTAACAAACCTTGACCTGGCGATTTTACTTGAGCTCCCAAATCTAGAAACAATACGTATAGCAAACAACCCACTAACTCACTACACGAACCAGCTGAAGAATCGTGTACATTTTCAATTGCAGCTACTAGACATGTCTAACACAAATTTGGATATTCTTCATGTTGAGTTGTCCTTGTATCTACCATTTTTAAAATCGATTAATGTTTCGTTTTCTGCTGTTGAAACCATTGGAAGAAAAGGCTTTAAAAACGTACCAAAACTGAGGGAGATTGACATTAGAAGCAGTCCTGTTAAATATTTTCCTTTAGATTTGTTCTTAGAATCCACTGAGCTAAGAAAGATTTGGTCCTCAAATTTTCGATTTTGCTGCAATACTTTACTCCCCAAGCAACGCACCAAACTAATGTGCTCGAAGCCTTATGTTGTACTTAATTCATGTGAATCATTATTGCCAACAGATTTGTACAGGGTTTTCAACTGGCTAGTAAGCATAGTCTCTATTTCAGTAAGCATGTGTTGCTGCATATGTACTTTGGCAAACATCAGGGAAGTTGGAAGGACATTTCTCCTGGCTGTCATCCAGTTACAGTGCACTGCCATATGCCTGGGAATCCACGTTGGTGTCAGTGCAGTGGCTGATGCCATATTTCATGGCCGTTACCTCCATGTTGAACAGGCGTGGACCAGCAGTGTGATGTGTAAGATGAGCGGCTTTGGTTTCCTGCTGTCCTGTCAGGTGTCCCTCCTGATTCTCTGGCTCCTCGCCTTGGATCACACCGTCACTCTGCGTTTCCCTACACAGTCATGGACATTCAATCAACACACGACCACTGTGGCTTGCACAGTCTTCTGGATTGTTGGGATCTTGCTAGCACTGATACCGTTCGTCCCTGGACTGTCACACTGGGGCCTCAACAGACAGTCTGGTCTGTGTCGCATGGCTTTGTTCAACGACTACAACTCCTACCAAAGCTTCAACTGGTTCACCGTTATCACAGCCATCAACGGCATCCTGAGCTTCCTGATTTTAACCAGTGAAGGCATCATCTACTTCCACTTACCAAAGTACAGAATTGTGCTGGACAGCACGCGGAGGTTGGTTTACTTTTCAGTGCACGTAATGGGGAAAGTGGTCATCTCAAACGCTCTGTGCTGGTTTGTGCTTGGTGTGGTCAAAACGTCTTTGTGTTACGGGGGCACAACTTCACAGATGATCTATGGTGCTATGGTGGTCTTCGTCGTACCATTCAACGTGGCTCTCAGCCCTGTTTTGTACATGTGGAGTTTTGCAGCACAGAAACGACAGAAAGCACAGGAAAACAAATTGATCAACGTTTATAGGTCAAGGATGGCATGTAAGAAATGAATCTATTCGTCCGTTTTTCTCCAAAACTATTCAGTGTGTCATCATCAAATTTGGTATACTAGTTTGCCAAGATGCAAGCTATCCACTGATGTATTTAGTTTTACATTAACTCATTCTACCCCATTTACGAGTATACTCGTAAAATCACACCAACCATATCTGCCCGTTTACGAGTTAACTCGTAATACAAACCCATCTTCAAACTGAAGCGTCTAGCTTGGTTCTCGTCCTCAAATTGTTCACTTTGGTAGCTTTAGCCTGTTTACAGACACTTCCTTTCCAGTCATGCTTAGAGTTTATCGATTTTGGAGCAGATTTCTTGCATTTGTACCGATTTGCTTTGATGATGGGCTGATATCTGTTGTGTCCGAGTCTTGAAACGACAAGTAAAATTGTTTTTGGATTGATTTAAGACCATTATAATGATAAAAATAGCGATTGTATTGAGTTTTTAGCGAATGTAGATGAAGTAGAAAGCTCTACGTTCGATCATTGCATAAAGAACAAACCTTTTCTTTATTACTGTTTTTTGTGTGTAAAAGAGTTATTTTTAGAACTACAAACCGCATTTCAAATTCCATGAAACTTTGTAAACTTTTAAAACATGCATTTGACAATAACACGTAATTTTTTAAAACAGTACAGTGAATTGTTTCACAGTTATAGCAATTTTTTTTAAACAATTTATCGTTATGCTCAAAGCTCTCTGCACGGCTTGGCCAGGGAAGATAAATGCGGCTGCACGGATGGGGTAGAATGTGCTAAGGTCAAGGTCGCGCCAGTTACTGGGTTCAAACCCCGAAACACATAATCTCTAATATCTCGCGAAGTTTTGCATGCATTTCAATGCAGTTTTTTTCACAACATTTCTTGATGAATGGTCTATAACACAGTTGTCATGAATGTTTCTGTGCGCTCGTGTGCGCATGATCGCGCGCGCTCAAATCACGGGTCCGAACCCCAAGGCTATATATAAAAAAACTATTCAGTTACGTGCTGTTTTGATGCGTTTTAGGTAGTTACGTGCTGTTTTTATGCGTTTTTATGTATGTGTGCAACCGACACATTCCGATTTCGGAGTAGTTCGGCGATCTGCGAGGGGACTTTGCAGCCGCTCGGCGTTGCACTTGTTTTCCTTGTTGTTATGTGAAGAAGTAAATAATAGTAGTTACTTCCTTACTTGTTCTTGTCTGAAACTTAGGTCGAGAATACAGCAAAAATAATCATGCCAAAATAGGCTACTTAAAGTGTTCTTGCTCTATGCATACGTTTATCGATGTCATTGCTTTTCATTGATTCTCTTTATGCGTCATATTTATGCAGTGTTCGTGAAAGGTTTCTATTTATGTATGCTATTATATGATTTTTGTTTATTCCTTGTCTTCTTCTTTTGTCCCCGTCCCTTCCCCCCTGTTCCTTTATGACATTGGCAGAAAGGCCTACTCATCTTTAAAATGATTCGTTCGTTCGTTCGCTCTCTCTCTCTCTCTCTCTCTCTCTCTCTCTCTCTCTCTCTCTCTCTCTCTCTCTCTCTCTCTCTCTCTCTCTCTCTTTCTTTCTCTCTCTCTCTCTCTCTCTCTCTCTCTCTCTCTCTCTCTCTCTCTCTCTCTCTCTCTCTCTCTCTCTCAGTCCCTCTCTCTCCGTCTCTCTCTCTGGTTATCTGCCTGTGCTACGCCAAACTGGTACCATAGCCGATGAGGTTTATCCGAGGCGTGGTTACCGCTACACCTATCTATATTGATAAAAACTCGGGACTTTACTGGTGTTGCACTGCCTCTGGGCATTGCAGCCAGTATTGTTCCCACCATCTTTGTATTTACAAATGTCCCATATGTGTCTATGACCGAGAGGACGTAAAACACCATTTTTCTTTTTCCGTCAATGCTTCAAGAAAACTCAAAACGGCGAGGAAAAGAAACAACCTGCTAGTGAACCAGTGTAAGGCGTAGATTAACTGATCTTGGCGAAATAAGCGTGGTTCGTTCCTCGCCTACATGTGCTTATGCACTAATAATTGTTGATATTATATGTGAGTGTTTTACTAATTATAAGCGCATTTATTTGCCTACTTATCGATTTGTGTATGTATGTATTTCGTTATTTAGCTATTAATTTAGTCATTTAGTCATTAATTTACTCATTTATTAATGTATTATTTATTATTTAACTGTTATGGTATGTGCTATGGGTCGGTGGCCTGCATATTAAACCAGTGTCAACTGTGTCGGTCTCTCTCTCTCTCTCTCTCTCTCTCTCTCTCTCTCTCTCTCTCTCTCTCTCTCTCTCTCTCTCTCTCTCTCTCTCTCTCTCTCTCTCTCTCTCTCTCTCTCTCTCTCTCTCTCTCTTCTCTCTTCTCTCTCTCTCTCTCTCCCCCCCTCTTTCTCTTCTCTCTCTCCCTCTCTCTCTCCCTCTCTCTCTCCTACCCTCTCTCTTCCCTCTCTCTCTCAACCACTCCCCCCCCTCTCTCTCTCTCTCTCTCTCTCTCTCTTCTCTCTCTCTCTCTCTCTCTCTCTCTCTCTCTCTCTCTCTCTCTCTCTCTCTCTCTCGCGGGCTGCTACGTACGCATTCATCTCTGACTCTGGATGCAGTGTGGTGGATTATTTTATTTTGTCTAGTGATTTGTTTGACACTTTCCATTCTTCGTTACAATTAAGTATAAGGGACAGATTTGATTCAGAGACTGCGCACCTTTACCTTTACCCAGATCTTGTACTAATTATTATTGAACTCCAGACTCAATAGATGCACATTTATATGGCTTGCCATTTTGGTATGCTACATAATGAGATAGTTGACGTCGTTGTCAGGAAATGGGTATTTATACCCGAACACTGAATACCGAACACTGAAAAACTTTATTTAACAAGGATAAAGATTTTAGGCGATGGCTATTCTTACAACCTGTCCTTGGATAAAAGAAAAACAATTAAATTGTTGGAAACGTGGAGAGAGAGAGAGAGAGAGAGAGAGAGAGAGAGAGAGAGAGAGAGAGAGAGAGAGAGAGAGAGAGAGAGAGAGAGAGAGAGAGACGCTGACGAGACGAGACGATTTATTCCGAAAGAGAGAGAGAGAGAGAGAGAGAGAGAGAGAGAGAGAGAGAGAGAGAGAGAGAGAGAGAGAGAGAGAGACGCGGACGCAGACGCAGACGCAGACGCAGACGATTTATTCCGAAAGGCCATGGCCCCGAGAGAGAGAGAGAGAGAGAGAGAGAGAGAGAGAGAGAGAGAGAGAGAGAGAGAGAGAGAGAGAGAGAGAGAGAGAGAGAGAGAGAGAGAGAGAGAGAGAGAGAGAGAGAGAGACGAACGGACGGGCGAACAGACAAAGAGAGAGAGGGGGGGATTGGGAGGCGACTAATGGGCAGTTAGACAGGGAGTAGGCCTACATGCACGCGAGCTGATGCAGGTTTTTGACACAAAAATACCACCATACATCCCAAAGGCTGGATTGAACGAACCCACAAGCCGCTTGTCAAAAGGGTAACGTCAGCTAAAGTTGAGCCAAACTATTGGAGACGTTCAATGGTGGTTCTTCTACTGTAAAACAAGTAAACTCGGCAGCTTTTTGGCGCGTGGTTGTGTTCCGCCTTAGCCTTGTTTCAAGTTTGTGGCACTACTTTCTCCAAGACAGCTTCCTAGTACACAGCTCTTTCGGATTACAGTACGGTGACTTTGCATTACTCGACGTGAACAATCAAGGTAAATGAAAATTATCGCGAATTAATACAAACATCGAATTCACAGTGAGCTCTTGTGTATGGCTTGCCGTTCGGATAAGTTGACACTATAATGGATCTTGTACTCATTATTATTAAAGACATTCCATGGAAGGTCTTTGTTATTATTGAACGTCAGACTCAATAGATTCACATTTATGTGGCTTGCCATTTGGTATACTACATAATGAGATAGTTGACGTCATTGTTAGAGTATCACTTACATATCTGTATTGTTAAAAAAAATCGGGACTTTACTGGTGTTGCACTGCCTTTGGGCATTGCCTCCAGTATTGTTCCCACCATCTTTGTATTTACAAATGTCATTGTTAGAGTATCACTTACATATCTGTATTGTTAAAAAAATCGGGACTTTACTGGTGTTGCACTGCCTTTGGGCATTGCCTCCAGTATTGTTCCCACCATCTTTGTATTTACAAATGTCCCATATGTGTCTATGACCGAGAGGACGTAAAAAAACATTTTTTTACATTGTTAGAGTAGACTGATCGCTTCTCGGCCTTTGGGCTAAGACAGTGATTCAGGAACATAATTTTTTGTTTATACCGTGGTTGGTTTGTTCAGCCCGTCGTACATGGCGAAAGCCGATACGTGACGTTAAACTGAACTTCCATCATTGTTAGGAAATGGGTACTTATCTCGCCAAGGTTTAATAACGCAAGACTTAATATTCTGTTCCCCTATTGTTGTGTTAACGGACAGTGAAAAGCTGAGGCCATCATTGCAATACCAATTACTGTATTCTTGTTCATATCGGAACCGGGAAATACTGAGAGATGGACAGAGAGAGAGAGAGAGAGAGAGAGAGAGAGAGAGAGAGAGAGAGAGAGAGAGAGAGAGAGAGAGAGAGAGAGAGAGAGAGAGAGAGAGAGAGAGAGAGAGAGAGAGAGAGAGAGAGAGAGAGAAGAGAGAGAGAGAGAGAGGGGGGGGGGGGTAACAGGCAGACAGACAGGGAGTACATGCACGCAAGCTGATGTAGGATTTTGACACAAAGATACCACCATACATGGATGGTGAGACCAGCAGTGACAACACCCAAAGGCTGAATTGAAAGAAACCACAAGCCCCTTGTCGAAAGGGTTACGTCAGTTAAAGTTGAGCCAAGCGATTGGACACAATAGTCATTCAACGACTCATCTTGGTGGTTCGCCTACTGTACAGCCTACTGTACTGTTCCGCGTTGGCTCAAGTTTGTCACATCACTTTCTCCAAGACAGCGTCTGAGTACACAGCTCTTTCGGCTCACAGTACAGTGACTTTGCAGTACTCGATGTGAACAATCCAGGTATTTGAAAATTTTCGTGAATGAATGGCTTTTCCGATTATATGTATGTAAATGAGAGGCCAGGTTGTAGTTTATAGTTTATAGTTTATAGTTTATGCTCTTAGACAAAGAAACGCATGCGTTCTTTCTTTGAGCTGATCGATGTTTCCTCAACTTTCTAGTCAATATTATCGTTGGGGATTCGTAACCAACTGTAATAGTCCAAGTTTATTAGCAGTGTAAAACAATAATCATCGCAATGTTTAATGTTGATATAATTTGTAGTGTGCGGACACAAGCCCACCGGACAAAAGCCACCTCGTTATCCAGATTTTGTCTCTGTCACTCTCTCGCTCGCTCGCTCTCTCTCTCTCTCGCTCGCTCGCTCGCTCTCTCTCTCTCTCGCTCGCTCGCTCGCTCTCTCTCTCTCTCTCTCTCTCTCTCTCTCTCTCTCTCTCTCTCTCTCTCTCTCTCTCTCTCTCTCTCTCTCTCTCTCTCTCTCTCTCTCTCTCTCTCTCTCTCTCTCTCTCGGATCGGGTAGGATACATGTCTGTATCCCTGTCTGTCAGTCTGCCTGTTCGACTGTCTGTCTGTAAGACATCAACAAGAGAGGCAGAGACTTGCACAGTGAGCCAAATCAAACAGACACTGAGAGGGAGGCAGATATAGAAATAGCGGCATAGACAATGTCTGGAGAGAGGCAGAGACAGAGAGATATATATAGAGAGAGACAAAGACAATGTCTGGAGAGAGAGACAGAAACACATAAATATATAGAAACATCGTATCACCCCTTTAGTGGGGGTTTTGTCCGTTTTCCCAGATAAAGAGGTGGGCTTTTGTCCGGTGGGTTTTTGTTCGGTGAAATTTTTGTCTGAATGAATGAACGTTAGGGTTTACGTCCACTCGGCTGCAAAACAGAACATATGGGACGAACCATTAACCACCCATCATTCAATGCTCTGAGTTGATTCATGTGGTACTGGAGGTTTTGTCCGGGATCCCCACGTGGGTTTTAAACCATGTGGCTTTCAACAATGAAATACTGTTAGAAGTGACTGTCAGTATTTTTCCAAATTGACCTACATTACACTAACCACGTGGGGTTTAAACCATGTGGCTTTCAACAATGAAATACTGTTAGAAGTGACTGTCAGTATTTTTCCAAATTGACCTACATTACACTAACCACGTGGGCTTTAAACCATGTGGCTTTCAACAATGAAATACTGTTAGAAGTGACTGTCAGTATTTTTCCAAATTGACCTACATTACACTAACCACGTGGGTTTTAAACCATGTGGCTTTCAACAATGAAATACTGTTAGAAGTGACTGTCAGTATTTTTCCAAATTGACCTACATTACACTAACCACGTGGGGTTTAAACCATGTGGCTTTCAACAATGAAATACTGTTAGAAGTGACTGTCAGTATTTTTCCAAATTGACCTACATTACACTAACCACGTGGGGTTTAAACCATGTGGCTTTCAACAATGAAATACTGTTAGAAGTGACTGTCAGTATTTTTCCAAATTGACCTACATTACACTAACCACGTGGGGTTTAAACCATGTGGCTTTCAACAATGAAATACTGTCACAAGTGACCGTCAATCTTTTTCCAAATTGACCTACATTACACTAACCACGTGGGTTGCAAACCATGTGGCTTTTAACAATGAAGTACTGTCACAAGTGACCGTCAGTCTTGGGCTACAGTACACTAACCACGTAGGTTTCAAACCATGTGGTTTTCAACAATGAAATACTGTCACAAGTGACGGTCAACCTTTTCCAAATTGAGCTACATTACACTAACCACGTGGATTTTAAACCGTGGCTTTCAACAATGAAATACTGGCAATAGTCGAAAAGCGCACAATATAACTTTTTCCCAAACGCGCACAGCCGTTAAAAGGCGCACATATTTATGGTAGAAAAGCGCACGATATTTACAATCCGAAAGCGCACATTTGTTTTTGAGACGGGTGGACTAGGACTAAACCTATCCCTAACCCTATTCCTAACCCTATCCCTAACCCTATTCTTAACCCTAACCCTATCCCTAAACATATCCCTAACTATCCCTAACCCTATCCCTAACCTATCTGGGAAAAAAGGAATACCTGGGTACGCAGAATTGCAATGATACAAATGCTCAGCAGAATGAGCTCAAGTTTTGAACGGTTGAAGTGTGCGCCTTTGGACGGTAAAATTGTGCGCATTTCGCCGTGCGCCTTTGGATAGTGTGCGTTTTTTGTGTGCCCCCGAAATACTCTGGGTCTCTGGGTCCCATCAGTACCTTCGGGTGTTTCTATTCAATGAAATACTGTCACAAGTGACCGTCAGTCTTTTCCCCAAATTTTCACCCGCAAAGAATTATGGATCCTGGACAAAGGTGGACATAAGCCCACCGGACAAAAGCCCCACCTTTGACAGTATTTTATAAGAAATATTTATTTTCCTTCGCCCAAATGAGTGGGAGAAGGACTATAACTGTGTTAGGTTTTTCGCCGTCTTTTTGTTGTCCTTCCTCCCATTGTGGGGAGAATGAGTGTAAGTTTGTCGTCGTCTGTTTTTTGTGCTCCTAGGTCTTGCAGAACAGTACGATGGCTTGGAGTCAAAACGGACTATCTTTAGATAGCCCATTGACATATTATTGAACTTATTGCGAAAACTAATAATGTGCATAAAAACAATGCTGCAGAAATATAAAAAGCATAATCCCAATTTAATATTATTTGTAGTCTTTTTTAATACAAGTTCTTAATTTTTGCAATATCATCAATAATAAGTTAATGGACTACCTAAAGATAGTCCGTTTTGACTCTAAGCCATCGATAGTAGAAGTGAGCGAGAGCTGTGCGTTGTCCTGTCCGTGTATGTGTGTGTGTGTGTTCGTCTATGACCGAAATGTGTTCCAGTCCATAGCGCCTAAACCACTGAACCAATCGTAATGTACAACGATTCCTTAAACCTTGCAGATGCTGCACACGATGTCCGATTCTCTGAACAGCAAGCCATATGAACGTAATCCCAATGAGTTTTTTTAAAATATTAAAAAGACACTATTTTGTTGCAAAGCTAATGGATCAATTTAAACCACACTTAGGCATAGCATAGTGAACAAGTGTTAACTAACAACTTGTTTTGGAAAATATTTAGTTTCTCAGTATTACCATTTTGATACAGGAAATTGTAACACACACAAAACCCCCCACTTTGACTTGATGATAAAAATAATAACACCCTTAACAAGGAAGATAATATACTCTACACAACCTTTCACCTCTCCAGGAAATAATACACAGTACGCTTAATGGCCAGAACTGAAAATACGTTTAACGTCCTCCGGTCTGAAACAGACACATATGGGACATTAGTAGATATAAAAATGGTGGGAACGATTCTGGAGGCAATGCAAAGTTTACTTGTGGCGGTACCATAGCCGATGAGGTTTAACCGAGGCGTGGTTACTGCTACACATATCTGTATTGTTAAAAAATCGGGACTTTACTGGTGTTGCACTGCCTCCGGGCATTGCCTCCAGTATTGTTCCCACCATCTTTGTATTTAAAAATGCCCCACATGGTCGAAAGACCGCAGAGGGCGTAAAATCCTATTTCGTTCTGGAGGCAATGCCCGGAGGCAGTGCAACTCCAGGAAAGTCACGATTTTTAACGATACAGATGTATAATCTATATGATTGTTCTTAATGGCCATCTGTCTGTGTGGTATGGGTGGCGTGGGGTGGGGTAGTGGTGGGGGTTGTGGTGGGTGGGGTTTGTTTACTTTGGTTTAGAACTGTTGTGTGAAGGCTGATAAAGGAAAATAAAGGAGAGTAGATTGATTGGGCCGCGTCAGGGGGGAAGGTGGGGGGGGGGATTTTGTACTCCCAGCTACTCAATAGGGCATTTGCCACGAGTGTTCGTTCTCTATACTAGACTACTATTTTGCCCGCACTCGTTCTGCCCGAGTTACGCTGGCCAACTCAGTGAAATTCAAGGTCGCCGGCACGCGGCAAATGCCCTATTAAGGCTAGTATTTGAAAGGGCCAATATTAAAGTGAGAGGAAGAAACGACTGAACTGGGAGTACGTTTACCAGACACGGAAGTTTCAAATGTTCAGCTTTCTTGTGGCCCAAGAGGACATGTTTTAGTTTTTTTTAAAAAGGCCAGAGTACACATTATATCTCATTATGTCTCTTTCTCTTTCTCTCTCTAGTTCTCTTTCTCTCTCTATCATTATAAGTGTGGGTGTGAGTGTGATTTGTTAATAGTGTGGCCTGGGCGTCTTTAAGTGTCCACCAGTGTGTGTTTCAAGTTGGTTGCGAAAGTGTACTGTAGATTATGTCATTCATTATTTGGGCGTGATTGAGAAATTGACTGAGGGATCAGGGAAGGGGGTTGTTGGTCAATGTTTGATGTATACTTTTTGTTCATTGGGTTTACTATTCATTTGAGTGATTTCTGTAAAGCGCTTAGAGCTTAAAGATTAGGCGCTATAAAAGTTGTCTTAATAAATAAAATAAGTGAATGTAAAATGAAGTTAATATATCAGTTCTATTTCTAGTGCTGATTTGAAGGCTTGGATTACAAACAAAAACATAAGCTTCATCTTCAGGGGTCTTTGTCCCCTGACACCGCTTTTCAGTTTTGTTTTATCACAATTATTCCTCAATGTTTCTTCTTCTTCTGGGAGATTATAGTCCCTACCACGCTTTCGCGTATCTGGGGACTAGCGATAACATTAAAAAAAAGATTTTATAATAGAGATAACATAAAAGGGGGAGGGTGGGGGCTTTAGATCGGTTAAAATAGTATATATTTATTGTGTATGTTTAACCCCTTGATTGCCACCAACACCAACCGCGCTTATCGGACAAGACTGTGCGCGCTTATGGGATACGATAACGCGCGCATATGGGACGGCGCATATGGGTTGTGCGCGCTTGTCGACTGCGCCGGACCTGATGACATCACTGATGATGTCATCAGATAAAGAGTAATAACCCGGATATGCTGGCTTTTGCTCTAACACAGTCAAGAGAGTTATATCCCCAGGCACTTTTGGCAGATTGACTCTATCACGAGTTGTCTTTTTTATTGCGTGATTTGACCAATTATTTTTTCTTTCATTTTCTCTGGCAGTCAAGGGGTTAAAACCGTTAAAATCTTAGTATAAAACCTTATCCGGGTCACATAGTTAAAAGCATAACAACTATCAAAGAGCAACATAATTATATTCAATACATTGAACAAGCACGATTAGTATATACATATATTTACATTTGTATATAAAGCACTTAAGGTAAGGGTTGTGTTGTAAAAATGTTTTATTGTTTGCTTTGTTTGTTTTTGGGTGCGCGCGCGCGCGTGCATGTACGCGCGCGAGTGTCCTCAATGTTATGCCTGGTTTAGAAGGCGTTTGCATTCTTGTTTTCCTTTGTTCAAGCATGCTGGGCGAAGTGGTATATTTTCTTTCGTGTCTTGTTTTCTGGCATTTTCTTGATTCTATGTTCTCCAGGCTGTATCTTGTCAACCGCTTGACAGAATCGCTGCAAATTGTATGTGATCGCATATCATCTAGAATTGAAATGCGCTGACCTTGAAAACGGAAATTTCTAGTGGTGGTCATATTTTTCACATTATTGAAGATGCGGTCTTCAAACTCGGTATGTGGGGGTATTGGCTGAATATGATCCGGACAACTGGATACCAATAGACGATATTCGGGAGAAAAAAAAGTAGGGGAGAGCACTTCGTGAAAATTAGAATTACGTACCTCCATTACTCGGTCAAACGCCATAGTAACAATGCAACAATGGCGTCGAAGCTTGAAACCGCAGGATGCGAGTCAGCGACTTGCAAACTTTTTGTTTTGTTTTAGAAAATTGAGGGGTGGCCAGTATCCTCAAACTGAGAGAACTTGCAAAATGTGACGTAAAAATATAAATGACATCAATTTTAAAATGACGCACTGTGTTCTAAGTGATGTAAGTCTAATCAAACACACGAACCGAGAGCCGGGGATCTACTTGAAAGAAGAGTAACGTCCCCTGTTTGACCGATTGAAATAGGCAAGGTTACTCCCACACACCATGAAATTACTCACCTTAATTATTTCCGAACAATCATTCCCATTGCATTGTTCTTTTTACCTCGACCTTTGGCTAGGACATATCAAATTCTTGTATCGAGTCGTTCAGGTAGACCCTTCAAATAAGGGTGTTCATTACCAAATGTGGGGGCAATTGCTATCATATATTTTTGACATCAGTATGTAGGGCCCCTCTTAGCAAATACATATGATAGCAATGTGACAATGGTAGCTGTCTGTTATCTTATCTCACAGCTGTCGAGAAAATAAGGTTCCTTTGCATGAACTAAAGAAATAAGGTTCCTTTGCATGAACTAAAGAAATAAGGTTCCTTTGCATGAACTAAGGAAATAAGGTTCCTTTGCATGAACTAAAGAAATAATGTTCATTTGCATGAACTAAGGAAATAAGGTTCTTTGCATAAACTAAAGAAATAAGGTTCCTTTGCATGAACTAAGGAAATAAGGTTCCTTTGCATGAACTAAAGAAATAAGGTTCCTTTGCATGAACTAAGGAAATAAAGTTCCTTTGCATGAACTAAGGAAATAAGGTTCCTTTGCATGAACTAAAGAAATAAGGTTCCTTTGCATGAACTAAGGAAATAAAGTTCCTTTGCATGAACTAAAGTTTTTTTTGCAATCCCATTCATCCCTTTCCTGTCTTTTGGGTTTTGTTTCCAGATTAGCCAAAACAAGAACACCACAACGTCAACATGAGCCTTGTAAGACTGATACCAGGTAAATGCAACGTGTGTGTGTGTGTGTGTGTGTGTGTGTGTGTGTGTGTGTGTGTGTGTGTGCGTGCGTGCGTGCGTGCGTGCGTGCGTGCGTGTGCGTGCGTGCGTGTGCGTGCGTGCGCGTGTGCGTGTGCGCGTGCGCGTGTGTGCGTGCGTGCGTACGTACGTACGTGTGTGTGCGCGCGTGCGTACGTACGTGTGTGTGTGTGTGTGTGTGTGTGTGCGTGCGTGCGTGCGTGTGTAAATAATTGAATGTATATGCTATATTCTTTAATGTGTAAGCCTACTGAATATGTAGGTATTTTTATCCAGCATATTTGGACTCACTAATGATTTTTGTTAGAATTGACATAATTTAAGATGGTTGAATTCCACTGAGTCATATACATTTCCAGCCTCGACAGGTAACACCTTGAAGAATAATATTTGGTTTTATGAGAGAGAGAGAGAGAGAGAGAGAGAGAGAGAGAGAGAGAGAGAGAGAGAGAGAGAGAGAGAGAGAGAGAGAGAGAGAGAGAGAGAGAGAGAGAGAGAGAGAGAGAGAGAGAGATGAGCTAGAGAGAGAGAGAGTAGACCTAGCATCAATGGATGCCTAGGCTGTGCAGGCTTTAATTAAAGCCTACGTGCAAGCGCCACCTAGTGACGAATCAGGGGAAGATAATTTTCAGTATGAAGCCTCATTGATCTCAGAGTTCACCTCAGCCGAGGATATTGATAGTGTGAAGATTGGGCGTGCAAACCAAAAGCGAGATAAAAGTGCTGGTGGGAAATGTCTGTAGAAGTCGAAATTAGAATGCTAAATTTACTCAGGAAACATTAAAGACATTTAGTATACTAGATGAGGTTTTAGGTGGTAATCTATTTCATGCAAATTATAAAACGCTCAAATAATTATATCTTAATAATGTGTCCATTACAAGGCCTTGAGAAGCAGGTGTGGAAATCGATTTGGGAAAAGACTCATAGATCAGTCTAGTAAACAAATCGCACGTGGTTGCTTTATAAACAAAAATCAAATTCCGTGCATTAAAGTTGCCCAAATGATGAGCAGTCAGATTTGCGCTGCAGTGACATGTTATTAACTCACATGTGAGGTTGCAGTTCACGAAATCTGGTGACTGGGCTGTTATTTTGTGAAGTTTGACCAATGGATTTTGTTCTTTAAAATTCTAAGTATGTTTTGTATGTTATCCTTCCTTGCTGACCGCCATGCACAGATACATTGTGGAAGGCACAGCACAAGCTTCTAGCTTGTTGCTGCCATTTGTTCTGTATTATTTGGAATTGTATGTGTTGTTGGCATATTAAAGAATATTTAAACCAAGAAAGATCTTTTGAAGAATTGAAACAGATAACCACCCCCTCCCCCATCCCCCGTCTGAATACCGGGGGGGGGGGGGGGGGGGGGTGTCTTCCGTACAAATAGTTTTCCCACCTTCTGGAAGTTATGTGCTTGTAACTTCCTCTAACCTGTCTCACTCTTTGACTCTGTCTTATTCTTTGCTTTGTGTCATCTACTATCTTTCTGACTTTTGGCCCATTCTCCTGCCGTAAAAAAAATCTTCCATATAGTTTTCTTCTTTGAGCTGCTCCGAAATCGGAATGTGTCGGCTGAATGCAGCGAGGACACCAGTGAAAACTGGAAAACGGACACATACGTTCCATGTGGCCTTATGGCCCGGGAACGCAAAAGAAGAAGAAGAAACAAGGCAAAACTGTCACCCATGAGGTTAAAATTGAAAAGCTTGTGTTGATACTTCATGATGAACTAGACAGGTGACGTGAAGTTCTAGAATATCAGCAGATATATGCGTATGTACGCGTTGTTGTGTTAAAAAGTTAGAATTGCATTGGAAACTCAACTTTTAAGTGGCTGTGAGTGAGCTATGGATGGAATAGGCCTCGTTTTCTCAAACATGTATAAAGGCATAAGCATCAGTGATTTAAAATGGCATGTGCACTTCAATAGTGTGAAGGATTCTGCTGTGATTTACCAGATTGTGAAAGGTCAGTTTTATTTATTTTTGGAACTCACTGGTGTGTATTGAAGAAAACAATTGTGACGATTCTGCTATGTTAAATATTCTGTGATTGGCAAGGGAGTCTGTACTTCAATTCTACCATCGAGTCTATGCATATTCATTTCTGTTTATGATTTACTGCTACGTTTCATTATGATTTGTTTTTTAAATAGTGTTAATATTAATGCAAATCATGTCTGCTGGTTTTTGTTGCAGCCAAAACCGACATTGAGGACATGAGAAAACTGAGAAAGAAAGAAGTCGCAAGGGCCACAAAAACTGAAAATGCATCTCCAAAACTCAATGATAATGGCTGTGAGTGTAAGGCTTATGTAGGATGTCCTTTCACTGAAAAGGACATTGGGAAAATGCCAGAGGGGGGCACCACATTCACCATGCGTGAGATTATGGAAACACAAGCCTGCTACATCCCTATGGTGAAAGACAACTATAAGTGCAGCAAAATTCACGTATTTGCAATCATGGGGACAGCCAGAGAATCTGACTTCATGGATCTTCTGCATGCTGAGCCTGATTCTGTTAACTGCAGAGACAGTGCTGGTAACACTCCATTGATGCTGGCATGCGTAGCTCGGAATGTGTCCTTAAAAGTGATTAAGACTCTGCTCAAACGTTTGTTAACGGAAGATGTCAATTTTAACAACGAAGATGAACTAACAGCTCTCCATTTTGCTGTTTTGAACAATCATCCAGAATTAGTGGAAAAGCTGATAGCCAATGGAGCCAACATTAATGCAGGAAGCAGGAAGGTGGGTAGCAAACGTTATGGTCTCACACCACTTCTGATGTCTGTCATTTGTAACAGAACAGATGAGAACAGATGCTTGGGTGTCCTTTTGAAGTATGATCCTTATTTGAACGTGGAAGCTGTACAAGAAACATATGGGGATACTAACAGTCTGCACTTTCACAATGAGTGTGATTGCGGAGGGTGCAAGTTACGTGTATCTTCTAGCGGTTGTTTTGTACCACCTAGCAAAATTAAAGCGGTGGAATGGGAGCCTGTGGGCTCTGCGGTCTATCTTGCTACATTGAACAATCTGCCAACTAACCTGTCCACTCTGCTCAGTGCATATGATGAAGATGAAAGGCGGTATGCTATGTTTGAAAAGGAAGTTTGTTTGTATCCTTTGAATCTATGTGAAATGGCCATACGAAATATGAACATCGACACCTTGAAAGTATTGATTGAAACAGAATCTTCGATTGTCAATACAATGATGGACAATTATAATGGATACTCATATGCAGCCCCACTGCACATTGTTTTGATGAGGAAACGCTGTTTTGAAGGTTGCTTTTTCTGTCCATTTTGCGGAAATAAATTGACATTGAACCCGAGAAAGGTCATGGAGGTTTTAAACCTACTACTGGACTGTCCCGTAATTGATGTTAACACCAGAATTGGTAGTGAACCGTGGCACACCCCTCTCCTGATGGCTGTTGACAATGGCCATGACTACGCCATAGAGAAACTGTTGAACCGTGGAGCAGACCCATTGGCAGTTGATGGAAATGGCCATACTGCTGTAGATCTGGCTTTGGAACAGGAGCCTGACATTTGTCTCAAGATTCTCAAAGTCTTGTTCAAAACTGGTCTGAGTCATGAGATATGTTATGGTCAATCTTTTGACAATTCCTTGACTTTAAGAAAAGTCAGTGAAAAGAAGGACATTGATATTCTCACATTGTTCCGCAAAGCAGGTGCCCTCAGTGAATCTAATCGAGTGGCAATGTACAATGCAGTGCTGGCGACAGGCGTAGAAGAGAAAGAGCGTGAAAAGAAGGAACAGTTTCTGAGGACACTAAAAACAGCAGATCCATTTCCCTTGCAGCAAATTGTTCAGACATACCTGTCAGCCCAGGCTGGAATACAATCCCCACAGACACGACAAGAGGCTGTGAAACAAGTTCTCCAGAAGTACATGAGCAGGAATGACAACACAAACCAGACTTCAAACCACATTGAAAAGGAGAATGCAATTGGCAAGCGGAGACATGCGGCTAAAAGGAAAGCAAAGAAACAGAAAACATCCCCAAAGAACAAAAGACAGAAATTCAATAATCTCTCTGTCATTACCAACAATTGTCAAGAAGAGAATGTGAGCACAGAATCGTGTTCTTCAGATGACCAAGACGGCCATCTAGATCATCCGAGTGGCATAGTGCAAGATCTGCTCCACTTTAACCTCCATGATATTGGTGTCACACCTGAATGATCTTTTGATTTCAGTTCCTGCTTTTGAACTTTCCAAGTAAATAGACCACAACTTTCAGTGTCTAGGAATTTGTTTTTTAATCTGCACGGCTCAGTTACTCATCTTTTCAGGTGACTACCACTGAAAACTGACCCATCCCAAAACCCAAAATAGAAAACAAAATTTTAAAGTTTTGAAGAAGAAACAAAATCAGTCCTTTAAAAAATACGTGTTGATCAGTTTATTTTAAGGAGACGCAAACCACTTAACATTATGACATAAATACTGAGAAGGGGTGTAAAATGGCCGAGAGGCCTATAAATACCCTATAGCTACCAGAGAATGAAAGACTCTTTGGATAAATCGTGATGTAATGGATATCAGAATAAAAAGCACATACTGGGAATAAAAGTCAATAATTTACCCTCAACAGGAAAGCGGTTCGTTTTAATCAAAGTAGAAAACATCAGAGGATAAACAACTAAATTGTTTTATACATACACAAAGCGTGACATAATGTTATGGAGAAGAAAGACTGTTTTAAAGCACTCGTGTAGTGCCATGTATCCATATACATCAATGCTTCCCTTTGTTTTTCTGGATCCTTAAATTCAACTTTCTAAACATTTTTAAAGTAGCCTCTGCCTATAATTGAGCTTTAGTGGGTTTTATTTTTACCGAATGGTTAACATGAGGACCAATATTCCTATTTTTTAACTTCCCAGTTTGTTTTTGTTGTCATCATATACCCGGGCCTTGCTTCATCTTCGTAGTTTTCTTTTATTCATGTAAATCCTGTCAACTTCCTTTAACAAGCGGCTTCAAGAGTACTTCCCCTCTTACCCTCAACAGGGATGTTGATTTTGTACCCTACCAGAGACTAGGCGGTTCCTTTACAGAATTGTTAAAATGAGGACCACCAACATTTCAGTTTTTTTAATTTCTCCATTTGTTTTTCTTGTCATCTACCCGGGCCATGCTTCATCTTCGTAGTTTGTTTTGTTTCTCAAGTAAATCCTGTCCAAAGCGGCTTCAAAGGCACATTGCCGCTCTTACCCTCAACAGGGATGCTGATTTAGTACCCTACCAGAGACACGGCGATTCCTGGATCCCTTCTTTTCAGTTTGTTTATCTCCAGGATTTTGTCACACCGGTGCGTGTTGCAAGCAAAGTTATTGGTTAAACATTGTGCTCATAATCCGTGTAAAGTTTTTCTCCACACAGTTTTTCTTCGTGTATGCAAAGTGAAGAATGGTTTAAATAGATTTTGTTTATCTCCTGGGAATATGAGAGAAAACTGTAATTAAACAAACAGATGAAAAAACGAAACACATGATTGACCAGAGTGAATGAGTGCATAAACGACATTGTTAGACTGAAGTCATTGGAACCAACTTGTTTAACATTTCCATTTGTCACTGTAAATCATTTGATGTTATTTTATATGCTTTTTGGAACATATGTATTTTTATGAAGACAAACTGTTGCATGATGAGTATATTCACACTGATGGGTGTGAACTTAGTTTATGCATGTGTGTTAAAGCAGATGCGTGCGTGATAGTCATGATTGTTCTTCCAACATGTATTTCAGATCAAAATAGAAGGAGGGCGTGTGTGTGTGTGGGGGGGGGCAAAGGTGGCAAGAACCAGAAGGGAATACAGTACTGAAGTGGAGTCAAATGGTAGTGTTTTAAAGGATTACGTACTTGGCAAAATCGTTCTTTTTTGTTTTTGTTTATGAGTATGTATGATTTTTTGTGGTGGGGGGGAGGGGGGGGGGTTGTGTGTGTGTTCACCTTCCGATTGGTGTTTGCATGTAATAAGTAAGAATGTGGAAGTAGGAAACATAAATGATCCAGTGGCACAGGCTCGCTTATGACGATAACCTAGAAATGTTTGGTAGCAATCCAGTCTTTGCATTTGTCAGTAGATTGGACCTTGTAGTTGAAGAATCCGTTGTATGTCATCATGACACCCTCTTGGCATTTTCATAATTCACGATGGCGACCAGCATGGGTGCCACTGGCCAAAAAACCCATTATTTGATCTAACTTTCCATATATACATCATATAACATTATAATTGTGCTGTCTATAGTAAAGTTTTTTTTATGGTCAGCACACTCAGTTCCAAAATCAGTTATATATTTGACCACGTTTTATTTCAAAATGGCGGCCAAAATGACCGTCAAGTACTTCCATTGGCTGTTATTTATTAACTTCAACGCATACAATGATAATTTGGGTAACAAGGATAGGAAGACCTGTTCACTCTACTCTTTTCGAGTAGTATTCTACTCAATTTGGACCTCAACTACGCTTCACAATTGAAAATAATGCTCTAATTACTCATTTTCAGTGAACATTATTTGATGGCTTAATGACGAGGACTGCTCATTTCACACAAAAACTACTCATTTCAGCTATCCAGACTTCTCAAGACTTATGTAGGGAGTAAACAGGTCTGGGTAGGGTTTATGGAGTCAAACAATCCATTTCCGGTATTAAGAACAACATTCAACTGCTTCGTAGGTCAAAATGGCGTCCAAGATGGTGACCAAGTAACTGCACTAGCTATAACGTTGAAAATGCAGTGATTGACAATATAATGTTGGCATCTACACTAGGGCTTCTGAAGTCAATAAATCCATTTCTAGAATAACAAAAAGCTGTTTTGCCAGATTAAGAGATGGCAACCAAGGTGACAACGAAATAATCATCAAATGATTAATTCAAGATGGCGGCCAAATACTTCTATTGCTTGTAACTTATGACTTACGACACATAAAATTATATTTTTGGTGTCGTGTTGAAATCCGTCTGGATTTTTGGACTGGCTTTCCTGACCACAACAACTTTATTCTAGACACTACATTTATGATTGTGTACACTATATATTTATCACAGTTAGAGCTGATATGTTGGCTGCCATCTTGAATTATGAAAATGCCAAGAGGGTGTCATGATGACACGCAACGGATTCTTCTACTACATGGTACATGCTATTGAAAAATGCAAAGAAAGGGTTGTTACCAATTTCTAGATTCATCGCCCCTGCCACTGGACTAACATGTACACGGAAACCTATGTACACGTACATGTACACATGTACACATAAACCCATCCGCAAATCCCATGCGCATAATTTCTACTTCCAGTATTCGTTTTTGCAAATTGCAGATGGGATAGGCGAACAGGTGTTTGCTTTGCTTAACTGTATGCGTGCTCTTACTCTGCATAATGCCTTGATTCTTGTATAGTATGGTGCGTATTACGACATCACAGCATGAGCGCGCACAGTGGGCTTCTGGCGCAGAATATGACATAAAAAGCAAACTGGGGTCGGGGAAAATTACTCGATTCACAATCTAATTAACACACAATGTTCGTAAAACTCTTTTTGTGTCATACCCTTAATAAACCCATCAATTAATTTCATAATCTGCTAACATGTCTTTTGAATGATTATCATTTAACAGATAAAGACAAGGTAATAATAACCTCTTGGCAGAGTTTGCACTGTCATTTATTATGTATGGCCCCGTGTGTACACTGTTGTTGAATGCCTCTTACAATGTGTTGTCAGAGAACTGGAATAAATGAGATCATGAACAGTTTAAATGACTTTGTTTCATTGTATCTATGTTTGCGCCCCCCCCCCCCCTCTCTCTCTCTCTCTCTCTCTCTCTCTCTCTCTCTCTCTCTCTCTCTCTCTCTCTCTCTCTGTATGTGTGTGTGTGTGTGAGTGTGTCACTCTCTCTCTCTCTCTCTCTCTCTCTCTCTCTCTCTCTCTCTCTCTCTCTCTCTCTCTCTCTCTCTATCTATCTATCTCTCCGTACCTGATTGAGTGAGCGAGTGAGATTTTGTGTCAAGTATCTGTGTGTGTGTGTGTGTGTGTGTGTGTGTGTGTGTGTGTGTGTGTGTGTGTGTGTGTGTGTGTGTGTGTGTGTGTGTGTGTGTGTGTGTGTGTGTGTGTGTGCGTGTGTGCGTGCGTGCGTGTGCGTGTGCGTGCGCGTGTGAGTGTGTGTGCGCGCGCGCGCGCGCGCGTGTGTGTATATAAGTGTGTGTCTGTGTTTGTTTGCTTATGAAGTTGTATGTGAACACATGACTGTGTGCATTTGATATTCCACATCCTCTCAGTCTCATGATGATGTATTAGAACATTTAAATTAACGTTTACTACAATTCGACTTTCGACTTCAGATAGAGGCCATTAAGCTCCCAAGCATCTGGAATCATACATTACCATCAAGAGGGAGGGGGGAGGGGGACCACGTATATTGTACTCCAAGTTGAATATAAAGAACAAAGCAAAAGCAGCTTGAAACAAGAAATATATTTCCACAAAATCGGCGGACTAAATGGCATCCGAATCCACCTCAGAAAGCACGAAGAATGCCGAACCTGTGTTTTGCAACCCCCCCCCCCCCCCCCCCCCCCCCCTCTCTCTCTCTCTCTCTCTCTCTCTCTCTCTCTCTCTCTCTCTCTCTCTCTCTCTCTCTCTCTCTCACTGTCACACAACGACAACAGTGCTAATAAAGTTTGTCACTAAGTCACGCAAAATGTACTCAAATCAACACACTGCTTCCAGTATTGCATCTTTATTCTATTGTATGTGGTACGGGGAACTCTCTTACATTCACAGACAGCATATTATGTTATATCAATGTAAGAGTTAATAAATTATCGGTTTGTGTGTGTGTCTGAATGTGTGTGTGTGTGTGTGTGTGTCTGTGTGTCTGTGTATCGATTATCTTAAAAACTACTGTTTGGACTTTGATCAAAATAGGCAGAGGGGTAGACAGCTTGCAAAGGAAGCTTCCTTTCGTTAATCAACACCATGCTGACCTTGACCTTCAAGTTTGACCTTGAAAACCGAAATTTCCTTCTTTGGGCTATGTAATCTTCCCCCCACATTTATCTCGTGAACTGGTGAACAGAATCGCTTCAAATTTTGTGTGGTGGTGTACCATGGTGCAATGAAGTTTGCATAAAAACAGTTTAGCTGTATCTCGTGAACTACTGAATAGAATCGCTTCAAATTTGGGGCTATGTATTTTATGCGTTCTGTAAGGGTGGAAAGTGGTGTGTTTATTGGGGGGTGGGGTGGGGGGGGGGGAGAGAGGACATGGTGCAAAGGAAGTTTGTATAAAAGTTCAGCTGTATCTCGTGAACTACTGAACAGAATCGCTTCAAAATTTGGGCTATGTAGTTTATGCGTTCTGTATGGGTCGAAAGTGGTGTGTTTATTGGGGGGGGGGGGGGGGCAGGACATAACTCTGGCCGGGTTTGCATTGTCACAATGCGTTGCTGCCGCTCGACGATGCCCTTGTCTTTGGATTGCAAAACAGATATTTCTGGACCCATGCGGGATACGGGTGTAACAAGTGGCATATAATGACTTTCCTTTCTATCGTTGTTCTTAACATGTTTTCAGTTTATACAAAAATCAGAACTCACTTGTGTGGCTTGCCGTTTTGGATCAATTGACACAATGGACCTTCTGATCATTATTATTATTGAGCGTCAGACTCAATAGATGCACTTTTATATGGCTTGCCATTCGTTATATATATATGACCGATATGAGATAGTAAGCTTAGACGTTACTATCATTGTATTGCCGAGGTTTAATAACGCAATATTCTGTTGGTGCTGCCAATGTCGCGCTAACAGATTTGAACAGTGAAAATCTGAGGCCACCATTGCCATTCCAATGACTGTATTTCTGTTCACATCAAAAAAAGGAAACAGACAGAGAGAGAGAGAGAGAGAGAGAGAGAGAGAGAGAGAGAGAGAGAGAGAGAGAGAGAGAGAGAGAGAGAGAGAGAGAGAGAGAGAGAGAGAGAGAGAGAGAGAGAGAGAGAGAGAGAGAGAGAGAGAGAGAGAGAGAGAGAGAGAGAGAGAGAGAGAGAGAGAGAGAGAGAGAGAGAGAGAGAGAGAGAGAGAGAGAGAGAGAGAGAGAGAGAGAGAGAGAGAGAGAGAGAGAGAGAGACGGATACGGATGCGAATACGTACATTTAATCAATCAAAGCCATAGCCCCTCATGTGGGGTGATACAATAGAACACAATCAGGCATAATAAATGATAAGTATACACATAGCACAAATAAATAAATGTGACATGTGGGAATCACAACCTCTAACTGCAAAAAGTAGTCCTGATTTTAAATGCTTTATATAAACAAATAATTTATTTCGAGTAATTATGTTACTTTTGTAAACGATTTCTTCCTTAAAAAGATGTAAAAGAATACTAGTATTGTAGAAGCTACAACGATGAGCTACTTGGGAAGACTTCAAAGAGATTACCTAAATTCGGTTATGTCATCGCTTTGAAGCAGTAGGGAGTATTGGATTCAAACAGCACGTGCGTAAACTTGCAGAAGAGAGAGAGAGAGAGAGAGAGAGAGAGAGAGAGAGAGAGAGAGAGAGAGAGAGAGAGAGAGAGAGAGAGAGAGAGAGAGAGAGAGAGAGAGAGAGAGAGAGAGAGAGAGAGAGAGAGAGAGAGAGAGAGAGAGAGAGAGAGAGAGAGAGAGAGAGAGAGAGAGAGAGAGAGATGACAAATGACATTTTTAATGCCAATAGCAAAACTGCCATGAGAGAGAGAGAGAGAGAGAGATGATGATTGATGATTATGCAGATTTTTGACACAAAAGTAACACCATAGATAAATGGTGAGACGAGCTGGGAAAACACCCAAAGATTGTAAGCCACAGCTACTTGTCAAAAGGGTTGCGTCACTTAAAGTTGACCCAAGCGATTGTACACCCCTGTCATTGGCATGGGGCCCGTTTCACTAGAGGGAACGCTCGTAGCCGTTCGCACAATTCGACAAAAACGGTCCTAAGAAACACCTGTGACAGCGCAAATTGTAACAACTGCGCAAAATGTAGCAATGTTCGATTTTGTTACATTTAGGCGCCCACCTTTTGACGAAGTTAGCAACCAAAACAATGGCAGTTTTTCGTCATTACAGATCAAATCGGAGTAAAATCACTTTGCGCATTTGTTACAATTTGTGCTGTCACAACACCTTCTTTTGCTGATAGTTTGAATAATGTTTTGTTCTTCCCACAGACCGAGCACGCGGCGAACTATCCGGAACTATCAAGTGATTTTTTTGACGGGGTCAATTCTTGTTGTTGATTGACCCATTAAAATTTCGTTAAAATCATTGTTGTTTTACCAATCAACCTAGAGCTTGTTTTTCCAAAAAACGTTTTGCTTAGACCCCCTTTTTAGCGTAACAGTTATTCGCGCGAACAGCGACACCCAGTGAAACGTTCCCCAGTCTTTGTGATCCGCAAAAAGCAAACTCAGCAGCTTTCCGGAACTTGATTGTGTTCCTTCCCCCGTTGGTTCAAGTAGTCGCCTCACTTTCTCCTTGACTGTGCCCTAGTACACAGCTCTTTCAGACCACAGTACAGTGACTTTGCAGTGCTCGGTGTGAACAATGCAGGTAACTGAAAATCATCGTGAATTAGTGGATATATTGGATATATTTCCGATCTTTGTGTGAAATCAATGGTGTAGTTATATGCCTTATGCAAGACATTAACACAAACAATGCTGTTAGGGTGCGGGGGAAAGGTATCTCTGACCACATGGCGTTAAATGTAGAAGGCCAAGTCTCTGTGGACCTGCTTCAACTTTTTACTTGTATTTGTAAAGTTAGGCTGCCGATCTTTGAGTCCGTTTTCGTTGGGTTTTTTTTAATAACAATTTTGATATGTTGAAGGGGGTGCGGGTGGGGGTTAATCACAAATTTATATGATTGCCTATAATATTGCCTAAGTCTGGGGCTGTTTGTTAAGTGACGGCTCATCTTGGAAGTGGTCGGCTCAAACTTGCAGAATTGTAGGCAATCATGTGAATTTGAGCTTAACCCCTACCCCCACCCCCTTCAACATATTGACATTGTTAATAATTATATGTTGAAAATCACAAATTTATATGAATAATATTGCCTAAGAAGTGACGGCTCGTCTTGGAAGTGGTCTCAAACTTGCAGAATTGTAGGCAATCATGTAAATTTGAGCTACCCCCACCCCCTTCAACATATTGACATTGTTAATAATTAAAAAAAATTAAAAACAGAAGCACTAGTAAATGACTCAACGATCGTCAGCCTAACTTGACATGTTATGTTACTTTTGTTGTTGTTAGGTCAACAGAGAATTGGTCTTCTGCATTTAGACGTATGTTTCCTGACCTGTTGAAATACGCACCCTGTGACTCATCTTAGGTTACGTGCATTATGGTCACAGAGGCGTCTCTGTGAAATTCGGGTTGCTCCCGCCTGGAGAGCGCGTCGCAGCCAGAGGCGCGCTACCCAATTTATAAAACAAAATTTTGCATGTGATTTTTGTGTGACTGATGAGGAAGGAAGGGAGGGGGGGGGGGGGGGGGGTAAATTTTGACCAAATGACAACTTTTTCGTTGCCACTGGGTTTAACGTGTGCTAAGTGCATGAGCACACGGGACCTCGGTTTATCGTCTCATCCGAAAGACTCCGCGTTCAGACCGCAACAAGACTGACATTAAATAACGTTATGTTCGAAAGCTTCAACTGTCTGTTCAAACAGGTCAGATTACCAGTCTGTTCGCCATTCCCCCCCCCCCCCCCCCCCCCCCCCCCCCCCCCCCCCCCATCCTAGCTACTACAGTACTACTACTAGACCTGGCAGTAACCATTTGTAACTAGTCAACCATCGTTGCGTTGTTGATGATGATGAAATTTACGTCCTATTTGCATGAATCTACACTTGAGTGGGCACCCGTTGTCCATTCTGCAGTGCATATTTGCTTATAAATAGCCTTTTTTATGTATCTTAGCTTACTAGTAAGTATTTGTTATCATGTTTACTGTTTTTCTTAACCTGGACTCGATAAATAGAGCGGAATGGCTTACGTTTCCAGCACTGTCTGGAATTATGGGCTATAGGGTACAATAAGGAAAGTGTCATGTTATGAATTGTACTATATTTTTATGTTTTCAGGTTTTGTACGTTGTTAAGATTCATAGATTTGTGTTTTGCTATCCGTGGTCGAACGTTACGCGGTGACAGTCCTGAGATAACCATAGCTGTTGACGGGACTATAATAGACTAACTAACTAACAAACAAACTAACTGCATGAATCTTTAAAGACAAGAAAACACCCCCACCGTTGTGTGTTATTTTGCCGCTGATAAATAAACAATATTCTTCTTCTTCTTCTTCTTCTTCTGCATTCCCAGGCCATAATGGGTAAGGTACGTATGTGTCCGGTTTTCAGTTTTCACTGGTCTCCCCGCTGCATACAGCCGACACATTCCGATTTCGGAGGAGCTCAAAGGAGAAAACATTTGAAGAGACTTTTGGAGGGGGAAAAAGGCAGGAGAATGGGCCAATAAGCCAGACAGATAACAGATGACAGAAAGGAAAAGGGAAGAGGCAGAGTCAAAGAGAGTGGCAGATGAGAGGAAGTTACATGCACAGAACTTCCAGAAGGTGGGGGAACTATTTGCACGGAGAGAAAAAAACGGTATCCCCACGGAGGGTAAGCTATATACTTATATTTTTTCTTCACTCAAATTAGTGGAAGAAGGACTATAACCAAAGACACTGAAAAGAAAAGACTAACATCCGGTCACTTTTCCCTATATGAGTAGTGAGGACAGAAACACTGGTTATGTCCCTTTTAAACGTGACACATTTAGGTTAAAAACACGTCGATAGGCCAGTTGAATTCTCCGTTCAAATTCCAGTCTGAGTCTTTGGATAGCCGCCACTGTGAATGGGTGTAACTACCCCACTAACGATAACTCTATCAGCCCGGCTCGCCGTAACTCTTACCCTTTTAGAGTCTTTGCTATAACTGCGTGAGCTTGTCGCGGTCTTGTGCTTCGTCCCATTGTGAGGAGAGGGCGTGTAAGTTTGCTATAGTCTTTTTTTCCCCTTTGTCCAAGCATACCGGGCAAAGAAATATAAGTTCGTTCGTATATTCTTTTCTTGTTATTGTTTCATTCCTATCCAGGCTGTATCTTGCGAACCGCTTTACAGAATTGCTTCAAATTGTATGTGGTGGTATATCTATTACCTAATACCGGTGTGTCTATACACCGGAAAATGTCTGAAAATGCCGAAAAATACCGGAGAATGCCGAATGGTCACAACTTACCGAAACATGCCGAATGGTGAAGGCGAAATGATCAAAACACCGAATGATAGGGCTGAATTATGAAACCATTCTACAGAACCCCCCAACATGTATTACAATGGAAAGTGAAATTGCCGAATAGCAAAGTGATTAACACGGTATCGATGACACATTTCTATAGTTCGGCAATCCCGCTCACTAGAATAGAATTAACGTCATACCGCATCATATCAACGTGTTTACAAACAAAACAGCGCGCGCGCGAGGTACATATACAAACACATCGGCGCTCAACATAAATCAAAGAACTCAATGAGTAATCATGTTTAAGTAGATGCGGTTTTGTGGCATCACACACCGTTCACACAGACTGAGATCGTCACCAGGCACGTAGCGACCTTGGCCTGGGCCGCGTGTTATTTTTAAAAGCTAACCTTTTTCTCCTTTTTAAAAGATTGCCTGTTTTTCCTATTTTTCACTTTTGAAGAGCATACATAAACGTCCGTGATGTAAATTATTCCCCCTGTCATATAGAAAACTCCTTCCCCGGGTAGGACAATAAAATATTAATGTTTAGTTAGATATACATTTTTGTAAATAGCCATAAGAATATATATATATACCTTGTAAATATGAAATAAATATATGTACATATTCTCTTTTAATAATAAATAAGGGCCAAATTTGGCTTTTTATGAATAAAATATTTTTTGGAAATGTTAACCTTGTAGCCCTTGAATTTTAATACAACAGGGAGGGTTGTATTATGGCCAAACAAACAAAATAATTTTATTAATCTATTTTACATGACTATAGTCATTTATTAAGTGTCACGTGACACAAAATACTATATTTTATAAATTTTAAATCCTTTCAATGTAATAAATAAACTTGCGCTTTTAAGAACTCCCCCTTTATATTATATGTTCCGTCCACGTCCTTGTTTCGTCTTTTGTGTCTTGTGTTTGTTTTATTTTCAGTTCCTCATACTAACCCATTACAAATGCCCCATATGTGCCTTCCCAGGTCGAGAGGACGTAAAGCCCAAAATTTCATTCATTCAGATTGCCTGTTTTTAAGATTGATCAACAATGTCCGATTATCCTTGCTCCTGTTGTGGTCAGCAGTGTGACATCGACTGCATTTGTTGTTGCGATGTTTGTAAAAAAAAACATGGGCTCACTATACATGTGAAAATCGATCAAAACACTTCAAAACGAAATCAATAATTGTCTGCATTGCTTTGATATCAGAGGTAACAAAATCCCTTTCTCGTGTTTGATTTATAAACTTTTCCGGTATTTTTCGGCATTTTCCGGTGTTTAGACCCCCCCCCCCCCCCCACACACACACACACACACACACACCACCCGTAATACCTGATACCTAATACCTAAAATCAACTAGAATGAGACCTCATACTGAAAATTCTGTCTTGTGCACTGAGATGTGCGCGCCACCAACATCATACTAATTATTATTGTCCTTGCCTGTCACGAAGAAGTAGCATATCACTGTTTCATAGTTCGGTCTTTTGGGGTTATCTTTCCCTACTGTCTCGTCTTGAAGTCGGTTTGGGGTAGTTCCGGTTCAAAATTAGAATTAAAAAATGGAAGTTACCTACCTTAAGCAACAACTATATTTTGTTCTTGTCTTCAAGTCTTAGGGTATTAATGTGGTCGTATCAAGTAAACAAATAAGAACATAACTGTTTATAGTCAACGAATGTAAACACTTTAAGAAAGAAACATGAAACAGGACTTAATATTATTAAATCTACAAACTGATAGCTGAGCAATTAAACACCCCTCTATTTCAATTACGGAGCAGCCATGCCGTGTTTACAGCATTTCCTAGCCGGAACTAAGTGTCCTAACGGGAACACAACTCGTTTGTTACTTCCGTTTTCATTTCGCAACAGTGCTATACAGCCACAGAAAATTATCTCCCCATTGACTTGGCACTAAGTGAATGGTGAATTCAGTCTTCAAAAGTACAATTATTGCCCTTTTGTGTCACCAAGAAGTAGAATTATGCCTCGTTGACGTATGCTGACCTTGCAAACGGAAGTTTCTGGTGTTGGCCATATTCTTTTCACACTGTTTACGGTCTTCAAACTCAGTACTATGTGGTCCCCCCTGTTGGGATACCGGGGGGTTATTTGTATAAATGTGTCTCCCACCTTTCTGTCTTACTGGTCCACCATATTCCTATCTTTTTTTCAAGAATCACTTTAAAAAAGATCCCACCCACTCCGGTGGGGATCCGGATGCTGGGGGGTCTTTTGCATAAATAGTTTACCCACTTTATGGACGTTCTGTGCTTGTAACTTCCTCTAATCTGTCACTCTCTTTAACTCCGCCTTTTCCCTGCGCGTAGTGTCAACTACTATCTTTCTGCCTTGCCGGTCCATTTTCCTGCCTGTTTTCAAGAAACACTTTCAGAAAGATTTCCTCCAGCCGAAGTCGGATTTGTTGGGCCGAAGTATTTCTTAGTTAGGCGCATAATGGCAGCATGACCCATCTGCGCTCATACTGGAAACTGTGAGCTATCGAAGAAGAAGAAGAAACACATTTCCTACAGCCGAAGTCGGACTTGCTGGGCCTAACTATTAATTTTCTTAGTTAGGCACATAACAGCAGCGTGATGCATCTGTGCTCATAATTGACAGGAAACTGAGCCGTCGAAGAAGTTCTATGTGAGCGTATTGGCTCAATATGATCTGGAATTACTTTGCTCAATTTGTTTTAGCTCGACCTTTGGCTAGGACATATTAAATTGCTGTATGAGTCCATCAGGTAGACCCCCAACATAGGGTTTTCACTACAAAATGGGAGGATAACTGTAATCATATATTTTTGACATTTGTAGGGTCCCCGGCACCAAGAATATAATTTATATGATAGCAATGTGAGAGTGATAGGTTTCTGTTTGTTATCTAATATCACAGCAGTCGAGCAAGTAAGATCCATGTGCTTGAACTAAAGGTTTTATTGCAATCCTGTTCATCCCTTTCCTGTTTTGGGGTCTTGTTTTCAGATAAGCTGAAACAAGAACATCAAAAGCGCCACCATGAGCCTTGTAAGACTGATACCAGGTAAATGCAAGACGCGCGCGTGTGAGAGAGAGAGAGAGAGAGAGAGAGAGAGAGAGAGAGAGAGAGAGAGAGAGAGAGAGAGAGAGAGAGAGAGAGAGAGAGAGAGAGAGTGTGTGTGTGTGTGTGTGTGTGTGTGTGTGTGTGTGTGTGTGTGTGTGTGTGTGTGTGTGTGTGTAAATTATTGAATCTGCATGATATATGTTTTTCTGTGTGAACCCTGCTGAATATGCAGGCATTTTACAAACTATTATGACTTGCTTGCCAATTAATCCTAGGGATTTTGTAATGGAATTTAACATAGTCGAATCCCATTGAGTAGAATATATTTCAAACCTTAAAAATGAATATTAGGCTTTATTAGATGATGACCTTTTTAATCTCAGAGTTCATTCCAGTGGAGGTTGTAGATGGTGTACAGATTGAGCATGTAAACCAAAAGCGAGATAATAGTGCCAGTGGGCAATACCTGTACACAGATTCAGAATTCAAAATCAGTAAATCTTAGTGTGTTACATTTACTGAGGAACAAAACCTTTAGTGTAATAAATGATGTTTCAGGGTATTAGTCTTCTTTTCTTCTTCTTCTTCTTCTTCTTCTTCTTCTTCTTCTTCTTCTTCTTCTTTTTCTTCTTCTTCTTCTTCTTCTTTCTTCTTCTTCTTCTTCTTCTTCAGCGTTCCAGCTGAGGGGATAGTCTATTTCTTGCGAATTGTAAAACGCTTGGATATACCTTAATATTATGTCCACCCCGTGGCCTTGCGAAACAGGTTTTCAAAGTGACATGCAAATCGATTTTGGAGATTGCATAAATTAGAGTTGTTAAAAAAATGAGCAGTCAGATTTGCACTGGAATGACGTGCTAATTCATAAGTGAGGTTGCAGTTCATGACATCTGCTATCCAAGCTGTTCAGTTCTAAGAAATATGTTTTTAAGGGATACAGGGCACAATGCTCATTTATGTGTTCTTAAGCTTGTGTTGAGATTTCAGGATGAGCTATACAGGTGAGGTAAAGTTTCTAGAATAGCCGATAGGTCCGTGACTACATGATGTTGTATTAAACAGATTTTCTGAGTGAGAAATTCATTGGATCAACACGTGAGTGGTCATAAGTGAGTCAATGAGGGAATAGGCCTAGTTTTCTGATATGTAAAAAGACATATAGACATAAACATTTTAGAATTATGTGTGGCGCTTCAATATCGTGAAGGTTTCCGTTGTGATTTACCAGATTGTATTATGTCGGTTTGATTTAAATTTGGAACTCACTAGTGTGTGTTGAAGGGAAAATGCTTACGATTCTGCTATGTTAAATATTTGTAATTGGCAAGGTTCTTGTTGTCGTCATGGCCTGGGCTTACAGACACTATGGTACAAATGCACCAGCTATGGATGAGAAAATTACATGTGTGACCATTTCTTATCACCCTGCCACTTGAGCAGCCACACTCCGATTTTGGAGGACAATTGGCAAAGGAATCTGTACTTCAAATCTACCGTTTGGTCAATGGATACTAATGTCTGTTTATGATTTTCTGCTGCGTTTAATTTTGATGAAACAGGATTTGGTGTTAATGTTAATGCCTTACATTTCAGGTAGGAAAACCATGGCCTTTACTGTTTCAGTTATGTGATGGTTTTTGTTGCAGCCGTAACCAGCATTGGATATGTGAGAAAACTAAGAAGAGAAGAAGTCGCCAAGGCCACACAAACTGAAATTGCAACTCAACTACTCAGCAATGACTATGGCTGTGAGTACTGTAAGGTTTATACAGGGTGTCCTTTCACTGCAAATGACGTTGGGAAATTGCCAGAGGGGGTCACCACATTTACTATGCGCGAAGTTATGGAAACCCAATCCTGCTATATTCCAATGCTGACACAGAACTACGATTTCAAGAAAATCCACTTGTTTGCAATCATGGGAACTGCCAGAGAATCTGACTTTCTGGATCTTCTACAGGCTGAGCCTAAATCTGCACACTGCACAGACAGTGAAGGTAACACTCCATTGATGCTGGCATGTGTTGCCTGTAATGTCTCCTCAAGAGTGACTGAAGCTCTGCTCAAAAGTTCTTTAAAAGAAGATGTCAATTCACAAAACCATGATGGATTAACAGCTCTCCATTTTGCAGTTCTGAACAATAAACCAGACTTAGTGGAGGAACTGATAGCTCAGGGAGCCGACATCAATGCTGGTAGCGTGAAGATTGGTACAAAATACTATGGTCTCACACCACTTTTGATGACTGTCGTTTGCAACAGAACAGATGAGAACAGATGCTTGGATGTGCTTTTGAAGTATAATCCTGACGTTAACGTGGAATGTGTACAAGCAAGCTTCTTCGGCGATGCCAACAGCCTGCACTTTTCTCAGGAGTGTGATTGTGGAGGGTGTATATCACGTGCACCACATAGAGGGTGTCTTTTACCACCCAGCAAAATAAAAACGGTGGAATGGGACCCTGTGGGCTCTGCAGTCTATCTTGCTACATTGCACGATATGCCAACTAACCTGTCTACTCTGCTCAATGCATATGATGAAGATGAAAGGCATCATGTCATGTTCGACAAGGACTCTAATGACCAATGTTTCAATCTGTGTGGAGCAACAGTAAAAAATTTGAGACCCAACACCTTGAAAGTATTGATTGACAAAGAATCTTCGATTGTCAATAAAACGACGAACCACTTTAATGGTTTCTTACACGCATCCCCACTGCACCTTGTATTATTAATGAAACGCTGTTTTGAAGGCCACTTTTTCTGTGCATTTTGCAAAAAGACATTGACACTGAACCCGAGCAAAGTCATGGAGGTCTTAGACCCACTACTGGACTGCCCTGTCATCAACGTGAATGCCAGAATCGGTAATGGAAGGCAGCACACCCCTCTCCTGATGGCTGCTGACAAAGGTCATGACTACGCCATAGAGAAACTGTTGAACCGTGGGGCAGACCCAATGGCAGTTGATGTAGATGGACACACTGCTGTAGATCTGGCTTTGCAACAGAAACCTGACATTTGCTTCAAGATTCTCAAAGTTCTGTTCAAAACTGGTCTCAGTCATGAGATCGATGGTCAAACATTTGCCAGTTCCTTGACTTTACAAAGAGTCAGTGAAAAGAAAGACATCGACATTTTGACCTTATTCCGTCAAGCAGGTGCACTCAGTGAATCCAATCGATTGACCATGTACAATATGGTGCTTGCAACAGACGTACAAGAGGAACTGCAAGAAAAGAAGAAACAGTTCTTGAAGGCGCTACATACAGCAGATCCGTTTCCCTTGCAGCAAATTGTGCAGATGTACCTGTCAGCTAAGGCCGGAATAGAATCCCCTCAGAAACGACCAGAGGTTGTGAAGGAGGTAATCCAGAAGTTCCTGAGCAGGAATGACAACACGAACCAGACTGGAGACCACGATGCAAAAGAGAATGAAGTTGACAAGCGGGGACATACTTCTGAAGATGAAAATGTTAGCACAAAATCGTATTCTTCAGATGACGAAGAAAGCCATCTAATACGCCTGAGTGGCATAGTGCAAGATCTGCTCCACTTTAACCTCCGTGATGTTGGTGTCAAGCCTCAATGATCTTTTGATTTCAGTTCCTGCAGTTGAACTTTTCAAGGAAATAGACTTCACAACTTTCAGTGTCTAGGATTGTTTTTAAAACTATGCACTGCTCAGTTACTCAGTTGTTCACGTGACTACCACTCAAAACTGACCCCATGTTCTGTAAATTAATTTCCGAACATACCTTTGTTGTCTTATGTAGGCTCTTCCCAGCTTTCATGCTTCACTATGTTCCATATATAAGATAAGATCTCTCTCTCTCTCTCTCTCTCTCTCTCTCTCTCTCTCTCTCTCTCTCTCTCTCTCTCTCTCTCTCTCTCTCTCTGTGACTCTGTCTCTCTCGTTTAAGTAAATAACATTAAGATCCTATTCTGGTTGTTTGGTTATCCTTAAAATAAAGAAGACGTAGAAAGATCTCTTTCAATTATACAAAATTGTACATAATATTGATGATGGTAACTTCAATTCACTGAGAAGTGGCGTAAAAGGGCCATGAGGCATATGCATATCAGGCATCAGAATTGTCAGAGGATCAGAGGTTTGCAGAGGATTAAGAATTTCTGACAGAGGATTGGCTTCTCTTGTCAGAGGTTTTGCCTTTTTTTGGAGTGTTATTCTTTGTGCTAAATATCATTTTAAAGTGATTTATCACTATACTAAGCCGTTTTGGTCGTGTTGGGAACTCATTTCAGTGTTGTCCCTCTTCAGTCTGGGGCCTTGATGGCCCTTTCACCACAGTTTTCAGAGGATTGGACTTCAGGCTATTCTGATGCCTGCATATCCCTGATTAAGAAGGAGTCGTTTGGCTAATTGTGATGTAGCGAATATAAGAATAAAACGACATACTGGGAATAAAAGTCAATGATTTACCTTCATAAGAAGAGCAGTGCAGTTCTTCGTAATTAAAGTAGAACAATCAGAGGATAGACAACTCAAATTTTCATACACAAAACGTGACATAATGCTCCACAGAAGACATCGCTTTTAAACACTCGTGTATTGCCATTCCGTCTACATACACGAATTTTCTCTTCATTTTTCGGTGTGTTTCAATTCAGCTCTCTGAATATTTGTGAAGTAGCCTCTGCTTATATAATGTATTTTTTTAACCCCCACAGAATTGCAAACAAAAAATGAGGAAGAATTTCCCTTTCTACAATTCCCCATTAGTTTCTCTTACCTCTACATGTCCATGCCATACTTTATCTTTGGAATTAGTTTCAATGAAAGCATGTCAACTTCTTTTGTTTAAAGCAGCCCCAATGGCACATTGCCCCTCTTCCCCAACAGGGATGCTGCTTTTCTACCCTACTACAGTAGGCGGTACCTGGACCCCTTCTTTTCAGTTGTTTTCCAAGATTTTGTCAAAGCACCTGTGCATGAATCCCTTCTTTTCAGTTGTTTTCCAGGATTTTGTCAAAGCACCTGTGCATGAATCCCTTCTTTTCAGTTGTTTTCCAGGATTTTGTCAAAGCACCTGTGCATGGATCCCCCTTCTTTTCAGTTGTTTTCCAGGATTTTGTCAAAGCACCTGTGCATGAATCCCCCTTCTTTTCAGTTGTTTTCCAGGATTTTGTCAAAGCACCTGTGCATGGATCCCCTTTCTTTTCAGTTGTTTTCCAAGATTTTGTCAAAGCACCTGTGCATGAATCCCCCTTCTTTTCAGTTGTTTTCCAGGATTTTGTCAAAGCACCTGTGCATGGATCCCCTTTCTTTTCAGTTGTTTTCCAGGATTTTGTCAAAGCACCTGTGCATGGATCCCCCTTCTTTTCAGTTGTTTTCCAGGATTTTGTCAAAGCACCTGTGCATGGATCCCCCTTCTTTTCAGTTGTTTTCCAGGATTTTGTCAAAGCACCTGTGCATGGATCCCTTCTTTTCAGTTGTTTTCCAGGATTTTGTCAAAGCACCTGTGCATGGATCCCCTTTCTTTTCAGTTGTTTTCCAAGATTTTGTCAAAGCACCTGTGCATGAATCCCCCTTCTTTTCAGTTGTTTTCCAGGATTTTGTCAAAGCACCTGTGCATGGATCCCCTTTCTTTTCAGTTGTTTTCCAGGATTTTGTCAAAGCACCTGTGCATGGATCCCCCTTCTTTTCAGTTGTTTTCCAGGATTTTGTCAAAGCACCTGTGCATGGATCCCCCTTCTTTTCAGTTGTTTTCCAGGATTTTGTCAAAGCACCTGTGCATGGATCCCTTCTTTTCAGTTGTTTTCCAGGATTTTGTCAAAGCACCTGTGCATGGATCCCCCTTCTTTTCAGTTGTTTTCCAGGATTTTGTCAAAGCACCTGTGCATGAATCCCTTCTTTTCAGTTGTTTTCCAGGATTTTGTCAAAGCACCTGTGCATGAATCCCCCTTCTTTTCAGTTGTTTTCCAGGATTTTGTCAAAGCACCTGTGCATGAATCCCCCTTCTTTTCAGTTGTTTTCCAGGATTTTGTCAAAGCACCTGTGCATGAATCCCCCTTCTTTTCAGTTGTTTTCCAGGATTTTGTCAAAGCACATGTGCATGTTTCAATCAAAATTATTGCTTAACACTTGCGATTATAATCCTTATAATTTCATTTCTTTTCTTCGTGTGTGCAAAGAGATGAATGGTTTGTATATATTTGTTTCTCGCCTGAGAATATGAAAGAAGGTTTTGATTAAATAAACAAAGAAAACACAATACATGATTGACAAGAGTGAGGACACATTATTGGGGGAAATGTATTCATCACTTTGGGGATTGCAAACTATGAAAACAAAACGACGATTTACATTTATTTAATAAAGAAGCATGTTTCAAGATCTAACAAGAGTAGAGTATTTTCTCTGAAAATGAGCTCATCCGGGGGAGGGGAAGGAGAGGGGGGGGGGGGGGGTCAAAAGGGAGGTAACTGTCTTTCTATGTATGTAGGCCTATGTATGTTTGTGATATACAATGTTGTATTACGAATGCATGCATATTTGTATTATATATAATTTGTGAACACAAGTATATTATGTGTAAACATATGTGTATATATGTATAAGTTAGATGGATGGGTAGATAAATGGTTGTATGCGTGCGCATGATGTGTGTGTATATGTGTGCGTGTGCATATATATATATATAGTTTGCTTTGATACAACTTTTCTGTGTCCAATGTCTTTATTTGTGAACCTCAGAAACAAAACCAGTTAACGTTAACTTTGAGTAATGTTCTGTGTTCAAAAAAACAAAAACAAAATTATAAATTGTGCTGATTTACTGGAGCTGGCTATTCACTGAGATTTTTCTTTCATATATATACATAAACGAAAACACAGTGCTTGTTATATATGAGTGTGTGTGGTTGTATGTGTGTGACCAAGAATTGTATGTGCGCACAACATTTTTTTGTGTGGCTTTTCTACATACTATGCCTCTGTCTTTATTGTGTTGTTTTGTTGATTGTTTTGTTATCGCTGCAAAAATAATTTCCTGTAAAATGTACAATACAAATATTGATTGATTGATTGATGGCACCTAAATCACTTAACTGATCGTAACAAAACTTGATACCGTGATTCCCAAGGCGTTGTAGTTGCGGCACGTGATGTTAGATTTGCAGAATTGCAAGCCAAATAAACGCAGTCCCATTGAAACAAATTTGCATTTTACAAAGTTACTGATTATTTCAAATGAAACAGAAGTATTTAATCTAAAGTAGGTATAGTAAAATGGTATCACCCAGTGACGTTTTTGTAAAACATTTAATTTGTCAGTTTTACCATACCAGTACAGGATTGTTTTTAAACAACAGCAACAAAAACAGAACAAAACATGACCCTAGAATACAAAAAAATAACTCTTTAGACAAGGGAGAACATTTGTAGTCATCTTTGCCTTCCTTGAACTGGAGGTACAGTTTATAAAGTTCCGCCATCTTGTTCTTTTCTTTTTTATAAGCATTAGTTTGCTGCAGAGATTAGATTTGTCCTCCAATGGTCAGCCTATGACGATATTTTTCACGCCAGAGGGCAGTCAATGCACTAGGGGCTTATCACTCGATTTTCTTACTTGGGCGTAGTGAGAGAGATTTCCTCCTTTCTCTCTCTCTCTTTCTTTATCCCCATAATAATATAGAGAGGATTAGCCCCACACGAGCGTCATGCCCATGGTTTCGCACTAAGTCTCTCAGATCAGTTGATGGCCTCAAGGGTCATTTTTTAGATCAGTGTAAATCCATTGAGAAAATTGGAGGGTGTGGCTAGGGGTGTTAGGTTTTGTGTTGAATCGTGAATGCGGCAAGAAGTTCGATTCATATTTTGTTCTCGATTGGTTCATTCTCAAATGAACATTTCCAGTTAATGCTTGTAATAGCCAAGATTACTCTATTTATCATTACTTTGCAGTTTGCAAAACTTAAAGGGGATTTGTTTTTCCATTTGTTGATGTAGCCTACACCAGGCCCCGGACCCCGGCTTCTTTTTTCTCTTCTTTTTGGTTTTCTGAGAATCTCATCTCTGTTTGGGAATGATGGAAAGAGTGCGTGAACGAATCCACAACATTTGTTTAGACTGAACTCGTTGGAACCGAGTTGCTTAACATTTCCATTTGCTACTCTTAATCATTTGATGTTATTTTATATGCTTTTTGGAACTTATGTATTTGTGGTGAAAATAATTGTAGATTGCATGAAACTCACACTGGCGGGTGCGTACTTGCTTTGTGTATGTGTGCTTGAGCAGTTGCGCGCTTAAGCGCAGTTTCGTAATGGTCATTATTGTTCTTCCAAAAAAATATACATAAGGCCAAAACAGAAGGGAGTGTATGTTCAAGTTGGAAACAACAGGGGGTGGTAGACATTTGAAGTGGATTCAATTGTGGCATTTGGAAGTATGTGTGCACTTGCAAAATCACTCTTTCGTGTTTTTGTTTTTGTGTTTATGTATGATTTAGTTTGGGTGTGTTTTCACTTTTCCCATGGTGTTTGCATGTAAAGTAAGAATCTGGAATACAGAAATATGAAGGACGTGTTCAAAGGGGGTAATTGCCTAAACGTGTCATCGCAAAAGGAAAAAAGAAGAGTGATAACGCATTTAGGCAATTATACGCCTCGAAATATACACAGAAACCTATCCACATATGTGACCCGTCACCACAAAATGAGTCGCTTTGCCCCTGGCTGACTTTGCCGGTATAGGCGATTTAGGTGGAAGGGGGTCAGATTTTCGATTTTGAGATTTTGATTTATTATTATATTTTAAGCATTTTTCTACCTTAATCAAAAATTTTAGAGCATGAAAAAAACCACATTTTCCACATTAAAAAAGGTTTTTAAAACACCTAGTGGTTACTAAGGACATGTTTTGAGACATTTTAGACTGCGATTTCTCATTTAGCTGATTCTATGACTTTACGACTTCAAACACCCATAACTTCGCAACAAATTGTCCGATTTACAAAATTTGTGTTTTTTATGACAGCTCTTTCAATGCAAATTAATGATTTGTTAATAACTCAAAATGGACCATTGGTGCAAAGCGACTCATTTTGTGGTGACGGGTCACATATTCTATCCGCATAATTCCTACTTCCACTATTCTGGGTTTTTTTGCGGATTGCACATGGGATAGGCGGGTGGGTTTCTGCTTAACTGTATGCACGCTCTTACTCTGTATGTTGTTGTTGTTGTTGTTCCCTGGCTTAGCGACTCCAGGGATAATCCCAACAGCCAGAGCACTTGAACAATACGGAAAAAATGCACTAGCTAGGGATGAGAACATTACGTGTGTGACCGTTTTTTATTACCCCGCCATGTGGGCAGCCACACTCCGTCTTCGGGGGATTTTAGACTGATGATGTTATGCTGGGAGCTTGTCATGGCTTAAGACAATCCCCGCACAACCATTCAGAGCATAACAACATTTTGATGTAGCCTTGTCTTTCTAGCTTATGTCAACTGGTCTGACACAGCCTCATGCCAAGGCAATCTTACTCTGTATAATGTTTTAAATACAGTATTGAGCAAACCAGTATGCTCCAGCATGGGATGGGTGTGTGTGTGTGTGTGTGTGTGTGTGTGTGTGTGTGTGTGTGTGTGTGTGTGTGTGTGTGTGTGTGCAGATTGAGTGTTTGGCCCAGAAGATAGCTTGGAATACAAAATGCGATCTGTGGAATTTAGGACAAAGTGCAAACTTCCACCAAGAGAATAGGTCTCTCTTTTTTTTTACTATGAAGCAAATGAGTCACACAAGAGTTATTTCTCTTGAACGCGATTTTGAGATTCGTTTTGCATGAGAGAATGTTAAAAATGTCACGTTGTTTATTTGTTGAAAGCCGATGTATATCTCAAAGACAATATGGAAAAACTCAAAACTGTACTCGGGTGTTTCTAGCAAAAAGAAATGGAAAGAAAACGGAAGAAAAAATTGAATAAATTAAGAAAGAAGAAGACATTGCCCTTAAACTTTCGGTAAAATCCGGTAAAATCCGTTCATAACTTTAATCGCACGTGTGCAATCACGTGCTTAAAAATCCAAGTAAATGTTATACTCGATTAACAATCTAATCAACACAAAAAAAGAAAATGTTCGTAGAAAACATTTTGGATGATAAGTTTAATTAACCCTATCAATCGACTTCATAAATCTGGTGACAACTATTTTAATGATGAGCATTTTAACAAACAGACAGACTAATAAAGACAGGATAATATGACTTCGTGGCAGAGACCTTGCATTGTCATTGCACTGTGTACACACACGTACACGTGTGTGTGTGTGTGTGTGTGTGTGTGTGTGTGTGTGTGTGTGTGTGTGTGTGTGTGTGTGTGTGTGTGTGGTGTGGTGTATGTGTAGGTGTGTGTCTGAGAGTAAGTGAGAATCTGAGGGAGAGACTGATACATGATGATGTAATCTGATTTTGTTACAATTGTTTTCCTCTTATATTGGTTGTCCATCCATGTGCATGCTTTCGTTGTTGTTGGATTGTGTGTTGTGCAAAACCAAAACGATTTCCTTTGTATTATGATGCATTGGCTGATTAAAGAATCTTGAAAACAACTCTTCAAAACATGTATTAGGCCCCCATGTATCAGTTGTTGAATGCCTTTTACAAAGTCAGAGGTGCATGTGGGTATGCCTGAAGCCTGAATTCAGGCAATTTGATGCTGCTTCAGGCAGCTGTGTGCCTGAAGAAAGGGCTCTTTAACATGATATTCTTTTGTACATTGGGTTTCGGCAAGAAAGTTCAGGCAAAAGTGTTGGTTACTGCATGCACCCATGTCAATGTGTTGTCAGAGCACTGAAATAAATGAGATCGTGGCCAGCTTAAGCGACTTCGTTTGTTTCGTTCTACAATGAGTGTGTGTATATATCTCTGTCTCTGTCTGTATCACTGCCTGTCTCTGTCTCTGTCTGTCTGTCTGTCTGTCTCTCTCTCTCTCTCTCTCTCTCTCTCTCTCTCTCTCTCTCTCTCTCTCTCTCTCTCTCTCTCTCTCTCTCTCTCTCTCTCTCTCTCTCTCTCTCTCTCTCTCTCTCTCTCTCTCTCTCTCTCTCTCTCTCTCTCTCTCTCTCTCTCTCTCTCTCTCTCTCTCTCTCTCTCTCTCTCTCTCTCTCTCTCTCTCTCTCTCTCTGCCTCTTGTGCGCGCGCGCGCGTGTGTGTTTGATAATAATGATTATGTTCTTATCATTTATCAACCCTGGTCAAACATCTGCAAAGATAAAAATGGCCAATAGCCAATCTCTATATTAATCAGTCTCATGACAATTTTCACATGATTTAAATCAATGTTTCTTGCTAGTCGACTTTCGATTGTTGTCAAAGTCCATCAAGCAGATTATGTCTCGAAATGACTTGCCAATCTTTCGTTGTCCCCCACACGTTGTAATTAAAAGATCAGATTCATTCTGGTTACATTTGCATGGCTTGTCATTTTGGGTGAACTGACACCATGGACCTACTTATCGCCCTTACAGAAAATCAGCCTCACTGGGGGTACACTTTTATGGGGTTTCGTTCTGTGAATCTAACACAGCAAAATGTCGCAATCAGGACATAGGGCGACGCTTTGCCAAGTTGTATTATATTTGGTTCAGTAGTTTAGGCGATATAACGCAATATTCAGTTTCATCTAATATTCTGTTAACAGAAAGGGAGACAGTCAGTGAAAAGCTGAGGACATCATTCTTATTCCTATGCACTCATATATGTATCGAACTGAGAGAGAGAGAGAGAGAGAGAGAGAGAGAGAGAGAGAGAGAGAGAGAGAGGGGAGAACGAGACAGAATATGAATACGATTACAGATCCTTATTTTTTTGTTATTGAGGGTGAGGGGCTGTGCACATTAGATCCGCAATCCACAGATTCCATACGGAAACTCATTCACTTATTATAAGAAACAAGCGGATGAGTTTGCGGATCCAGTTATGCATTCGCTTATTTCTTAAAGACCCACCAGATCACGTATCAAAATCACGGGTTTCACGTGTTTTCCCTCTTATAGCTGGAAAGAAATCTTGTTTTGACCAAGTCTGAATCCCATATAAATGCCCCCAAATTCAAACCGAAACATCATTTTAAAAAGCAAGCAGCATCAATTTGAAGTTGGGGACATCTAATGATCTATATGTGGGTCACAGCTACCCAGAAAAAGGGACTTAATCGTGGTGCGTTAGTGTGTCTTTAAAAGACACACTGACGCACCACGATTAAGTCCCTTGTTTTTTGTCTGGGTAGCTATGACCCACATGTAAATGTCCCCAACTTCAACTTGAGGCTGCTCTTTAAAATTATGTTTCGGTTTGAATTTGGGGGCATTTATATGGGAGCTGGTCAAAACAAGATTTATTTCCAGTTATAAGAGGGAAAACACGTAAAACCCGTGATTTTGACACGTGATCTGGTGGGTCTTTAAGGAACTGAATGAGGTTTCCGTACGGATTGCGGATATAATGTGCACATACCCTAAAAAGGGTAAGCTTGGGAATTGTTTTTACACCATGCCCTCACCCCTAACTGCAACAGTATTAACATGCACTATTAATGAGATATGACACTTCAATTAAAGATAATGATAATAATAATAATAATAATAATAATAATAATAATAATAATGAGGCAATGAGGATAGAGGATAGAGAGGATAAAAATGAAGTAAGGAAAGGTAACTCTCTCTGTAATTAACTCCCTTTACCAAAGTTAATCTTGGCACAAATTCGCCAAACGAAGCATAAGCAACAGCCACACACAAAACAAGAGAGAGAGAAAAATAGAGATTTTACGCCTTCTGGGCCAAAAGGCCATTTGGGGCATTTGAAATTATGCAGATACTGGTACACACAAAACAAGAGAGAGAGAAAAATAGAGATTTTCCGCCTTCTGGGCCAAAAGGCCATTTGGGGCATTTGAAATGATGCAGATACTGGTACACACAAAACAAGGATGGCACATGTCTGTTTTATGACCATCACTTTGTACACAGTACACAACAACAGTGGTGGAGAGAATGGTCGACTTATGGCGATTATTTGCCCACCAGTGGGCAGTCAATCCACTAGGGGTTTGTCACGCGATTATCTTAGCTGGGCGTAGTGTGAGAGAGAGAGAGAGAGAGAGAGAGAGAGAGAGAGAGAGAGAGAGAGAGAGAGGGAGAGAGAGAGAGAGAGAGAGAGAGAGAGAGAGAGAGAGAGAGAGGGTGGGACTCCTCCCTCTCTCTCTCTCTTTTAATTTTTATTCCCAACTAAGAATAGAGAGAGGATTAGCCCCACTCGAGCGTTATGCCCCCTGGTGGTAACCCCCCACCCCACCCCAGCTACCGCTAAGTCGCGCGCTCATTAGTGCACAAACAAATCAACATTTATTCAAGAATGGCATAGCTTTCTAGTCTTAAATTATAGTACACTTCAAACAACATACAACGCAGAACAAACCGGTATGCCTCGATAGAAGTTGGGTTAAACAAAGATGGAAATAGTGAGGCAAGGAGTGAAGTAATAGTATAGAAGTAAGTCAATATAAACCACCATCCCCTTATCCACATACATGTAGCCAAAATCAGAAACCATCCCACATACCGTGTAGCATATACACATTTCATGAAAGAAAAAACCCTGTATCAGGTCTTTGGCCTAACAACAGCACTCGAGTCATGACAAAAACCGACATGCTACGGGGATAGCTGAGAAATGTAGGGAGGGGGTGGCACATCTTGCCCTTTACCGTGTCCGGTTTTCAATTTTCACTGTGGTCTCCCCGCTGCGTGCAGACGACCAATTCCGATTTCGGAGGAGCTCAACGGAGAAAATTATTTGGAAGATTTTTGTTTTAAAGGCAGAAGAATGGGCCAATAAGTCAGAAAGACAGTAGATGATAGAAACCAAAGGGAAAAAGCAGAGTAACCTAAATGAGAGTGGCAGATTAAAGGAAGCTACAAGCACAGAACTTCCAGAAGGTGGGGAACTATTTTCACGAAAGAACCCCCGGTATGAGAGACTCATGGAGGGGGCGGGGTCGTCCTGCTCCCCGTATGGAGGCACTAGGCATCCACCCATTGCCCCATAAAAAGAGAACAACATGGAATGATTTTCTAACTGACATAGTATTTGGAGCATGACGTGTATGACTTTATTTTACACAGATCAGGGACGGTATTCATGTCGAGATAGCATGAGACTTAGCATGATGCTAACTTAGAAGCTCTTCCAAAAGTCCTATTAAATCCTATAGGGCATTGGAAGAGCTTCTAAGTTAGCATCATGCTAAGTCTCATGCTATCTCGACATGAATACCGTCCCTGGACATATACTTACAGAAAACATGTTGTAGATGCAGGGAGAATACGTTTTGTGTGTGCATACAAACAAGTCTATTATGGAGGCATTTGAGGCTACGAAAAAGGAAGGATGTCACTTTTTTTTTAAATCTAAGTTGAATCTGTGGAATCTAAGATGATGCTTTAAATATACACAGACGCGCCACGATTAAGTCCCTTGGGTTTTTTCTGGGTAGCTATGACCCATACAGAAATGCCCCATTTTCAAATTGAGGCTGCTCTTTAATTAAAATGATGTATCGCTTTGAATTTGGGGGCATTTGCATGGTAGTGAGACCTGGTCAAAACAAGATTTGTTTCCAGCTATAAAAGGGAAAACATGTGAAACCCGTGATTGTGACACGTGATCTGGTGGGTCTTTAAGGAGAATCAGCTTCAGTGCTCGACCCAGCATGGAGAGAATACGAATACGAATACGAATGTTTAATGAGGGTAAACGGATAAGCTCAAGCTTCTTTACACCATGCCCTCGAGGGGGGGGGGGGGAAGAAAAACCAAATACCAAGAAAAGGAAAACAAAAAGAAAGTAAAAAATGCATAAAAAATTGAAAATAACAACAGGCATGTTCACAGTAAATTGAAGAACATGCGAAAACAAATTCAAGCTCAAACGAACAGCTCGTTCACGTACTCGCACACACACAAAAACATACAGTATATCCTATAACTATACCAAATCATGCATACCTAGTCTCTTGTGGTGTGTTCGAACACACAGGTGCAAATACGCTCATGGTCCAATGAGAGAGAGAGAGAGAGAGAGAGAGAGAGAGAGAGAGAGAGAGAGAGAGAGAGAGAGAGAGAGAGAGAGAGAGAGAGAGGAGAGGGAGGGAGGGAGGGAGGAGAGAGAGAGAGAGACAGAGAGAGACAGAGACAGGGACACAGAGAGTCAGATTTACTGGGT
>CM065686.1:45025886-45052542 GCA_017654935.2 Phymorhynchus buccinoides
ATGATGATGATGATGATGATGATGATGATGATGATGAAGAAGAAGAAGAAGAAGAAGAAGATTATGATGATGATGATGATGATGATGATGATGGTGATGATGATGATGCAGCATCAGCATACACTCCCTGGGGGAGATAACAAGAGATGGAGATATAAAGAGGATGAGGGGAGAGAGACAGACAGACACAGATAATTGTGTGAAATGGATATCATTATGCGTGTGTGTGTGCGTGTGTGTGTGCGTGTGTGAGTTTTTCAATGCTGATTGTAAAGCGCTTTGTGCTCGATAAAAAGCGCTATTTAAATATCCCTTTATTATTATTATTATTATTATTATTATTATTATTATTATTATTATTATTACTTACTTGGACAATTAGTCATTTTGAATGTTGACTTGAAGCAGTCAATTTCAATCCCTCGATGATATTATTGTAATCAGATTTTGGTATGATGCACCTGCTCATGATGTTTAAAAAGTTATTGAGTAAAAAACATTTGCAGATTCACATGCTGTATTCTTTCAGAAGCCAGTCCTGGTGGAATTGGTTCAAAAACACAATGTTAACTTGATAGACGCATCACAATCAGGCAGAGGTGGTTCAGAGGTAATGGTTCAACGGTCTTTGAAAAAGAAATCGGTGAAAACAGCTTTTGTTTTAGAATCTTACAGGCAATGGTGAACTAGAATTGGTTCAAAGGTCAGATGGTTCATTGACAGTCTGTTTTGATCAGCCATAACCAATTCCTCTGAATTTGGTGAACTCTAATCGCAGAAAGCATCAAGGGCCAGCCACAGCTAAAATCGCACGACTGTACGATGCGATTCGATCACGTGATCTGGAAGCGCGAATCACATTTGTTCTTGAAGATCACGTGATCGAATCGTATCATACAGTCGTACGATTTTGGTGGACGCGTGGCTGGCCCTTCACACAACTCCATTCAAATGGTTCAGAGGGATAGCACGAAACATCTCAGGCAATCACATCTAGTTAGTTAAAAAATATGGGGGTCATATCTGGGGGTCACATTGAATCAAATGAACTACACAGATTTACTGAAACACTGTCAGTAAATATGTGTAAAACATGTGCTGAGGATTCAGTAATTAGGTGAAATTACTAGGATTTTGAGTAATTTCATGTAATAACCGGCGGTCACAGTAATTTAATGAAATTACTGAACATTTTAGGAATTTCATGAAATTACTGATTTCACATATTTATGGTAACAGGGACACGAGATGTCGTGCTGGTTCAAGTCTCAGCCAATAGCGTTGCGACACATTTCGCTTAGGCACGTGACTGTCCCCAAGACAGTACCCAGCTCTTTCGGCTCATAGTACAGTGACTTCGCAGCCAGCAGTCGATGTGGACAATACAGGTAAAATACATTATCATTGCAGACTGTGTGTGAAATCAATGTTGTGATTATTGCGGATGTGTTACCCTATGAAGGACAAGACCAAACCAAAAAAAAGCAACCCAATCGTGTGTTATATAACATGGGGCCAAAAATAATGCAAAAGGTAGGTCTGACCTGTAAGTAGTAGTGATAGGGACAGGCATCATGGGCCAGGCCTCGCGGCCTATGATAAAAAACGTCCCATCATTGGCACAATCTTTATGTATGGTGTCTGATTTGCATACATCACTAATGTATAAGCAATTGCATAGCATCAATCAAAGTGTTAAACAAAATCTATATTTTTGGATTTTTGGAGTAGACTTCTGTAGACATCTTTAAATGAAAGACTTCGAACATGATTGTGTTCTTCGTCACTCACCAACGAAGAAGAACATAATTATATTAGAAAGCTTCCAGTGTATACTGTACCAGCAGCTAGTCAGAACTACATTTTCACCATTATTATCCCTCATCTTAGCTACTACAACTGGTCGCCATCAATCTCCAAACATGAGGGATGGTGGTATTGTAGAGGTACTGGCTTCATCAGCCTAGGACTCGCGGCCTATCAAGCACCCCCTTCGTACTTTTCATAAATATGGGTTGCGCTTGCGCACTCATAATTTCCATTCAAATTTATTGATCATAATCATAAGACACTTTATTAAAATTTGGAGAAATGTCTAGAAGATTTTTAAATATGTTAGTATTATTGTGCTTCTTTCACTTGGACTGGAAGAGCATTCCAAACTTGTGCAATTCGGTTAGAAAGTGGTGGGTGGTGGTGGTAGTTTCTCGTGGTTTGTTGGGTTTTTTAAATTTATTATTTTCCGTCCCACTATGTGGAAAGAGGGAGTGTAAGTTTGTAGCTGTCTGTTTTGTTTCTGTCTTTTGTCCCAGTTGGCACACTACCTTTTCGTAGGACATTTTTTGTTCTTTTTGTGTCTCAAGAACTAATTACGATATTTACTTGCAATTTGGCACACTGATACCGAACATTACCCTGACCATACATGCCTAATTTGAAGACTCTGTGTGAAGGCACTATGAAAGTATGGAGTCCACCAAAAACAAATTCACACGAAAAGGTACCCCCTCACCTGCTCTCAATTCAAGTACTGCATGTTGATGCTGATCATTTGTCCACTTTCCTAGGACATCAATGAGTGCAATGGTGCTAACATTAACATGACTGAGCTGTTAACTTGTGTTCTTTGTCTTGTCAAACAATAGTAAAAACAAAATCATAGGATCTCGCTTTAGACAAAGAACACAAGTTAATTGTTTATACTTTCATAGTGCCTTCACACAGAGTCTTCAAATTTGGCATGGACAGTCAGAGTAATGTTCGGTATCAGTGTGCAAAATGGCAAGTAGATATCTTAATTAGTTCCTGAGAAACAAAAATAACAAAAAATGCCCTACGAAAAGGTAGTGTGCCACCTTTTAATTAATTAAAGACGGAGTAAAAGTTCGTTCCGTAATCACGAGTTAACACGAGTAGTAATATTTAAATGAGAAGGAACCGCCCATCGTTATGGCAGTTTTGTCTGATTTAAATTTTACTACCAGGGTTATCTGTTTAAGACATGCACTCACGATTACAAGGCCTAGCCTCTGAGCAAACTTAAAGTTGATTATCTGTCTAGTTGGATGTTTGCATTTAGCGGTGTCTGGGTTCGAGGCAAGGCATACATTGATGTGTGTGGGTGGGGAAGAGGGGAGGGGAGGGTAGTTTCCCCCCAGGTCTCCACTCCCGTCTTTGACTGTGAAAGGGCTATTATTCCATTTTGACACGCACATGTAGATTCTATTGTACATGTACGGATAAGTGTGCTGTTGCGGTACGAGTTGTCCAAAAGGTACAAAATGTCCAACTTTGGCATTGGCATGTCCGGTACAAAATGTCCAAAAGGTCCAAAAATGTCCAAAATGTCCAAAATTGAGACTTCTTCTTTGATCGCTCAGACAGTCAATTATGAGCACAGATGCGTCATGCTGTCGTTATGCGCCGATGTAAGAAATACATGTCCGACTTCGGCTGGAAGAAATCTTTCTAACCTTTTGTACGCGTTATAATGTGCACTTTTCGTTCAATTATGACACGAAGTATGCCATAGGTCTAACACTGGTCTGAGCTGAATGAGTAAGAATTTGGGTTCTAAAAATAGATCAGAACTCGGATCGTCTTGTTGATTACTTCCCTTTGAGCGCCTTCAGACAGTAATGTGGTCTAAGCATTCAGGTAAGGAGCGTTTTGCAACATAGAAAATCCACAAATTTCTCTGCCTTCTGGGGTCCATCGGATTTTGAGGTTAGTAGACATTATTAAATATCCATTTCTTTGTCTTACTTTATTGATTAATTGGTCGATTTTAAATATTTTTATAGTAAATTTGTTGCTTAAACGAGCTTGGGGTATTGTGGCATTCGTTAGGCATGGTCAAGATTTTCGTTGATCATCACCTACTGTCGATGAATTTAACCATTTACGGCCTCTACATTTAATTAGCAACGCTTACTTGCTATGATTCTTTGTTCAATTAACTTTATTTTTGTTGTTCAGCTAGGTTATGTGTAGTTTTTCTGGTGATGACACCCACCCACCCCAATAATATCGCTCATTTCGTGTGACTCACATTTTGCCGGAAGTCGTGTTTATTGTTCGTGTCGCTCATCACGAGCATAACAGTTTGTAATTGTTTTGATGTTATAATTATATTGGCCAAATTTAGCTTTGTTTTGGCTTGCAATTGCCACTGTCCTGTGGATCCAAGCCAAGCAAGAAGACAGTCTACAAGAGAATGGTGTCCTCCCCGCACCAGGTTGACAAAATCCACAATTTAATTTGTTGTCAGTACCTGACGCGTCACGTCACAAGCGTTACAACTTCGACAAACTTTGTCCTGTGGTATGGAAAATGCAAGTTTGTATTGAATACTAATATAGTAATAACACCTGTGTTCCTTTCCTTGACACTGATGGATAAAATGCCATTATTTCATTTTAACAAAGATCTGTTTAATGGTTGCAAACATATGTACTTGAGTTGTAACGCTTGTGACTTGTGTCACATTTTAGTCCCCAGACATACCAAAGAAATGTGCATGAAAACATTGCACATATATTTATCATCAATTCTAAAGTGTCGCAGAAGATTATTAAAATAAGTCAACTTCCATTGTTACATTTCTGTATCCAGCATAAAGCATTTTGAGTCACAGTGTCACAAGCGTTACAAACATGGACTCCCCCCTCATTATCACAAAACTGCCTGGAAGCAGTTGATTTTTTTTGTTTTTCTTTTGTTGTGTCTAAAAGTATGAAGGTTGTTGAATAGCAAACAACCAGTTGTAGCAATATTTGACCACTTTTATTTTTTCCCACCAATTCACACTTAAGGTGACAAGCACCGTTCCTTCCCCTCTTCTGAAGTCCTGCAACCCCCCCCCCCCCCCCCCCCCCCCCCCCCCCCCCCACCCAGGGAACCCCTTTCAACCTTTCAACATACGTATTTACTTTTTCTGAGTAAACACTTACTCAGTATCTCTCTCAACTTTGTCATTCGTATTGCCATACTCCTTGTCTTTTTTCTATAATTGATATCTATTTAGTCTTCCTTTTTTAATCTTAATTTCAACTCAGGCTTCTCTTTCTATTTTGTACTCTTACTACTTGCTTGCTGTCTGTCAGTATTTTGTTACCAGCCGCGAACGAAGAGAGCGAAGCTGGTAATGTTTTCGGTGGATTCTGTTCCTGACTGTATGACTATGTGACTATCTGACAATGTTAACACGATAACGTTTGAACAGAGAGACATACGATGCTCACATGGTGCATGTGGATAGATATGTGGGTGATCGAGGCCAAGTTCGAATATGAAAAATAGGGGTCAGAGAGAGAGAGAGAGAGAGAGAGAGAGAGAGAGAGAGAGAGAGAGAGAGAGAGAGAGAGAGAGAGAGAGAGAGAGAGAGACAGACAGACAGACAGACAGACAGACACAGACAGACAGAGAGAGACAGAGAGAGAGAGAGAGAGAGAGAGAGAGAGAGAGAGAGAGAGAGAGAGAGAGAGAGAGAGAGAGAGAGAGAGAGGTAGGTTGTGCATTTAGAACGAACAATGGGTGTACGTCCTCTCGGCCTGGGATGGCACATATGGGACATAAAAGTTGAACAGTTAGCCAGGCTCAACCACAGGCCTAGCCAGGCTTGACCACACAACCGCTGAGTCATGCCTTTGTGATAGGGCCTTAGTAATCCTCTCTGACTGGACGACCCACATGGCTCCAGTCGTGATGTCAACGGTTGCGGTTGCGTCATACGCTTTTTAGTCACACGTCGAGCTGTAAAGGGATGTGAGATGATGTTGACGTGTTTACGAAAATCAAGTATAATTTAATGCAACAAAAAGCGCTATTTCCCGAATGTGCCTGTTTAAGTTATTTGTACATGCCATAAGCTTTAAATCAACACCAAACACTATATTTTTTATACATTGAGAGAAAAGCCCATTTAAATCGATAATTTCTTTTGGAGTGACTCTTTTGTTGTTTTATAATTTATTCTTTCTTTTTCTTTTTTTATAAGACTTAGTACAAAAAAGGTTTTTTTTATCATAAATGTACACGTGATACAATGTACAAGGAATAACATTCACATCGACACCATGTTCTTCATATTTCCTATGATTAAAGTTAGCTCAGTACAATCCATTAAAATCGGGCTTTTTTCCTTACAAGGAGGGTGGGGAGGAGGCTCGCGTGCAAACTATTTCTTGTCACAAAAATGAAAAAAAAATGTCATGGTTAAAAGAAAGGAGAAAGGGGCTGAGGCGGATTAGGGGGGAGGGTGCTCCTGGCTGGACGGACCTCCTTCGCCCCCTTCGCTCCCCTCCCCCACCCGTACACCCACCCCACCCCCCAGCAACACCCACATACATATATACCCTCTCTTTCACCACCCCCCTCCCCATACACACCCATATACACACTTTTTTCTGATAAAAGACAACGAGTATCAAATTTGGGTTTGCTCGTGAAGAGGTAGATAGGGTATCCAGGCAATATTAAAGACACACCAGATCACGTGTCAAAATCACGGGTTTTCGCGTGTTTTCCCTCTTATAGTTGGAAATAAATCTTGTTTTGACCAAGTCTGACTTCCCAAATTCAAAACCGAAACATCATTTTAAAGAGCAGCCTCAATGTGAAGTTGGGGACATAATGCATGTGGGTCACAGCTACCCAGAAAAAAACCCAAGGGACTTAATCGTGGTGCGTCAGTGTATCTTTAAGATGAAGGTCGAGTTCACTGAGGCCGTAAAGGCTGCCGCGCGGCTGGTATTCGTGAGTTTTTCGCGCTCTAGTTTTACATTGATAACGTAACTATGTATCATACGAAACGTCTGTAATGTTAAGCCTCAATAAAAGGACCAAATACTCCCTGAATGTCGTGTGTTTCATGTGCCACCCGTGCTAGTTTTACCAGATTTTAGCAGCTTATTCCAACTGAGACGAATTGTACCGCAGTTGACATAAATAATATATGACATGGTGGGACAATCAATGTCCAAAATTAGGAAACAATTGTACCGTTTGGACATTTTGTACCGCGAATACGGTACGATCGAGCGCTCGCTCTACCATTCACACCTGTTGCAATATTTACACACAAACAAATTTACACACAATCGCGCATGCACGAGTTGTATTACATGCACAAACACATACACACAATAGAAAGTATGTGCGCGCACACAACATGATATCCATGTTTGTGTATGTGCGTGTGCATGTACGTGCATGCCCGTGTGGATGCGCATATCGATGGCTTGGAGTCAAAATGGACTATCTCTAGATAGTCCATTGACGTATTATTGAACATATTGTGAAAACTAATAACTTGTTTAAAAAAACACCTGCAGAAATATAAAAAGCATAATCCCCATTTTATATTATTTGCAGTCTTCTTTAATACAAGTTCTTAGTTTTTGCAATAACATCAATAGTAAGTCAATGGACCATCTAAAGATAGTCCGCTTTGACTCTAAGCCATCGATATGTGCGCGCATATCTGCATGCGTGTCTACTGTATCATGTTCGTGGATTTGTTTGGGTAGTTTAGCTTGCTATCAGAGTGACTGCTCAAAACGAGGTTTTAATTTATTTCCGGAGATTACTATTCGATTGAATATTTAGTTGATATTTGGCGATGGCGTGAGTCTCTCTCTCTCTCTCTCTCTCTCTCTCTCTCCTCTCTCTCTCTCTCTCTCTCTCTCTCTCTCTCTCTCTCTCTCTCTCTCTCTCTCTCTCTCTCTCTCTCTCTCTCTCTCTCTCTCTCTCTCTCTCTCTCTCTCTCTCTCTCTCTCTCTCTCTCTCTCTCTCTCTCTCTCTCTCTCTCTCTCTCTCTCTCTCTCCCCCCCTCTCTCTCTCTCTCTCTCTCTCTCTCTCTCTCTCTCTCTCTCTCTCTCTCTCTCTCTCTCTCTCTCTCTCTCTCTCTCTCTCTCTCTCTCTCTCTCTCTCTCTCTCTCTTCTCTGAAGCTTACAGAATCATCTTTCTGAATTCCAAAACTTTAACGGTACAATAATAAGAACAGTGAGTCCCTTATTAAGCTTATTGACGGAATCCATTGTTTGTTTTCGATGGCTTTCTCTTAACCTGCACAGAAACGTTCATATTTATTATTTACAGTTACTTATTTCTTTTTGTCTTCTGTTATGCAGCGTTCTTGGTATTACGCAAAGAGTACGACAAGGCCGAGTACGAAAGCAACGGTCGAACCGGTGCTCACCTTCAACTTCCTCAGCTCCTTCGGCAGCCTCAAGGAGCACGACAAGGCCAGGCTGTCGAAGATCGTTAAGACTTCAGGCAGGCTGATCGGCAGCCCAGTCACCAGCCTCAAGGAGCTGTATGAGCGTAGGGCAGTCAGGCGGTTGAGGGCCATCCAGGGTGAACCCAGTCACCCTCTGTGCGAGTTGCTGCAGGGACAGACGTCTGGAAGGTCAGGGCGGCTGATAGCTTCAGCGCCAGAACAGACAGGTTTCGGCGGTCCTACCTCGCAACTGCAGTGCGCCTGCTCAATAATGGGCTGAACTGACTGAATGACACCTCTGTCTTCAACATCCCTCGCTGAAGGTCGTGTGAGGAACAAGCACAATGCAGCAAGTGTGTGTGTGTGTGTGTGTGTGTGTGTGTGTGTGTGTGTGTGTGTGTGTGTGTGTGTGTGTGTGTGTGTGTGTGTGTGTGTGTGTGTGTGTGTGTGTGACTGAAGAACTGAAGAATGGTTGGAGAGAGATGCAGAGAGGGAAATGTGTGTGGGGATGATGGTGGTGGGGAATTATTGTTATTGATGGTTTATCATTATGTGATTATTTTTATTCTTCTCATCTTCATATTATGGTTCATTGATTTTGTTTGCCATGTTTATTTGTGAAAAGGCTGTACCTCATTTTTGCTCTCTGTTGTGTTACTATGGTTTAATTTTTGTTGATTAACATCTTCTGTGATAGCATCCTTTATGGTGGATGTTATATTTCATGGTTGGTTTATTGCTATTAATAATAGTTTTAAGAACCATTATTTTATTAGTTATTTTAGCAAACCTGGAGATTTTGTAAGTTTCATTACTTATTTATTTCTGAATTAATACTCAATTATACTTGTCATAAATTATTTTAGCTCACTTGTTAATTCATTTATAATTATATGCTCTCATTAATGTTATTCTAACTGATAGCCCAAAGGTGTGTGTGTGTGTGTGTGTGTGTGTGTGTGTGTGTGTGTGTGTGTGTGTGTGTGTGTGTGTGTGTGTGACTAGGTGTCAATTGTTTGCTTTCACGAGTCATTCTTTGTGATTGTATGCATAATATTTGTCTGAACAGTGCCTCATTGGATTGTTGTGGTGTGTGTGTGTGTGTGCGTGCGTGCGTGTGTGTGTGTGTGTGTGTGTGTGTGTGTGTGTGTATGTGTGTGTGTGTGTGTGTGTGTGTGTGTGTGTGTGTGTGTGTGTGTGTGTGTGTGTGTGTTGTGTGTCTCTTAAAAGTTTGTTGTCTTATTTAAGTTGTCTTCCTAAACATTCCTTGTGTCGTGTCTTATTATTTATAAAATGTGCATGCCAGGCAGCGAATTTCTTTGCTTTTTGTGAAGACAATAAAATGATTGATTAATTGATTGATTGATTGATTGATTGCTTGCTTACTCTGTTGAAACAGCCAAACGAAAGAGTGCGTTTGAATGAGCTTGAGAAAAGAAGCAGCCCGGACATAATCCGTGACCAGATCCAGATCCTAAGGCACAGTGTACCCACTGTTGACACAAAGAAAGTGAGTACAGAGATAGATGCTGGAATCTGCATAATCATTGAATAGATTAGTTCATGTATTTGACTTGAAAGCAACTGCTATGTATTCGATCGTAGTTTGTGTGCTAGTAGAATCGCCTATTCTACCAAATCGCGATCTCTGCCGTGACATTTACATGGATATTTGTTTTACTAAAGAGAAAGTGAGTACAGAGATAGATGCTGGAATCTGCATAATCATTGAATAGATTAGTGCATGTGTTGGACTTGAAAGCAACTGCTATGTATTCGATCGTAGTTTGTGCTAGTAGAATCGGCTATTCTACCAAATCGCGATCTCTGCCGTGACATATAGGGGAAGACGGGGTAAAAAGCCCATGGGCGGGTAAGAAGCCCATGCCAATTATCTCATGAAAAAAAGAAAATTTCAGTCACATTTTGCCCAAAGCCCATGCCAATTATCTCATGAAAAAAAGAACATTTCAGTCACCCATTTATCTCATGAAATAAAGAAAATTTCAGTCCCATTTTGCCCAAAGCCCATGCCAATTATCTCAGTCATGAAATAAATGAAAAAAGAACATTTCAGTCACATTTTGCCCATTATCTCATGAAAATAAAGAAAAATTTCAGTCACATTTTGCCCACACTCGTCTCATGGGTAAAATGTCACTGAAATTTTCTTTATTTCATGAGATAATTGGCATGGGCTTCTTACCCACCCATGGGCTTTTTACCCCGTCTTACCCTACATGGTTGTTTTTTTTACTGTTCTCTTTTATTTTATTTTAATATGTCCTGCGTATAAAACGTTTAGAGAGCAACTAATTCCCCCAAAATATACTACAATCATCCCAATGCTTTTAAATTGGTTTTTTTATATTATTATTTACTGATATTAAAGCATGCGAAGTTAAGTTTGACGTCCTCTCAGCAAAGCCATACGCTAAAGCATGCTCATCTCTTTCTCTTTTTTTTTATCTAAAGCGTTTGCTTTTAGAAGTCAATCCCTTGTCTCTGGATAAATTCTTTTTCTCAAATTATATGCTCCCAATTTATGGATTATATGTATGTGCATGATTTTATTGTTCTAGTTTACATTTATTAATTGATAATTAAAAAAAAGGTATCGATACGGGCTGAGAGGCCTAATCAATAAAATCATCAGCCTTCAGACTTCTCTCTGTGTTTGTATGTAAGCGTATAATTTTTTTTATGTTATTCCCCCTATATTATCTATAAAACAGTTTACATACTTTTTCTGGTAACAATTCAAAGTCTACCACATCCTAAATTTCAATCATTTATTTCCAGTAACCTCCACTCTAATGTGAATAATATCCCATAACTGTTATTGTTTGCATATAATGATTTAAATAGGGTTATTCAATTTGCTCACTTGTCTGGTTTGCAAATAACGTATAATGTGAAATGTGCCATTTTCAAACTGCAAATTAAATGCCTCAATTATTTTACACCCACCGTGATTTATGTCCCCCATTTTCTTTCTTTTTCAAGCAAATGTTACTTATGTATTATCTGCACATTTTTAACTGTGTAAGGTTTTTATACACGACTAAATTTTAATCCTTTTTTTAACTTTTGTTTCAAATCTTTACGTTTTTAATTATATATTTTTAACTGTGATGTCACGTGGTCGGATTTTAAACTGTGATCTTATGTGCTCAAATTTTGACGTGGTGACAGCCCTGATATGGCCGTAGCAGTCGACAGGGCTATAAACAACATCAAATCAAATCAATCTGCACATTGCATTCAACATACTGTTCACATACACCAGAAACAGGTACAAATCTTGTTATAGATATGCAATCACATCCAACATCTAGACCGTGTCTCGTTCAAAGCAATGCTTGATGCAACCATTCTTATGTTATAAAACTGATCTTGGGATCCCCAAGGTCTGACTATTTACCAATTCACTTATTGAGCCAGTGCCAATAACATGAGGCACTGCTGTGCACTGCCAGTGAGGATATGGTATGTTTAGCCTACTACTATCAGGGGTGCATGTGGGTATGCCTGAAGCCTGAATTCAGGCAGTTTGATGCTCCGTCAGGCAGCTGAGTGCCTGAAGAAAGGGGTCTTAAACATGATTTCATTCTTGTGTACATTAGGTTTCGGCAAGACAGTTCAGGCAAACGTTTTGGTCACTGCATGCATCCATGTAATATATCCAACACAGAATATTGGTCTACAAAACAGCATTGGAACCCACCGGGATCAGGCCATATGCCAACATACCCAAGGTAGCATATATTATAATAAAGATCCAGCATTGGAACCTGACAGACAGGCCCATTTGCGTGAAAGAAAGGTGTTTTTCTTTTCCAATGCAGTTTAACCTTCTTTTTTTTTGCGTGGGGTTTTGTTTTCAGATTAGCTGAATTGAGAACACCAAACAACATCACTATGAGCCATGTGAGGCTAATACCAAGTAAGGGCCATGTGTGTGTGTGTGTGTGTGTGTGTGTGTGTGTGTGTGTGTGTGTGTGTGTGTGTGTGTGTGTGTGTGTGCGCGCGCGTGCGCGTGCGTGCGTGTGCGTGTGCCCGCGTGCGTGCGCGTGTGTGTGTGTGTGCTTGAATAATTGAATGTGTATACTATATTTTTTCCGTCTACCCAGTGTTTATTATCCCACCAAAAGGGGTTTGATGTTTTTGATTTTCTGGTAGTGTCATGTGCGCGTCTGTGTGTCTGTGCATCGATTATTTGAAAAGGTATTGTATGGATTTTAATCAACTTTTGTGGAGTGGTAGGCATCTTAAATAGAAAAACAATCCCATTGATTCTCATGACCTTGCTGGTTGGTGGAGTTTTTCTTCAAGATTTTGTTTTTGTTTCAACCCTTTCAACGCTAGCTATTCTTCAGCAAACAATTTACCATTAAACTTACCTGGGTAGAGAAAAGATTTTGTCTGCAATATTGGGGATTCCTCTGTGACATGCATAAAATAGGGCCTATCCTTACCTCCCAAAATTAAGAACATAAGGTCACCGGATACCAGACCCTCATTTGATGCCTGTTAGTGACATGGATGTCAAATAATTGTGGTGCCAGCCAAGAGGCGACAGTGTCGATGAAAGGGTTTTACATTAATTAAGCATTGATGACTGAGGTTTTGTCATGGTCAAACTTGTGAAGTAATTTCAGCTATTAGTAAAAGAACAAGAGTACTGCCCTTTAAACAAGGGAGAAGTAATATTATGTCTCTGTCTGGTGGGGAGTTCAGGAGTGAGGGGGGGGGGGGTAGGTAAGGTGTTTGATGTGATTCCAGATGGTTTGCACATGCAGTGATCAGTATGATTGGTTTGCATAATCGTATACATATGAGCTTGCATGCATTTTCCATGGTTCGAAAGTGGCCACGAGGGTGTTTTGACGTGTTTTAGTCAATTCTAAGTGGTTGGTTTATGGGTTGGTCAGTATGGTCATAACTTATAAGTGTATGCAAACATGGTTTATGCTTTTTAGGGCTAGTTTAGTTTGTCTCTGCTTCCTTCCAGAGAAATGTGGACTGCTGAAAAGGTATTTGTTATGCTATTTTGACCCGAAGGAATAAATAATTGTTAGATCCCACTTGCAAATTGTTCAAGCCCCAGAAGATAAGACCTTTAAGCTAAATATTGTTTTTTTATTGTTGCGTTTAGATGTTGACCAAACTGATTTCAAAGTTCGCTTCAGCGGAGGTCATTGATGATGTACAGTTTGAGCACGTCAACACCTATTACTTTGAGAAGAAAAATCATACACACAGTCCAAACACATGTACATAAATATCACAAGGCTCTTTTCGATTAAATCAAATACTAAAAATTGCAAAAACACACACACACACACACAAAAATGGAAAAAAAATGTTGGCACTTCAGTATTGTCAACTTTCTGATGTGAATTAGCAGATTGTGCAAAGTGAGTTTGTTCTTAAACTAGAAGCTAAGAACTAACAGGTGTATTCTGGAAAAGATGGCAGTAATTCTGCTATCTTAAATATTAAAACAATTGTCAAGAAGATATGTAATGTATTTCTAATAGCACCGAGTCGATTTATATTGCCTTCTTTTCATGGGATACGCTACGTTTCATTCTGATAAAGCAGATTTAGGCATGTGTGTAAATGTAATTCATGCTATGTTTGAAAACCAAGGCCAGTCCACCTTAACGTTTTGCCTGTTAAGTTATCGGGGTTTATTTGTTCATTTAAAAATGTTTACAGGTGAAACCAACACTGAAGACGTGAGGCAACTTAGAAAGATAGTAGCTGCCGCGGCCATACTAACAGAGAATACATCTACAACAATCATCGGCTGTTTCAGCTGCGAGAATAAAGCTTATACAGGATGTCCTTTCACTGAAAAGGACATTGGGAAAATGCCAAGGGGTGGCACCACATTCACCATGCGTGAGATTATGGAAACACAAGCCTGCTACATTCCTATGGCGAAAGACAACTATACGTGCCACAAAATCCATGTACTTGCAATCAAGGGAACTGCCAGAGAATCTGACCTCATGGATCTTCTACAGACTGAACCTGATTCTGCACACTTCAAAGACAGTGCTGGTAATACTCCACTGATGCTGGCATGTGTAGCTCGGAATGTCTCCAATACAGTTTCTGAGGCTTTGCTTAAAAGGTCTTCAAAAGAGTATGTCAATGTTGAAAACGAAGATGGTTTAACAGCTCTCCATTTTGCCGTTTTGAACAATCAGCCAGAATTAGTGGAGCTACTGATAACCCATGGAGCCGATATCAATGCAGGACGAGTGAAGGTGGGTGGACAACACTATGGTCTCACACCACTTCTGATGACTGTCATCTGCAACAGAACAGATGAGAACAGATGCTTGGATGTCCTTTTGCAATATAATCCTGATCTGGACGTGCAAACTGTACAAGAAGAAAACAGTGATATTAACAGCCTGTACTTTTACCTGGAGTGTGATTGTGGAGGATGTAAATCACGTGCACCAGCTTATGGTAATCTTTTACCACCCAGCAAAATCAAAACAGTGGCATGGGTGGCCCAAGGCCCAGCAGTCTACCATGCTACCTTGAACGATCTGCCAACAAGCCTGTCCACTCTGCTTGATAACTATGAAGCAGCAACAAGGCATTATGTCTTGTTTCATATGGAAACGTGTGAGGAATCCCTCAATCTGCTTGGAGTTGCAATAAGAAACATGAGAATTAAAACAATGAAAGTGTTGATTGAGAAAGAATCTTTGCTAGTCAATAAAAAGGAAGGCAATTTTCAGGGACACTTAAATGTAGCCCCATTGCACCTTGTGTTGATGAGGACTCGCTGTTTTGAGAACGCCTATGTCTGTGGATTGTGCGGAGAGACCATGACGTACAATGGAAACATTGTCATGAAGGTTCTAGACCCACTACTGGACACCCCCGTCATCGATGTGAATGCACGAATAGGAAATGGACTGCAGCACACACCTCTCATGATGGCTGTAGATAACGGCCACGAATACGCCATAGAGAAACTGTTAAACCGTGGGGCAGACCCAATGGCAGTTGATGCAAATGGTTGCACAGCTGTAGATCTGGCTTTGAAACATGGACATGACCTTTGTCTCAAGATTCTCAAAGTCTTGTTCAAAACTGGTCTGAGCCATGAGATCTATGGTCAACCTTTCGTCAATTCTTTGACTTTGAAAATAGTCAGCGACAAGAAGGACATTGACATATTTAAATTATTCCGTCTTGCGGGTGCCATCAGTGAATCTAATCGAGTTGCAATGTACAACGAGGTGCTGACGTCCCCAGAAGCCGTTGAACAGGATGCAAGCGAAGAAGAAAACAAAGAACAGTTCCTAATGGTGCTTCAAAAGGCGACGCCACTTCCCTTGAAGCTATCTACACAGATGTACTTCTCAGCTAGGACTGGAATAGAATCCCCACAGAATCGACCAGAGGCCGTGAAGGAGACATTCAGGAAGTTCATGGACAAAAACGATACATCGAACCAAACAGAAGACCAAGTCGTAAAGGTGAATGAACATGTGGAGCAGAAAGACAAGGCTAAAAGGAAGGCTAACAAAGAGAAAACATCCCCAAAGCCAAAAAGACAGAAAACAGATACTGTTTCTAAAAATACTAACTGTGGTTTAGATGAAAATTTGATTGAAGGATCGTGTTCTTCAGATGACGAAAAAGGGCTGCTAGAGCGCCTGTATAAGATGATGACAGACCTGCTAGACTTTAACCTGCGTCCTGTTGGTGTCTAGAAGCCTCAATGATGTTCTTGCTCCAAATCTTATTTTGAACGTTTTAATGAAATAATAAGAACAAAATAGACTTTTGAGACTAGAAGGGAACCAACATTTTACATTGGTCCTTTCTAGCATCAATTGGAGAGAGAGAGAGAGAGAGAGAGAGAGAGAGAGAGAGAGAGAGAGAGAGAGAGGAGAGAGAGAGAGAGAGAGAGAGATTATGTGTGTGTGTGTGTGTGTGTGTGGCCCATGTTATCACCAGCATGGAATACCAGTGACTTCAGTGGCCTGATGCAGTCACTGACACTCAACGCACCACAAAGACAGCAGACAACAGGTGGGTGCCTTCCCATTGTGGACTTCGTGTCCCCATCCATGGTTGTGGAGGAGAAAGCGGTAATTTGAGGGGGTGTTTCCCTCAAACTGAACACAAAACCGAAGCTCAAAAAAGTGAGTCAGGCGATGTGGATCACCGCCAACAGACGCATCGTGGGGCATCTGATGGCGAAGCAGCCTGACTTTGACCCCAAGGCCTATCTCCAGTACACAGAGATCATAGGGGAACTGGCTGCCCGCTACACCTGGCAGTCGGTTCTCCTCTTTGATGAGGAATACCGGCAGAGGCAGACTAAGTTGGGCTTCCCCTGGGGCACAGACGCACCTCATCTCAGCACGGTCATGCTGCGGGACCGGCCTTCCCAGCCCCCTCCCCCGCAAAAGACACCCCATGGGACCACCACCAGCCGACGCCCCCTAGGACCAACAGGGAAGAAAATCTGCCTCCAGATCAACCGTGGAGGTTGCCATTACGGTGTTCGATGCCAGTTCGAGCATATCTGCACTACCTGTGGTAGCAGAGAGCATGGAGGCTCCCAGCACCGGGTGGGCGTCTCACCCAGCACCCCAGCAGCAACGCCTGGTTCTAGGGGTATCAGCAGCCGTGCCTAGGACACAATGCAGCAGACATCGGAGCCCCATGTAGGCCCTACCCACTTTAGCCCTTTTCCAGCTACTGATCCTTTTACTTGTGGTTTCCTAGGAAACAAAGCATCATCCATCAGTCAACAGCTGTCTAGCTGGGAAGAAGAACTTGCTCAGGATAGGGACAGAGAACGTTTGCTTGATGGCATATGGAATGGATTTCATGTAATTGATAATCATCGCCTCATTAAACCAGCCCTTTTAAAAACCCATTCGTCTATTTTGCAGCATAGAGAACAAGTTGAGCAAGAGCTCGTAGATCAAATAAAGCTGTATTGTGGTTTGACAGAAATACAAAATTATCAACAACAGCAACTTTGTCAAAACATTGCCTCATCAGATGACGTTAGAAGGGCTTGAAATGAAAGAGAAGTTTATATGGGGATTGCTAAAAAGCGGAAAACAAAACAGACAACATGTGTTTGTTTTTAAGACACACACTGTTTCAGTCTAAAAGTAATAACATTATTGACATGCTGACTACTATGTCTACAAAAATCATTGTTACTATTAATTTCTTCTGTCAAAGTTTGTGCCTACCCTTTGTCCATCATTCCTTGTTGTGACTGATTTGGCTCCAGTTGTGCATCAGTTAAAGCAGGTGTGCATGTGTGTGTGTTTTGTAATGTACTTTATGTTACTTTATTTTCAGTATTCCATAAACATCTGCATATGTATGTTTGTAGGTGTATGCGTATTCGTGTGCTGTATAGTTTAACATGGCCAAAAAGAGTCTGGGGCGAATATTATTTCAGGTTGGTGTGTCTGTCTGCCCGTCTGAATATTTTTTTTTCCAAACCTACTGGACAGATTTTGATCGAATTTAGCAGAGACGTGTTTGCTATATTTTTTATTAGTTTGTTTTTAAAATTCATATGAGTCCAGTTTTCTTGCCAACTACCAAGTGGTTTTCAATCAAATTCGTTAGAGGCGTAAACACACCATTGAAAATATTTCATTTTAATGTTCATCATCTTGCTGATTGTCGTTGGTTTTTGTGTTGTGATGTTTTTTGCCAATTTCCCTGCATTTTAGGAAAAACCCTTCTTTGGTCAGTGCTGTCGTTTTGCTGAATCCCTGTGTGGGCCAGTCACTGACTGGACATTGAGACAGGGAAAGATAAAGAAGCGTAAACTCAGGGGACAGTGGAGGAGGGGAGAGCTCCACACTAGGTTTATTTTATGTTTCCTTTGCTTTCCATTTGGCTACTTCTATCTCCTCAGCTTTCTAATTTCTTATCTTCTTACTACCCCCCAAAGTGCAGCAGAATCTTCAACCTGATGAAGTTGGTTGCCTGAGGCGAAGAAGAAGAGAGCTACGCATGCAGGTGTTGATATTTGCACATGCGTCTGTTAGTGTGTCTTTTTGTTTTGTATCAGTTTGGCCAGATTCTCACTGTCAAAGTGCATTTCTAGTTTTGTGATTGTATGGGAACGACGGTTAGTTTAACGTCCTATTAGCACGACGCTCTTAAAGATGCGTTGGCTGAAGACGAAGTCTTCTTGGTATGAGGGTGAAAGATAAATTGTATGAAGACTAGAGTTTGTTATCAGAGGTCTGAATTTGATGTGAATGCGTCTCTGATGTTTTCTTTTTACCCGACCTGGCAGAATCTGGGACATAATTGTTTTGGGTCTGTGTGTGTGCGACTGTGTGTGTGTGTGTCTGTTAGTCTGGCATCTGTGTATCGATTTTCTTTTCTTTTTTAACTGTTGGAAGGAGTTTGATGGAATTTGGCAAAGATGTAAGTTGTTACCTTACTTATTGGTCCAGATTTCATAAAGGGGCACCCTGACGGATGAGGTTTTGCAAGAAACACGTCCAGATCAGCAGGAAAAACACCCTTTACAGAGATCGCAACACTCACTTTGCTCTGGTTTCCCAGAAATCAAGCCGTCAAAAAAGGCGATTCCTCCTTGGCGGAGGTGCTGGAAGTCAAATTATTTCACCCAAAGAGAAGGCGTTTGCCGTCTCTTTTTGAATGGCCGCCTGTGTTTAGACCAAATCGTTTGCACGAACTTTTCGCAATACAAGTCTTTTTATTATTTTTTTTAAATGTTTTATACAGTTTATCTAAAGGAGTTTCGCTCACAACAAAGGAAATAGCTCCTTTTTTTTTTTACTGCACAACAAAAAAAGAAAACGCTTCAACCACAATGAGTGACCTCCACCCACCCCATCCAAAATGGCTTTCTTCTCTCTCCGGCATCTCCGCCAAGGAAAAATCGCCGTTTTGACGGTTTTAATTTCTAAGAAACCAGAGCAAAGTGATCGAAACGATCCTTGAAAAAGTTGTCTTTCTAGTGATCTCGACGTGTTTTCTTGCAAACACTCATCCGTCCGAGTCCAACCTTTTAACCCTTTCGCCGCCAGCCATTTTTCAGCCAAAAAATACCATTAAACTTACATGGTTAGAGAGAAAAAAATCTGCAATATTGCAAATTCCTCTGTGACATGTATAGCATTAGGCCTATCCTGACCCCCCACAATTAAGAAAATAGGGTATTTGGATAACAGGCCCTGATTTGATGCTTTTTAGTTACATGGGTGTTAAACCATTGAGGTGCAAAAATGCGACATTGGCGGTGAAAGGGTTCAACACTACGTGGTGGGTTTTAATCCAATTTAGTAGAAGTGTAGTCACCTTATTGGCAAGGCTTCATTTCAGTTTCATTAACCTGTCGAGTTGTGCTGATTTTTATTGTGCCTCCACCCATACATGTATGGCGTGGAGCAGTTTGCGATCATTTGAGTCTGTCTTTTATACGTTGGTGTGGTTTTTTTCTAACTTTTTTTAATTTACTTTTTTGTTGTTGTATTGTCTGTCTGTGTTATATCTTTGGAATCGCTGACAGATTCACTTCAAATGTTGTGTTTGGATGGGCCCATAACAAATGTGATCCTGGTGATCTTGATCTTGAAGTTTGACATTGAAAACCGCAATTTCTTCTTGTGGCCATAACGTTGACATATTTGGAATCACAATGTTCAAACTTGCTATGTAGGTGCATTGCCTTATGGTAGTTCGAAATATAGAGTATCAATCAAGGTCAAGGGCAAGGTCAAGAACGTAGACTAACAACATTTATGTTTATTTTGTAGCCATATCTTGAAGAGTGTTGGGCTTATAGTGTTCAAACTTGGTATGTAGTTGAGTGTTGTAAAAAACAATAAAATATTGTGTACAGTTGAGATCAAGGTCAAGGTCAAGGATGCAGATCTTGCTTAGTCTGTATCTCAGGAAATACCGTGGCCATATCTTAGATATTATTCGACTTAAAATATTCAAACTTGGTTTCGTGAATTTCTCTGATCGAATTGTCTTGAAACTATTTTTTTTTAATACATGACCTTTTCATTTTTATTATAAAATTTTTTTTTTCTTTCTTTTGTTTTACTGTTGTTGCTGTTGAAGCTTCCTTTCTTCTCATCTGGCTTTGCTCATAATAGTGTTTGCTATGCATGCAATGATTTGTATATTGTTGTCGTATGCTCTATTTTTGAATTCTTTTCTTTTTTGTACTATAGATGATTATGCTTAATTTTTGTGTGTTTATCTGTTTATTAACGTACCTTCATATGATGACGTGTTTTAAGTAGTAGTAGTAGTAGTAGTAGTAGTAGTAGTAGTAGTAGTAGTAGTAGTAAGTTAGTAGTAGATGAAATAAATTGTGGTGGAAGTCGTTTTTTTATTTTTATTTTTTGTTTGGTTGGTTGGTTTCTGTTTTGCTTGTTCTTATCACTGATGTTGGTGTTCTGCGTACCATGTCATTGTTATGTTACTGTGGCACTGTAGTAGTAGTAGTGGTAGTGGTAGTAGTAGTGATGGTGGTGGTGGTGGTGGAGGTAGTAGTAGTAGTAGTAGTAGTAGTAGTAGTAGTAGTAGTAGTAGTAGTAGTAGTAGTAGTAGTAGTAATAGTAGTAGTTAGTAGTAGTAGTAGTAGTAGTGGTGGTGTGGTGGCGGTGATGGTGGTAGTAAAAGTAATAGTAGTAGTAGTAGTAATGGTAATAGAAGAAATATATTGTAGTGAAAGAGGTGTTTTCCATTTATTTATGTGTATGTTTATTTCGTTGATTAGTTTTCTGTTCTGTTTGTTTTTTATTGCTGATGTTGATGCTCTGCCTACCATGGCGTTGCTATATTACTGTGATGAATAGCATCACAGTATTTTATTTTTATTTAATCATTATTTTAGTTGATGGAGTTGGTCTTTAATTGTACCCGAGTGTACAGGTGAGGAAATTAATTACATCAATATTATTCATTTGTATTTTGTCTAGATTGTTGATGAGAAATAATGTCCGTTTCCATCTCTCTTTTGTTTCACCAGAAATTATATTCTCTTTGCATAATTGTGTGTACAGTACGAATTTGGAATTCATGCTGTGTGTTTGAGCGTTATGAATATGTGCTAGTGCTTTTTGTAAAGGGCTCACACATACGCACATGTAGACACACGCTCACACGCGCGCACACACACAGTCGCACATAATTATGACGAACAACAAACAACCAAAAATGGACCATAGTCAGAGACTTATGAAAGTGTTTCTATTTGTTTCCATAGAGCACGCAGTGGATGTTCATGCCCCGAGAAAGGCAGATACGGACTGCTGTCGCCGTATATCGCAAGATACGGACTGGTGTTGCCGTGTAGTGAAAGATACGGACTGCTGTTGCCGTGTAGTGAAAGATACGGACTGCTGTCGCCGTGTATTGAAAGATACGGACTGCTGTCGCCGTGTATTGAAAGATACGGACTGCTGTCGCCGTGTATTGAAAGATACGGACTGCTGTCGCCGTGTATTGAAAGATACGGACTGCTGTCGCCGTGTAGTGAAAGATACGGACTGCTGTCGCCGTGTAGTGAAAGATACGGACTGCTGTCGCCGTGTAGTGAAAGATACGGACTGCTGTCGCCGTGTATTGAAAGATACGGACTGCTGTCGCCGTGTATTGAAAGATACGGACTGGTATTGCCGTGTAGTGAAAGATACGGACTGCTGTCCCCGTGTAGTGAAAGATACGGACTGCTGTCTCCGTGTATTGAAAGATACGGACTGCTGTCCCCGTGTAGTGAAAGATACGGACTGCTGTCTCCGTGTATTGAAAGATACGGACTGCTGTCTCCGTGTATTGAAAGATACGGACTGCTGTCTCCGTGTATTGAAAGATACGGACTGCTGTCTCCGTGTAGTGAAAGATACGGACTGCTGTCTCCGTGTATTGAAAGATACGGACTGCTGTCTCCGTGTAGTGAAAGATACGGACTGCTATCTCCGTGTAGTGAAAGATACGGACTGCTGTCGCCGTGTAGTGAAAGATACGGACTGCTGTCGCCGTGTATTGAAAGATACGGACTGCTGTCCCCGTGTAGTGAAAGATACGGACTGCTGTCCCCGTGTAGTGAAAGATACGGACTGCTGTCCCCGTGTAGTGAAAGATACGGACTGCTGTCTCCGTGTATGAAAGATACGGACTGCTCTCCGTGTAGTGAAAGATACGGACTGCTGTCTCCGTGTATGAAAGATACGGACTGCTGTTGCCGTGTAGTGAAAGATACGGACTGCTGTCGCCGTGTAGTGAAAGATACGGACTGCTGTCTCCGTGTATTGAAAGATACGGACTGCTGTCGCCGTGTAGTGAAAGATACGGACTGCTGTCGCCGTGTATTGAAAGATACGGACTGCTGTCCCCCCCCCCCCCCCCCCGCCGTGTAGTGAAAGATACGGACTGCTGTCGCCGTGTAGTGAAATATACGGACTGCTGTCGCCGTGTATTGAAAGATACGGACTGCTGTCGCCGTGTAGTGAAAGATACGGACTGCTGTCGCCGTGTAATGAAAGATACGGACTGCTGTCGCCGTGTAGTGAAAGATACGGACTGCTGTCGCCGTGTAATGAAAGATACGGACTGCTGTCGCCGTGTAGTGAAAGATACGGACTGCTGTCGCCGTGTAGTGAAAGATACGGACTGCTGTCGCCGTGTAGTGAAAGATACGGACTGCTGTCGCGGTGTAGGGAAAGATACGGACTGGTGATGCTCGAACAGTGAAACCTACAGACTGGTTCTAGTGCTGAAAGTTTCAAAAAAGGTACACTCCAAAGAGAGAGAGAATCTCTGGAAAGGATCTTTCAAGGACCACATAACGAAACTGATCCAAGAAACGGACGTTTTCATGCCATAAGTATTATTCTTTATCGTGTGTTTTGTTCTGTGTGTGGCCCTGGATTTTTCAATGATCATGTATGTATGTTGTAGGGGAAGACGGGGTAAAAAGCGCACGGGCGGGTAAGAAGCCCACCCCAATTATCTCATGAAATAAAGAAAATTTCAGTCAAATCTGCCCATGAGACGAATGCTAGACATTAACACTCGTCTCATGGGCAAAATGAGACTGAAATTTGCTTCATTTCATGAGATAATTGGGTTGGGCTTCTTACCCGCCCATGCGCTTTTTACCCCGTCTTCCCCTAAGTGTGATTGTTTGACTGAATGTTAATAAATCTTTTGTTATTAATTTTAAATATGTCTTTGTGTGTAATATACTGCGACACGAGAGCATGTGCTTCTGAATGGAGTTGTATGTATGAGTTTGTTTATCTAAGTTAGACGATAATCTTGTTCTTTACAATTACTGTTAATCGTTGTTGTTTCTGTTGGCGATGTTCCTATGTCTCAATGCTCATTAATAGCATTAGTTAATGTATTGCATGCTTAGAACCAAGGAGAGAATGGAAGACTAAAAAGTCCAGCGTAAATTATTATCCTTGCTAATATAAAGTGTCTGAAGTCTGAACTCTCTCTCTCTCTCTCTCTCTCTTCTCTCTCTCTCTCTCTCTCTCTCTCTCTGTTGTCTCTCACACTCTCTCTCTCTCTCTCTCTATCTATCTATCTATCCATCTATCGAACAGAGACCTTTATTGGAGATAGTTTTGATTATGCTAGTGTGTTTATAGATTATGTCAAATTGTCAGCACCAGCAAAGAAACTTAGCACGCATGGTAGGCATTCAGGAGGCGTATTAGTAATGGTAAAGAAGAAATTTAGTCAGTTTGTTAAGCAAATCAATATTGATTGTGATAATGCTGTTGTAATGGAATGGATAAATGTGTGTTTGGAACTGCAAAATATATATTATATGTAGCATGTTATATAGTGCCTGAAGGCAGTCCAGCTTATGAAGGCAAAGAACTCTCTCTCTCTCTCCCTCTCTCTCTCTCTCTCTCATCGTCTCTCTCTCTTCTTCCCCGGTCATCCTCGTCTCTCATCTGCTCTCTCTCTCTCTCTCTCTCTCTCTCGGTACTCTCTTTTGTGTCTCTCATTCTGTGTGTGGGAATAATACAGTTTTTCTTTCTGGGCTCTGTATATATGACAATAATTCTTTATCATTTAAAAACACATAAAATTAACTGGGATTACGATTGCATTGTGTGCATTTCGGAAGAAAAAAAAAGTTTATAGTCAGGACATTGAAAGCCCTTCTGCCAAGCTCATTAAGATCGGTTCAATAACTAAATCAATATGAATGAAGAAGAACGTAATTTCACATACACACACATGCATAAGCACGAAAGACTATACATGCACACATGCAACGCGTACACAGAGACAGAGAGAGAGAGAAGAGAGAGAGAGAGAGAGAGAGAGAGAGAGAGAGAGAGAGAACAGAGAGAGAGAGAGAGAGAGAGAGAGAGAGAGAGAGAGAGGAGATAGAGAGAGAGAGAGAGAAAGAGAGAGAGAGAACTTTGAAAAACAATGAAAGGGCTAATGACCGCCTGAGTTAGACCAAATCGTTTGCACCAATTTTCCACAATGCAAGAATTTTTATACAGATTACGCAAAAGGAGTTTTGTTCACAACAAAAACAAATAGCTCAATTTGTTTTTTTTACTGCACTACGAAGAAGAAAAACCTTCAAGCACTCTCAGTGGCCTGCACCCACCCCTTCCAAAATGGCTTCTCTCTCGGCATCTCCGCCAAGGAGGAAGTCGCCGTTTTGACGGTTTAATTTCTAGGAAACCAGAGCAAAAAAAGTGAGTGTTCCGATCCTTGAAAATGCTGTCTTTCTGGTGACCTCGACGTGTTTCTTGAAAAATCTCATCCGTCAGGGTGTCCCGTTAAGCTTCAGCTACTTCTCTGAAAGTTTGTCTTTATGGAATGTGTTTCTTTTCGAATTGGTTTTCAGAGTTGTGTGATATCGTTTGTTTCTGTGTGTGTGTGTGTGTGTGTGATGTGTGTCTGTGTGTGTGTGTGGTGGTGCGCTGTGTGGTGTGATGTGGCGTGTGCGTGCGTGCGTGCGTGCGTGTGTGCGTGCGTGGTTGCGTGGGTGCGTGCGTGGGTGTGTGTTAGGTTTTTTTTATAAATAGCAATAACGGATGCGCTATTCAAGCTCGATGAGAGAAAATATCCCGATAAAATGTACACGGTCAGAGTTGATTCAAAGATAGCCAACGCAAAATCACATAGACTATTTTCTTGTTGTTGTTCAGCTATAATTTTAAATATTCATGCATAATATGAGGGACGAGAATCAGAAATTGACGTTCAAACATAGACACACGTTAACACATAGCAAATACCCAAACCAAGGCACACAAACAAAACCACGTACAAATAAGCTTACACACACACTTGCACACACACACACGCACACACACGATACACACACACACACACACACACACCACACACACACACACACACAACACACCACACAAACACACACACACACAAATACACACACATTACACACACACACACGCACACACACGCACACAAACACGCGCACACGCGCACACACACACACAACACACACACACACACACACACAACACACACACAACACACACACACGCCCGGCGCGCGCCACACACACACAACGCTAAATGTACTTGGAATAAGACATATAGGCTTACCTCCGGCTGTGATGTTGCTCGTGTTCTTGGTTAAGATAATCTGAAAACAAAGCATGTAAACACACTTAGATTTACGCCTTTAGAAGCATATACACACACAACATATGATTATACACAAGCGCTGTCGGTTTGCTCAACTGCAGCACACACACACACGCCAACCACATACACAGACACACGCACACACGTTGCGCACGCGCACGCACACACGCACACGCACATACATGCACACGCACACGTGCACACACACACACACACACACACACACACACACACACACTGTAAGATTAGCATGGCGTATGCAGGTTTGCAAGTTGAAAACAAATATTAACAAAATATTGTGTTTTGAAGATGCCGGTGAGTTTCTTGTTTCTATGTTGCCCTATCTAATGAATATTATTTTTTTATTGTCACTTTAAGACTAAAAATGCTATGTAAACCAACACGGAAGTGAGTTTATAAGTAACTTATAACATGCAAGCTTTGTTGGAACCTGTTATTTTATTGCAGTTGACATTTGTATTTATTCTTGGATAAAGGCTTCTTTTTTGGTTATTTTGTTTTGTGACATTGATTTAGTTTTATTCACTTATACGTTTGTAAACGCGTTTCCATTGCAATGTCTGTTGTTCATTTTCACGTAATAGTTCAAAGTTAACGGTTTTTATTGAGACAGATTGATGTGGACATCTAGTGCCATTTTTTTCCCCACGTGAATTTACAGTTAAAACGAAAAAGGGCGATTAGATGGGATAAAATAGAATTAGGTTAGGGTGGTAGAGGTTAGGGTAGTGGAGT
>CM065686.1:45053042-45075542 GCA_017654935.2 Phymorhynchus buccinoides
TGTAGTAGCATAACAATACAACACTCGGAGTCGAATAAAACATCCAGCACATTGCTTTCAAGGGTCATAACACATGTTGCACTAACTATTCAAGTGTATGTTTTAGATATTGCCAGATGTTTTCCAGCACTTTTTCTATTCTCTCTTTCTTTCTCGGTTATAACTTTTCTTCACTTACTCTTTAGCTAAAAACAACATCATAGTCTATCCATGTAAATGTGTCCACGGGCATAGATGGATCGCGCACTTTTTGCTTAAAGGTAGAAACGAGGAATAAATTTCGCATGGCTCGGATTTCTACTAGCACACAAACTTACGATACGCTCTCCCTCGGGAAAACATAAAGCAGTATGCGGGCATAATTTTTTTTTTCATCAAAGTTCAAATAATAAAAAAGTAAAAATACACATCGAACTTAACTATTCAGATGGTAGAATTGCAGATATTTCATATCCAGCATCCAATCCTTCTCTCGTAGTACATCACCTTTATTTCTTTGTGTCAAACCGTGGGTTACCACATCCCCACTGGCTTGGGAGTATGGATCTGGTCACTGAGATGCCTGGACTTAAATTCGGGTAATTTCGGTGGGATAGACATGTACGGATTAATGGTGTTCACCGGAGCTGGCAGCGGGCCTATTTATGTTTAGAAAATTTTTTTTCACATCAGGCTTTTGGACGTCTTCAAACGGCTATTTCAAACGCTTCCGTACTCTTTCGTAGTTTGCTCTTGTGTCGAATATCCATAAGACGTTTTGTTTGCAGTTAAGCCAACCAACTCCAACTCAATTCCTCCAACACAGTCATATCAATCCAATCTCGTAATGCAATCAATATTAATCTCAATCATGTTTTTTATTTTTTTTTTCTTTTTTACATTTTTTATTCTTTTTGTTTCTTTTTCACAATAAAAGGCAAAGAATTCGCTGCCTGGCTATGCATCACTTTTATAAATTAATAAGACATCGACTACAAGGAATTGTTTGAGGGGAAAATCCGAAACTAATTAAGTACTAACAAAATTTTAAGATGACACACACACAACAACAACATCACACACACACACCATCACACACCACACACACACACCCACACACCAATACACACACACACACACAACACACACACACACGCAACGCACGCACAAACACACACACCACACACAATCCAATTGAGGCACTGTTCAACATTAATCATTATGCATACAATCACAAGAATGACTCGTTCCATGAATAGCAAACAAATTTGACACCTAGTCACAATTACCGGAAATAAATTATTAAACCAACACACACATCACCACACAAAACAAATACACACACACACACAACACACACACACACAAACAATACACACAACCCATCCTTCTGCGGACTATTAAGTGTAGTGACTTCGATAAAACATTAATGAGAGCATATCTAATTATAAATGAATTAACAAGTGAGATCAAATACATTTATGACACAGTAATAACTGATGCCTATTAATTCAGCTGCACTATAATATAAGTAATGCAACTTATGCAATAATCTTCATGGTGTGTTGCTAAATAAACTATAATATACATGATGGTTTCTTAAAACTATTTATTTAAATTGAGTTCCTATAAACCAACTACTGAAAGTTATATACAGTCCGCCATAAAGGATGCGTATACGACAGAAGCATGATGGTAATCAACAGAAAGAGTAACCATAGCAAACTACATATCATAGAGCATATAAAATAGAGGTACAGTCTAATTTACCCAAATAAAACATGGCAAGACTATAAATAACGCAATGAACTTCATATGATATGAAGATTGAGAAAGATATCAAAAAAATAATCAATAATGATAAACCATCAAAAACAATAATGACCCTCACCACCATAACATCCCCAACAGACACATTCTCCTTCTCTGCATCTTCTCTTCAAGACAATCATTCTTCAGTTCTTCAGTCACACACCACACACTACCACACACACACATCACACACAAACACACACACACACACACACACACACACACACAAACACACACACACACCACCACACAGCACACACCACACTGTGCATTGTAGCTGTTCTTCTTTTCACACGACCATTCATGCGTAGGTGAATGTTGATGACTATATTGGTGTCATTGCAGTCACAGGTCAGCCCATTTATGAGCATTGGCTGTCACATGTCTTTAGTTAGCGAGCAGATAGAGACCAAGCCAGAGATACACTGTTTAATGGTGTGCTCCAAGTACATCATGGTCAGCTTGTAGCTATCAGCCGCCCTAACCTTCCAGACTCTGTGACCGCCGCATGTAAGCTGACTTACTCGCTGACTCATGTAGGTAGAGCATGATAGTAGGTCTACCCTGCCGACTAGGCCCTCAACATAGTGACCTAGAACTGCCCGACCGCCGCATCTACAGCTCCTTGAGGCATGCGTGACGGGCATGTCCGATGTTCAGCAGTCTTGTGCATAGAAGTCTATAACCAGTATCGTCTCCGACAGCCTGGCTACTTGATCGTGCTTCCATACATCAATGTACGGCTGCCAAAGAATGTCCGCACCGATTTGCGAACAGGTTGAAGATTATTTAAAGAATGAAGGTGCAACCCATCACCGAGTTCGACAATTCCTGTATCCAGCACTTTAGTAAGCATTTGCTATTCGTGCACAGGTGTCACAAGGCTTACATATGTCAGTACCTTTCGCTTGACAGCGTTAGGAAACTCACCCACCTCACGATTATCTGGACGCTGCATAACAGCTAAGACGGCGCAAGCAGATTGATTGAAATAATGTATAGGTCCCTTGTCTGTGTCAATTGCCTTTTACTGGGAGGGATTGTAACATATAAGTAGGTAATAGTCTAGAATGCAGGTCTAAGAGAATTAGTATCTAGTACGATAAGCAAAACAATAGACTCATACTTACCCTGTCATTGTAACGCGTGTAATCAATGGCGACTCCTGCGACTGCACGTGTTTCTGTATTATTGTGTCCAACACTGACTCTTGCTTGCTGTCTGTCAGTATTTTGTTACCAGCCGCGAACGAAGAGAGAGAAACTGGTAATGTTTTCAATGGATTCTGTTCCTGACTGTATGACTATGTGACTATCTGACAATGTTAACACGATAACGTTTGAACAGAGAGACATACGATGCTCACATGGTGCATGCGGATAGATATGTGGGTGATCGAGGCCAAGTTCGAATATGAAAAATAGTGGTCAGAGAGAGAGAGAGAGAGAGAGAGAGAGAGCGAGAGAGAGAGAGAGAGAGAGAGAGAGAGAGACAGACAGACAGACAGACAGACAGACAGACAGACAGACAGACAGACAGACAGACAGACAGACAGACAGACAGAGAGAGAGAGAGAGAGAGAGAGAGAGAGAGAGAGGTTGTACATTTAGAACGAACAATGGGTGTACGTCCTCTCGGCCTGGGATGGCACATATGGGACATAAAAGTTGAACAGTTAGCCAGGCTCAACCACAGGCCTAGCCAGGCTTGACCACACAACCGCTGAGTCATGCCTTTGTGATAGGGCCTTAGTAATCCTCTCTGACTGGACGACCCACATGGCTCCAGTCGTGATGTCAACGGTTGCGGTTGCGTCATACGCTTTTTAGTCACACGTCGAGCTGTAAAGGGATGTGAGATGATGTTGAAGTGTTTACGAAAATCAAGCATAATTTAATGCAACAAAAAGCGCTTTTTCCCGAATGTGCCTGTTTAAGTTATTTGTACATGCCATAAGCTTTAAATCAACACCAAACACTATATTTTTTATACATTGAGAGAAGAGCCCATTTAAATCGATAATTTCTTTTGGAGTGACTCTTTTGTTGTTTTATAATTTATTCTTTCTTTTTCTTTTTTTATAAGACTTAGTACAAAAAAGGGCTTATCATAAATGTACACGTGATACAATGTACAAGGAATAACATTCACATCGACACCATGTTCTTCATATTTCCTATGATTAAAGTTAGCTCAGTACAATCCATTAAAATCGGTTTTTTCCTTACAAGGAGGGTGGGAAGGAGGCTCGCGTGCATTTTTTGTCACAAAAATGAAAAACAAATGTCATGGTTAAAGAAAGGAGAAAGGGGCTGAGGCGGATTAGGGGGGAGGGTGCTCCTGGCTGGACGGACCTCCTTCGCCCCCTTCGCTCCCCTCCCCCCACCGTACACCCCACCCCACCCCCAGCAACACCCACATACATATATACCCTCTCTTTCACCCCCCCCCCTCCCCATACACACCCATATACACACTTTTTTCTGATAAAAGACAACGAGTATCAAATTTGGGTTTGCTCGTGAAGAGGTAGATAGGGTATCCAGGCAAATATTAAAGACACACCAGATCACGTGTCAAAATCACGGGTTTTACGTGTTTTCCCTCTTATAGTTGGAAATAAATCTTGTTTTGACCAAGTCTGACTTCCCAAATTCAAACCGAAACATCATTTTAAAGAGCAGCCTCAATTTGAAGTTGGGGACATTTGTATGTGGGTCACAGCTACCCAGAAAAAAACCCCAAGGGACTTAATCGTGGTGCGTCAGTGTATCTTTAAGATGAAGGTCGAGTTCACTGAGGCCGTAAAGGCTGCCGCGCGGCTGGTATTCGTGAGTTTTTCGCGCTCTAGTTTTACATTGATAACGTAACTATGTATCATACGAAACGTCTGTAATGTTAAGCCTCAATAAAAGGACCAAATACTCCCTGAATGTCGTGTGTTTCATGTGCCACCCGTGCTAGTTTTACCAGATTTTAGCAGCTTATTCCAACTGAGACGAATTGTACCGCAGTTGACATAAATAATATATGCATGGTGGGACAATCAATGTCCAAAATTAGGAAACAATTGTACCGTTTGGACATTTTGTACCGCGAATACGGTACGATCGAGCGCTGGCTCTATAAATATTACCATTCACACCTGTTGCAATATTTACACACAAACAAATTTACACACAATCGCGCATGCACGAGTTGTATTACATGCACAAACACATGCACACAATAGAAAGTATGTGCGCGCACACAACATGATATCCATGTTTGTGTATGTGCGTGTGCATGTACGTGCATGCCCGTGTGGATGCGCATATCGATGGCTTGGAGTCAAAACGGTAGATAGTCCATTGCGAAAACTAATAACTTGTTTAAAAAAACACCTGCAGAAATATAAAAAGCATAATCCCCATTTTATATTATTTGCAGTCTTTTTTTTTAATACAAGTTCTTAGTTTTTGCAATAACATCAATAGTAAGTCAATGGACCATCTAAAGATAGTCCGCTTTGACTCTAAGCCATCGATATGTGCGCGCATATCTGCATGCGTGTCTACTGTATCATGTTCGTGGATTTGTTTGGGTAGTTTAGCTTGCTATCAGAGTGACTGCTCAAAACGAGGTTTTAATTTATTTCCGGAGATTACTATTCGATTGAATATTTAGTTGATATTTGGCGATGGCGTGAGTCTCTCTCTCTCTCTCACTCTCTCTCTCTCTCTCTCTCTCTCTCTCTCTCTCTCTCTCTCTCTCTCTCTCTCTCTCTCTCTCTCTCTCTCTTCTCTCTCTCTCTCTCTCTCTCTCTCTCTCTCTCTCTCTCTCTCTCTCTCTCTCTCTCTCTCTCTCTCTCTCTCTCTCTCTCTCTCTCTCTCTCTCTCTCTCTCTCTCTCTCTCTCTCTCTCTCTCTCTCTACCCTCTCTCTCTCTCTCTCTCTCTCTCTCTCTCTCTCTCTCTCTCTCTCTCTCTCTCTCTCTCTCTCTCTCTCTCTCTCTCTCTCTCTCTCTCTCTCTCTCTGAAGCTTACAGAATCATCTTTCTGAATTCCAAAACTTTAACGGTACAATAATAAGAACAGTGAGTCCCTTATTAAGCTTATTGACGGAATCCATTGTTTGTTTTCGATGGCTTTCTCTTAACCTGCACAGAAACGTTCATATTTATTATTTACAGTTACTTATTTCTTTTTGTCTTCTGTTATGCAGCGTTCTTGGTATTACGCAAAGAGTACGACAAGGCCGAGTACGAAAGCAACGGTCGAACCGGTGCTCACCTTCAACTTCCTCAGCTCCTTCGGCAGCCTCAAGGAGCACGACAAGGCCAGGCTGTCGAAGATCGTTAAGACTTCAGGCAGGCTGATCGGCAGCCCAGTCACCAGCCTCAAGGAGCTGTATGAGCGTAGGGCAGTCAGGCGGTTGAGGGCCATCCAGGGTGACCCCAGTCACCCTCTGTGCGAGTTGCTGCAGGGACAGACGTCTGGAAGGTCAGGGCGGCTGATAGCTTCAGCGCCAGAACAGACAGGTTTCGGCGGTCCTACCTCCCAACTGCAGTGCGCCTGCTCAATAATGGGCTGAACTGACTGAATGACACCTCTGTCTTCAACATCCCTCGCTGAAGGTCGTGTGAGGAACAAGCACAATGCAGCAAGTGTGTGTGTGTGTGTGTGTGTGTGTGTGTGTGTGTGTGTGTGTGTGTGTGTGTGTGTGTGTGTGTGTGTGTGTGTGTGTGTGTGTGTGTGTGTGTGTGACTGAAGAACTGAAGAATGGTTGGAGAGAGATGCAGAGAGGGAAATGTGTGTGGGGATGATGGTGGTGGGGAATTATTGTTATTGATGGTTTATCATTATGTGATTATTTTTATTCTTCTCATCTTCATATTATGGTTCATTGATTTTGTTTGCCATGTTTATTTGTGAAAAGGCTGTACCTCATTTTTGCTCTCTGTTGTGTTACTATGGTTTAATTTTTGTTGATTAACATCTTCTGTGATAGCATCCTTTATGGTGGATGTTATATTTCATGGTTGGTTTATTGCTATTAATAATAGTTTTAAGAACCATCATGTTATTAGTTATTTTAGCAAACCTGGAGATTTTGTAAGTTTCATTACTTATTTATTTCTGAATTAATACTCAATTATACTTGTCATAAATTATTTGAGCTCACTTGTTAATTCATTTATAATTATATGCTCTCATTAATGTTATTCTAACTGATAGCCCAAAGGTGTGTGTGTGTGTGTGTGTGTGTGTGTGTGTGTGTGTGTGTGTGTGTGTGTGTGTGTGTGTGTGTGTGTGTGACTAGGTGTCAATTGTTTGCTTTCACGAGTCATTCTTTGTGATTGTATGCATAATATTTGTCTGAACAGTGCCTCATTGGATTGTTGTGGTGTGTGTGTGTGTGCGTGCGTGCGTGTGTGTGTGTGTGTGTGTGTGTGTGTGTGTGTATGTGTGTGTGTGTGTGTGTGTGTGTGTGTGTGTGTGTGTGTGTGTGTGTGTGTGTGTGTGTGTGTGTGTCTCTTAAAAGTTTGTTGTCTTATTTAAGTTGTCTTCCTAAACATTACTTGTGTCGTGTCTTATTATTTATAAAATGTGCATGCCAGGCAGCGAATTTCTTTGCTTTTTGTGAAGACAATAAAATGATTGATTAATTGATTGATTGATTGATTGATTGCTTGCTTACTCTGTTGAAACAGCCAAACGAAAGAGTGCGTTTGAATGAGCTTGAGAAAAGAAGCAGCCCGGACATAATCCGTGACCAGATCCAGATCCTAAGGCACAGTGTACCCACTGTTGACACAAAGAAAGTGAGTACAGAGATAGATGCTGGAATCTGCATAATCATTGAATAGATTAGTTCATGTATTTGACTTGAAAGCAACTGCTATGTATTCGATCGTAGTTTGTGTGCTAGTAGAATCGCCTATTCTACCAAATCGCGATCTCTGCCGTGACATTTACATGGATATTTGTTTTACTAAAGAGAAAGTGAGTACAGAGATAGATGCTGGAATCTGCATAATCATTGAATAGATTAGTGCATGTGTTGGACTTGAAAGCAACTGCTATGTATTCGATCGTAGTTTGTGCTAGTAGAATCGGCTATTCTACCAAATCGCGATCTCTGCCGTGACATATAGGGGAAGACGGGGTAAAAAAGCCCATGGGCGGGTAAGAAGCCCATGCCAATTATCTCATGAAAAAAAGAAAATTTCAGTCACATTTTGCCCAAAGCCCATGCCAATTATCTCATGAAAAAAAGAACATTTCAGTCACATTTTACCCAAAGCCCATGCCAATTATCTCATGAAATAAAGAAAATTTCAGTCACATTTTGCCCAAAGCCCATGCCAATTATCTCATGAAAAATAGAAAATTTCAGTCACATTTTGCCCAAAGCCCATGCCAATTATCTCATGAAAAAAAGAACATTTCAGTCACATTTTACCCAAAGCCCATGCCAATTATCTCATGAAATAAAGAAAATTTCAGTCACATTTTGCCCATAACACTCGTCTCATGGGTAAAATGTCACTGAAATTTTCTTTATTTCATGAGATAATTGGCATGGGCTTCTTACCCACCCATGGGCTTTTTACCCCGTCTTACCCTACATGGTTTTTTTTTTTACTGTTCTCTTTTATTTTATTTTAATATGTCCTGCGTATAAAACGTTTAGAGAGCAACTAATTCCCCCAAAATATACTCCAATCATCCCAATGCTTTTAAATTGGTTTTTTTATATTATTATTTACTGATATTAAAGCATGCGAAGTTAAGTTTGACGTCCTCTCAGCAAAGCCATACGCTAAAGCATGCTCATCTCTTTCTCTTTTTTTTATCTAAAGCGTTTGCTTTTAGAAGTCAATCCCTTGTCTCTGGATAAATTCTTTTTCTCAAATTATTTCTCCCAATTTATGGATTATATGTATGTGCATGATTTTATTGTTCTAGTTTACATTTATTAATTGATAATTAAAAAAAAGGTATCGATACGGGCTGAGAGGCCTAATCAATAAAATCATCAGCCTTCAGACTTCTCTCTGTGTTTGTATGTAAGCGTATAATTTTTTTATGTTATTCCCCCTATATTATCTATAAAACAGTTTACATACTTTTTCTGGTAACAATTCAAAGTCTACCACATCCTAAATTTCAATCATTTATTTCCAGTAACCTCCACTCTAATGTGAATAATATCCCATAACTGTTATTGTTTGCATATAATGATTTAAATAGGGTTATTCAATTTGCTCACTTGTCTGGTTTGCAAATAACGTATAATGTGAAATGTGCCATTTTCAAACTGCAAATTAAATGCCTCAATTATTTTACACCCACCGTGATTTATGTCCCCCATTTTCTTTCTTTTTCAAGCAAATGTTACTTATGTATTATCTGCACATTTTTAACTGTGTAAGGTTTTTATACACGACTAAATTTTAATCCTTTTTTTAACTTTTGTGTCAAATCTTTACGTTTTTAATTATATATTTTTAACTGTGATGTCACGTGGTCGGATTTTAAACTGTGATCTTATGTGCTCAAATTGTGACGTGGTGACAGCCCTGATATGGCCGTAGCAGTCGACAGGGCTATAAACAACATCAAATCAAATCAATCTGCACATTGCATTCAACATACTGTTCACATACACCAGAAACAGGTACAAATCTTGTTATAGATATGCAATCACATCCAACATCTAGACCGTGTCTCGTTCAAAGCAATACTTGATGCAACCATTCTTATGTTATAAAACTGATCTTGGGATCCCCAAGGTCTGACTATTTACCAATTCACTTATTGAGCCAGTGCCAATAACATGAGGCACTGCTGTGCACTGCCAGTGAGGATATGGTATGTTTAGCCTACTACTATCAGGGGTGCATGTGGGTATGCCTGAAGCCTGAATTCAGGCAGTTTGATGCTGCTTCAGGCAGCTGAGTGCCTGAAGAAAGGGCTCTTAAACATGATATCATTCTTTTGTACATTAGGTTTCGGCAAGACAGTTCAGGCAAACGTTTTGGTCACTGCATGCATCCATGTAATATATCCAACACAGAATATTGGTCTACAAAACAGCATTGGAACCCACCGGGATCAGGCCATATGCCAACATACCCAAGGTAGCATATATTATAATAAAGATCCAGCATTGGAACCTGACAGACAGGCCCATTTGCGTGAAAGAAAGGTGTTTTTCTTTTCCAATGCAGTTTAACCTTCTTCTTTTTTGCGTGGGGTTTTGTTTTCAGATTAGCTGAATTGAGAACACCAAACAACATCACTATGAGCCATGTGAGGCTAATACCAAGTAAGGGCCATGTGTGTGTGTGTGTGTGTGTGTATGTGTGTGTGTGTGTGTGTGTGTGTGTGTGTGTGTGTGTGCGTGCGCGTGCGCGTGCGTGCGTGTGCGTGTGCCCGCGTGCGTGCGTGTGTGTGTGTGTGCTTGAATAATTGAATGTGTATACTATATTTTTTCCGTCTACCCAGTGTTTATTATCCCACCAAAAGGGGTTTGATGTTTTTGATTTTCTGGTAGTGTCATGTGCGCGTCTGTGTGTCTGTGCATCGATTATTTGAAAAGGTATTGTATGGATTTTAATCAACTTTTGTGGAGTGGTAGGCATCTTAAATAGAAAAACAATCCCATTGATTCTCATGACCTTGCTGGTTGGTGGAGTTTTTCTTCAAGATTTTGTTTTTGTTTCAACCCTTTCAACGCTAGCTATTCTTCAGCAAACAATTTACCATTAAACTTACCTGGGTAGAGAAAAGATTTTGTCTGCAATATTGGGGATTCCTCTGTGACGTGCATAAAATAGGGCCTATCCTTACCTCACAAAATTAAGAACATAAGGTCATTGGATACCAGACCCTCATTTGATGCCTGTTAGTGACATGGATGTCAAATAATTGTGGTGCCAAGAGGCGACAGTGTCGATGAAAGGGTTTTACATTAATTAAGCATTGATGACTGAGGTTTTGTCATGGTCAAACTTGTGAAGTAATTTCAGCTATTAGTAAAAGAACAAGAGTACTGCCCTTTAAACAAGGGAGAAGTAATATTATGTCTCTGTCTGGTGGGGAGTTCAGGAGTGAGGGGGGGGGGGGGGGGGGGTAAGGTGTTTGATGTGATTCCAGATGGTTTGCACATGCAGTGATCAGTATGATTGGTTTGCATAATCGTATACATATGAGCTTGCATGCATTTTCCATGGTTCGAAAGTGGCCACGAGGGTGTTTTGACGTGTTTTAGTCAATTCTAAGTGGTTGGTTTATGGGTTGGTCAGTATGGTCATAACTTATAAGTGTATGCAAACATGGTTTATGCTTTTTAGGGCTAGTTTAGTTTGTCTCTGCTTCCTTCCAGAGAAATGTGGACTGCTGAAAAGGTATTTGTTATGCTATTTTGACCCGAAGGAATAAATAATTGTTAGATCCCACTTGCAAATTGTTCAAGCCCCAGAAGATAAGACCTTTAAGCTAAATATTGTTTTTTTATTGTTGCGTTTAGATGTTGACCAAACTGATTTCAAAGTTCGCTTCAGCGGAGGTCATTGATGATGTACAGTTTGAGCACGTCAACACCTATTACTTTGAGAAGAAAAATCATACACACAGTCCAAACACATGTACATAAATATCACAAGGCTCTTTTCGATTAAATCAAATACTAAAAATTGCACACACACACACACACAAAAATGGAAAAAAAATGTTGCACTTCAGTATTGTCAACTTTCTGATGTGAATTAGCAGATTGTGCAAAGTGAGTTTGTTCTTAAACTAGAAGCTAAGAACTAACAGGTGTATTCTGGAAAAGATGGCAGTAATTCTGCTATCTTAAATATTAAAACAATTGTCAAGAAGATATGTAATGTATTTCTAATAGCACCGAGTCGATTTATATTGCCTTCTTTTCATGGGATACGCTACGTTTCATTCTGATAAAGCAGATTTAGGCATGTGTGTAAATGTAATTCATGCTATGTTTGAAAACCAAGGCCAGTCCACCTTAACGTTTTGCCTGTTAAGTTATCGGGGTTTATTTGTTCATTTAAAAATGTTTACAGGTGAAACCAACACTGAAGACGTGAGGCAACTTAGAAAGATAGTAGCTGCCGCGGCCATACTAACAGAGAATACATCTACAACAATCATCGGCTGTTTCAGCTGCGAGAATAAAGCTTATACAGGATGTCCTTTCACTGAAAAGGACATTGGGAAAATGCCAAGGGGTGGCACCACATTCACCATGCGTGAGATTATGGAAACACAAGCCTGCTACATTCCTATGGCGAAAGACAACTATACGTGCCACAAAATCCATGTACTTGCAATCAAGGGAACTGCCAGAGAATCTGACCTCATGGATCTTCTACAGACTGAACCTGATTCTGCACACTTCAAAGACAGTGCTGGTAATACTCCACTGATGCTGGCATGTGTAGCTCGGAATGTCTCCAATACAGTTTCTGAGGCTTTGCTTAAAAGGTCTTCAAAAGAGTATGTCAATGTTGAAAACGAAGATGGTTTAACAGCTCTCCATTTTGCCGTTTTGAACAATCAGCCAGAATTAGTGGAGCTACTGATAACCCATGGAGCCGATATCAATGCAGGACGAGTGAAGGTGGGTGGACAACACTATGGTCTCACACCACTTCTGATGACTGTCATCTGCAACAGAACAGATGAGAACAGATGCTTGGATGTCCTTTTGCAATATAATCCTGATCTGGACGTGCAAACTGTACAAGAAGAAAACAGTGATATTAACAGCCTGTACTTTTACCTGGAGTGTGATTGTGGAGGATGTAAATCACGTGCACCAGCTTATGGTAATCTTTTACCACCCAGCAAAATCAAAACAGTGGCATGGGTGGCCCAAGGCCCAGCAGTCTACCATGCTACCTTGAACGATCTGCCAACAAGCCTGTCCACTCTGCTTGATAACTATGAAGCAGCAACAAGGCATTATGTCTTGTTTCATATGGAAACGTGTGAGGAATCCCTCAATCTGCTTGGAGTTGCAATAAGAAACATGAGAATTAAAACAATGAAAGTGTTGATTGAGAAAGAATCTTTGCTAGTCAATAAAAAGGAAGGCAATTTTCAGGGACACTTAAATGTAGCCCCATTGCACCTTGTGTTGATGAGGACTCGCTGTTTTGAGAACGCCTATGTCTGTGGATTGTGCGGAGAGACCATGACGTACAATGGAAACATTGTCATGAAGGTTCTAGACCCACTACTGGACACCCCCGTCATCGATGTGAATGCACGAATAGGAAATGGACTGCAGCACACACCTCTCATGATGGCTGTAGATAACGGCCACGAATACGCCATAGAGAAACTGTTAAACCGTGGGGCAGACCCAATGGCAGTTGATGCAAATGGTTGCACAGCTGTAGATCTGGCTTTGAAACATGGACATGACCTTTGTCTCAAGATTCTCAAAGTCTTGTTCAAAACTGGTCTGAGCCATGAGATCTATGGTCAACCTTTCGTCAATTCTTTGACTTTGAAAATAGTCAGTGACAAGAAGGACATTGACATATTTAAATTATTCCGTCTTGCGGGTGCCATCAGTGAATCTAATCGAGTTGCAATGTACAACAAGGTGCTGACGTCCCCAGAAGCCGTTGAACAGGATGCAAGCGAAGAAGAAAACAAAGAACAGTTCCTAATGGTGCTTCAAAAGGCGACGCCACTTCCCTTGAAGCTATCTACACAGATGTACTTCTCAGCTAGGACTGGAATAGAATCCCCACAGAATCGACCAGAGGCCGTGAAGGAGACATTCAGGAAGTTCATGGACAAAAACGATACATCGAACCAAACAGAAGACCAAGTCGTAAAGGTGAATGAACATGTGGAGCAGAAAGACAAGGCTAAAAGGAAGGCCAACAAAGAGCAAACATCCCCAAAGCCAAAAAGACAGAAAACAGATACTGTTTCTAAAAATACTAACTGTGGTTTAGATGAAAATTTGATTGAAGGATCGTGTTCTTCAGATGACGAAAAAGGGCTGCTAGAGCGCCTGTATAAGATGATGACAGACCTGCTAGACTTTAACCTGCGTCCTGTTGGTGTCTAGAAGCCTCAATGATGTTCTTGCTCCAAATCTTATTTTGAACGTTTTAATGAAATAATAAGAACAAAATAGACTTTTGAGACTAGAAGGGAACCAACATTTTACATTGGTCCTTTCTAGCATCAATTGGAGAGAGAGAGAGAGAGAGAGAGAGAGAGAGAGAGAGAGAGAGAGAGAGAGAGAGAGAGAGAGAGAGAGAGAGAGAGATTATGTGTGTGTGTGTGTGTGTGTGTGGCCCATGTTATCACCAGCATGGAATACCAGTGACTTCAGTGGCCTGATGCAGTCACTGACACTCAACGCACCACAAAGACAGCAGACAACAGGTGGGTGCCTTCCCATTGTGGACTTCGTGTCCCCATCCATGGTTGTGGAGGAGAAAGCGGTAATTTGAGGGGGTGTTTCCCTCAAACTGAACACAAAACCGAAGCTCAAAAAAGTGAGTCAGGCGATGTGGATCACCGCCAACAGACGCATCGTGGGGCATCTGATGGCGAAGCAGCCTGACTTTGACCCCAAGGCCTATCTCCAGTACACAGAGATCATAGGGGAACTGGCTGCCCGCTACACCTGGCAGTCGGTTCTCCTCTTTGATGAGGAATACCGGCAGAGGCAGACTAAGTTGGGCTTCCCCTGGGGCACAGACGCACCTCATCTCAGCACGGTCATGCTGCGGGACCGGCCTTCCCAGCCCCCTCCCCCGCGAAAGACACCCCATGGGACCACCACCAGCCGACGCCCCCTAGGACCAACAGGGAAGAAAATCTGCCTCCAGATCAACCGTGGAGGTTGCCATTACGGTGTTCGATGCCAGTTCGAGCATATCTGCACTACCTGTGGTAGCAGAGAGCATGGAGGCTCCCAGCACCGGGTGGGCGTCTCACCCAGCACCCCAGCAGCAACGCCTGGTTCTAGGGGTATCAGCAGCCGTGCCTAGGCACAATGCAGCAGACATCGGAGCCCCATGCAGCAGGCCCTACCCACTTTAGCCCTTTTCCAGCTACTGATCCTTTTACTTGTGGTTTCCTAGGAAACAAAGCATCATCCATCAGTCAACAGCTGTCTAGCTGGGAAGAAGAACTTGCTCAGGATAGGGACAGAGAACGTTTGCTTGATGGCATATGGAATGGATTTCATGTAATTGATAATCATCGCCTCATTAAACCAGCCCTTTTAAAAACCCATTCGTCTATTTTGCAGCATAGAGAACAAGTTGAGCAAGAGCTCGTAGATCAAATAAAGCTGTATTGTGGTTTGACAGAAATACAAAATTATCAACAACAGCAACTTTGTCAAAACATTGCCTCATCAGATGACTTTAGAAGGGCTTGAAATGAAAGAGAAGTTTATATGGGGATTGCTAAAAAGCGGAAAACAAAACAAACAACATGTGTTTGTTTTTAAGACACACACTGTTTCAGTCTAAAAGTAATAACATTATTGACATGCTGACTACTATGTCTACAAAAATCATTGTTACTATAAATTTCTTCTGTCAAAGTTTGTGCCTACCCTTTGTCCATCATTCCTTTTTGTGACTGATTTGGCTCCAGTTGTGCATCAGTTAAAGCAGGTGTGCATGTGTGTGTTTTGTAATGTACTTTATGTTACTTTATTTTCAGTATTCTATAAACATCTGCATATGTATGTTTGTAGGTGTATGCGTATTCGTGTGCTGTATAGTTTAACATGGCCAAAAAGAGTCTGGGGCGAATATTATTTCAGGTTGGTGTGTCTGTCTGCCCGTCTGAATATTTTTTTTTCCAAACCTACTGGACAGATTTTGATCGAATTTAGCAGAGACGTGTTTGCTATATTTTTTATTAGTTTGTTTTTAAAATTCACATGAGTCCAGTTTTCTTGCCAACTACCAAGTGGTTTTCAATCAAATTCGTTAGAGGCGTAAACACACCATTGAAAATATTTCATTTTAATGTTCATCATCTTGCTGATTGTCGTTGGTTTTTGTGTTGTGATGTTTTTTGCCAATTTCCCTGCATTTTAGGAAAAACCCTTCTTTGGTCAGTGCTGTCGTTTTGCTGAATCCCTGTGTGGGCCAGTCACTGACTGGACATTGAGACAGGGAAAGATAAAGAAGCGTAAACTCAGGGGACAGTGGAGGAGGGGGGAGCTCCACACTAGGTTTATTTTATGTTTCCTTTGCTTTCCATTTGGCTACTTCTATCTCCTCAGCTTTCTAATTTCTTATCTTCTTACTACCCCCCAAAGTGCAGCAGAATCTTCAACCTGATTAAGTTGGTTGCCTGAGGCGAAGAAGAAGAGAGCTACGCATGCAGGTGTTGATATTTGCACATGCGTCTGTTAGTGTGTCTTTTTGTTTTGTATCAGTTTGGCCAGATTCTCACTGTCAAAGTGCATTTCTAGTTTTGTGATTGTATGGGAACGACGGTTAGTTTAACGTCCTATTAGCACGACGCTCTTAAAGATGCGTTGGCTGAAGACGAAGTCTTCTTGGTATGAGGGTGAAAGATAAATTGTATGAAGACTAGAGTTTGTTATCAGAGGTCTGAATTTGATGTGAATGCGTCTCTGATGTTTTCTTTTTACCCGACCAGGCAGAATCTGGGACATAATTGTTTTGGGTCTGTGTGTGTGCGACTGTGTGTGTGTGTGTCTGTTAGTCTGGCATCTGTGTATCGATTTTTTTTTTTTTTTTAACTGTTGGAAGGAGTTTGATGGAATTTGGCAAAGATGTAAGTTGTTACCTTACTTATTGGTCCAGATTTCATAAAGGGGCACCCTGACGGATGAGGTTTTGCAAGAAACACGTCCAGATCAGCAGGAAAACACCCTTTACAGAGATCGCAAGACTCACTTTGCTCTGGTTTCCCAGAAATCAAGCCGTCAAAAAGGCGATTCCTCCTTGGCGGAGGTGTTGGAAGTCAAATTATTTCACCCAAAGAGAAGGCGTTTGCTGTCTCTTTTTGAATGGCCGCCTGTGTTTAGACCAAATCGTTTGCACGAACTTTTCGCAATACAAGACTTTTTATTATTTTTTTTAAATGTTTTATACAGTTTATCTAAAGGAGTTTCGCTCACAACAAAGGAAATAGCTCCTTTTTTTTTTTACTGCACTACAAAAAAAAAAGAAAACGCTTCAACCACAATGAGTGACCTCCACCCACCCCATCCAAAATGGCTACTCTCTCCGGCATCTCCGCCAAGGAAAAATCGCCGTTTTGACGGTTTAATTTCTAAGAAACCAGAGCAAAGTGATCGAAACGATCCTTGAAAAAGTTGTCTTTCTAGTGATCTCGACGTGTTTCTTGCAAACACTCATCCGTCCGAGTCCACCTTTAACCCTTTCGCCGCCAGCCATTTTTCAGCCAAAAAATACCATTAAACTTACATGGTTAGAGAGAAAAAAATCTGCAATATTGCAAATTCCTCTGTGACATGTATAGCATTAGGCCTATCCTGACCCCCCACAATTAAGAAAATAGGGTATTTGGATAACAGGCCCTGATTTGATGCTTTTTAGTTACATGGGTGTTAAACCATTGAGGTGCAAAAATGCGACATTGGCGGTGAAAGGGTTCAACACTACGTGGTGGGTTTTAATCCAATTTAGTAGAAGTGTAGTCACCTTATTGGCAAGGCTTCATTTCAGTTTCATTAACCTGTCGAGTTGTGCTGATTTTTATTGTGCCTCCACCCATACATGTATGGCGTGGAGCAGTTTGCGATCATTTGAGTCTGTCTTTTATACGTTGGTGTGGTTTTTTTCTAACTTTTTTTAATTTACTTTTTTGTTGTTGTATTGTCTGTCTGTGTTATATCTTTGGAATCGCTGACAGATTCACTTCAAATGTTGTGTTTGGATTCATCATGGTACCAAGATGGGCCCATAACAAATGTGATCCTGGTGATCTTGATCTTGAAGTTTGACATTGAAAACCGCAATTTCTTCTTGTGGCCATAACGTTGACATATTTGGAATCACAATGTTCAAACTTGCTATGTAGGTGCATTGCCTTATGGTAGTTCGAAATATAGAGTATCAATCAAGGTCAAGGGCAAGGTCAAGAACGTAGACTAACAACATTTATTTTTATTTTGTAGCCCTATCTTGAATAGTGTTGGGCTTATAGTGTTCAAACTTGGTATGTAGTTGAGTGTTGTAAAAAACAATAAAATATTGTGTACAGTTGAGATCAAGGTCAAGGTCAAGGATGCAGATCTTGCTTAGTCTGTATATCAGGAAATACCGTGGCCATATCTTAGATATTATTGGACTTAAAATATTCAAACTTGGTTTCGTGAATTTCTCTGATCGAATTGTCTTGAAACTATTTTTTTTTAATACATGACCTTTTCATTTTTATTATAAAATATTTTTTTTCTTTCTTTTGTTTTACTGTTGTTGCTGTTGAAGCTTCCTTTCTTCTCATCTGGCTTTGCTCATAATAGTGTTTGCTATGCATGCAATGATTTGTATATTGTTGTCGTATGCTCTATTGTTGAATTCTTTTCTTTTTTGTACTATTGATGATTATGCTTCATTTTTGGTGTGTTTATCTGTTTATTAACGTACCTTCATATGATTATGTGTTTTAGTAGTAGTAGTAGTAGTAGTAGTAGTAGTAGTAGTAGTAGTAGTAGTAGTAGTAGTAGTTAAATAAATTGTGGTGGAAGTCGGTTTTTTTCTTTTTTTCTTTGTTTGGTTGGTTGGTTTCTGTTTTGCTTGTTCTTATCACTGATGTTGGTGTTCTGCGTACCATGTCATTGTTATGTTACTGTGGCACTGTAGTAGTAGTAGTGGTAGTGGTAGTAGTAGTGATGGTGGTGGTGGTGGAGGTAGTAGTAGTAGTAGTAGTAGTAGTAGTAGTAGTAGTAGTAGTAGTAGTAGTAGTAGTAGTAGTAGTAGTAGTAGTAGTAGTAGTAGTAGTAGTAGTAGTAGTGGTGGTGTGGTGGCGGTGATGGTGGTAGTAAAAGTAATAGTAGTAGGTGTAGTAATGGTAATAGAAGAAATATATTGTAGTGAAAGAGGTGTTTTCCATTTATTTATGTGTATGTTTATTTCGTTGATTAGTTTTCTGTTCTGTTTGTTTTTATTGCTGATGTTGATGCTCTGCCTATCATGGCGTTGCTATATTACTGTGATGAATAGCATCACAGTATTTTATTTTTATTTAATCATTATTTTAGTTGATGGAGTTGGTCTTTAATTGTACCCGAGTGTACAGGTGAGGAAATTAATTACATCAATATTATTCATTTGTATTTTGTCTAGATTGTTGATGAGAAATAATGTCCGTTTCCATCTCTCTTTTGTTTCACCAGAAATTATATTCTCTTTGCATAATTGTGTGTACAGTACGAATTTGGAATTCATGCTGTGTGTTTGAGCGTTATGAATATGTGCTAGTGCTTTTTGTAAAGGGCTCACACATACGCACATGTAGACACACGCTCACGCGCGCACACACACAGTCGCACATATGACGAACGACAAACAACCAAAAATGGACCATAGTCAGAGACTTATGAAAGTGTTTCTATTTGTTTCCATAGAGCACGCAGTGGATGTTCATGCCCCGAGAAAGGCAGATACGGACTGCTGTCGCCGTATATCGCAAGATACGGACTGGTGTTGCCGTGTAGTGAAAGATACGGACTGCTGTCGCCGTGTAGTGAAAGATACGGACTGCTGTCGCCGTGTATTGAAAGATACGGACTGCTGTCGCCGTGTATTGAAAGATACGGACTGCTGTCGCCGTGTATTGAAAGATACGGACTGCTGTCCCCGTGTATTGAAAGATACGGACTGCTGTCGCCGTGTAGTGAAAGATACGGACTGCTGTCGCCGTGTAGTGAAAGATACGGACTGCTGTCGCCGTGTATTGAAAGATACGGACTGCTGTCCCCGTGTATTGAAAGATACGGACTGCTGTCTCCGTGTATTGAAAGATACGGACTGCTGTTGCCGTGTAGTGAAAGATACGGACTGCTGTTGCCGTGTAGTGAAAGATACGGACTGCTGTCCCCGTGTATTGAAAGATACGGACTGCTGTCCCCGTGTAGTGAAAGATACGGACTGCTGTCTCCGTGTAGTGAAAGATACGGACTGCTGTCGCCGTGTATGAAAGATACGGACTGCTGTCCCCGTGTAGTGAAAGATACGGACTGCTGTTGCCGTGTAGTGAAAGATACGGACTGCTGTTGCCGTGTATTGAAAGATACGGACTGCTGTCTCCGTGTAGTGAAAGATACGGACTGGTATTGCCGTGTAGTGAAAGATACGGACTGCTGTCGCCGTGTAGTGAAAGATACGGACTGCTGTCGCCGTGTAGTGAAAGATACGGACTGCTGTCCCCGTGTAGTGAAAGATACGGACTGCTGTCGCCGTGTAGTGAAAGATACGGACTGCTGTCGCCGTGTAGTGAAAGATACGGACTGCTGTCTCCGTGTATGAAAGATACGGACTGCTATTGCCGTGTTATGAAAGATACGGACTGCTGTCTCCGTGTATGAAAGATACGGACTGCTGTTGCCGTGTATGAAAGATACGGACTGCTGTCGCCGTGTAGTGAAAGATACGGACTGCTGTCGCCGTGTAGTGAAAGATACGGACTGCTGTCGCCGTGTATGAAAGATACGGACTGCTGTCGCCGTGTTATGAAAGATACGGACTGCTGTCGCCGTGTAGTGAAAGATACGGACTGCTGTCGCCGTGCTATGAAATATACGGACTGCTGTCGCCGTGTATTGAAAGATACGGACTGCTGTCACCCGTGTACTGAAAGATACGGACTGCTGTCATGCCGTGTATTGAAAGATACGGACTGCTGTCGCCGTGTAGTGAAAGATACGGACTGCTGTATGCCGTAAGTGTGAAAGATACGGACTGTTGTAAATCCGTGTATTGAAAGATACGGACTGCTGTCGCCGTGTAGTGAAAGATACGGACTGCTGTCGCCGTGTAGTTGAAAGATACGGACTGCTGTCTAAGTTAGTGTATCTTGAAAGATACGGACTACTGATGCTCGAACAGTGAAACCTACAGACTGGTTCTAGTGCTGAAAGTTTCAAAAAAGGTACACTCCAAAGAGAGAGAGAATCTCTGGAAAGGATCTTTCAAGGACCACATAACGAAACTGATCCAAGAAACGGACGTTTTCATGCCATAAGTATTATTCTTTATCGTGTGTTTTGTTCTGTGTGTGGCCCTGGATTTTTCAATGATCATGTATGTTTGTAGTGTAGATGGAAGACCAGGTAAAACTCGCTTGGGCGGGTCCTAAGCCCACCCCAATTTATCTCATAAATAAAGACGCTTTCAGTCAGGTTACACACTCACGAATGCTGGCATTATCATGGAATGCTGAATTTGTTTCATGAAGGCTTTAAATGAGACTGCCCACTCTCTTAACTTCATTTCATGAGATATCTGGCGTTAGGGCTTCTTACCCGCCCATGCGATTTTTACCCCGTCTTCCCCTAGCGGACATGTTTGACTGAATGTTAATAAATCTTTTGTTATTAATTTTAAATATGTCTTTGTGTGTAATATACTGCAGACACGAGAGCATGTGCTTCTGAATGGAGTTGTATGTATGAGTTTGTTTATCTAAGTTAGACGATAATCTTGTTCTTTACAATTACTGTTAATCGTTGTTGTTTCTGTTGGCGATGTTCCTATGTCTCAATGCTCATTAATACACATTACACATGTATTGCATGCTTAGAACCAAGGATAGAATGGAATGCTAGTCCCAGCGTAAATTACGTGTTATCCTTGTTAAATAAAGTGTGTGAAGTCTGTCCTCTCTCTCTCTCTCTCTCTCTCTCTCTCTCTCTCTCTTTCTTCTTTCTCTCTCTCTCTCTCTCTATATATCTCTCTATCTATCTATATATATATATATATATATATCTATCGAACAGAGACCTTTATTGGAGATAGTTTTGATTATGCTAGTGTGTTTATAGATTATGTCAAATTGTCAGCACCAGCAAAGAAACTTAGCACGCATGGTAGGCATTCAGGAGGCGTATTAGTAATGGTAAAGAAGAAATTTAGTCAGTTTGTTAAGCAAATCAATATTGATTGTGATAATGCTGTTGTAATGGAATGGATAAATGTGTGTTTGGAACTGCAAAATATATATTATATGTAGCATGTTATATAGCGCCTGAAGGCAGTCCAGCTTATGAAGGCAAAGAATAACTCTCTCTCTCTCTCTCTCTCTCTCTCTCTCTCTCTCTCTCTCTCTCTCTCTCTCTCTCTCTCTCTCTCTCTTTATGTGTCTCTCATTCTTGTGTGGGAATAATACAGTTTTCTTTCTGGGCTCTGTATATATGACAATAATTCTTTATCATTTAAAAACACATAAAATTAACTGGGATTACGATTGCATTGTGTGCATTTCGGAAGAAAAAAAAAGTTTATAGTCAGGACATTGAAAGCCCTTCTGCCAAGCTCATTAAGATCGGTTCAATAACTAAATCAATATGAATGAAGAAGAACGTAATTTCACATACACACACATGCATAAGCACGAAAACGTATACATGCACACATGCACGCGTACACAGAGAGAGAGAGAGAGAGAGAGAGAGAGAGAGAGAGAGAGAGAGAGAGAGAGAGAGAG
>CM065686.1:45078042-45088042 GCA_017654935.2 Phymorhynchus buccinoides
GTTGGGAAATCCGAGTGTGTTTATTTGGCAAAGTCCGCGATTTCGCCCGTAGTCTATTGACGGAGAGAACCACCTGTTCTGCTCTTATGTCATCAGATGATCTCCCTTACGGTCCAACATTATGCATATACATGTTCTGCTCTTATCTGTCATCAGATGATCTCCCTTACGGTCCAACATTATGAATATAGGCTGTTTGTTTTTCTTTCCAAGATTATGTGTATTATATACGCATAACATAAATCAGATACCAAAAGTAAGGATTGGATATATTGGAGGTTTGGTTTCCCTTTGGGGACCTTCTCCAACGCCATCTGTCCTCACATCCCTTTGGCTGAGAGAGTTGGGCTAGGCTTCTCCACTAAAAACACATTTTAGCCCGGCCCGCTGTGGTCCCAGGCCATATGGCCATAATGGGTAAGGTACGTAATATGTCCGGTGTTCAGTTGTTGTTGTTTGTGTGTGTGTGTGTGTGTGTGTGTGTGTGTGTGTGTGTGTGTGTGTGTGTGTGTGTGTGTGTGTGTGTGTGTGTCTCTTAAAAGTTTGTTGTCTTATTTAAGTTGTCTTCCTAAACATTCCTTGTGTCGTGTCTTATTATTTATAAAATGTGCATGCCAGGCAGCGAATTTCTTTGCTTTTTGTGAAGACAATAAAATGATTGATTAATTGATTGATTGATTGATTGACTGCTTACTCTGTTGAAACAGCCAAACGAAAGAGTGCGTTTGAATGAGCTTGAGAAAAGAAGCAGCCCGGACATAATCCGTGACCAGATCCAGATCCTAAGGCACAGTGTGCCCACTGTTGACACAAAGAAAGTGAGTACAGAGATAGATACTGGAATCTGCATAATCATTGAATAGATTAGTTCATGTATTTGACTTGAAAGCAACTGCTATGTATTCGATCGTAGCTCGTGCTAGTAGAATCGCCTATTCTACCAAATCGCGATCTCTGCCGTGACATTTACATGGATTTTTTTTTACTAAAGAGAAAGTGAGTACAGAGATAGATGCTGGAATCTGCATAATCATTGAATAGATTAGTGCATGTGTTGGACTTGAAAGCAACTGCTATGTATTCGATCGTAGTTTGTGCTAGTAGAATCGCCTATTCTACCAAATCGCGATCTCTGCCGTGACATATAGGGGAAGACGGGATAAAAAGCCCATGGGCGGGTAAGAAGCCCATGCCAATTATCTCATGAAATAAAGAAAATTTCAGTCACATTTTGCCCAAAGCCCATGCCAATTATCTCATGAAATAAAGAAAATTTCAGTCACATTTTACCCATGAGACTCGTCTCATGGGTAAAATGTCACTGAAATTTTCTTTATTTCATGAGATAATTGGCATGGGCTTCTTACCCACCCATGGGCTTTTTACCCCGTCTTACCCTACATGGTTTTTTTTTTACTGTTCTCTTTTATTTTATTTTAATATGTCCTGCGTATAAAACGTTTAGAGAGCAACTAATTCCCCCAAAATATACTCCAATCATCCCAATGCTTTTAAATTCTTTTTTAAAATTATTATTTACTGATATTAAAGCATGCGAAGTTAAGTTTGACGTCCTCTCAGCAAAGCCATACGCTAAAGCATGCTCATCTCTTTCTCTTTTTCTATCTAAAGCGTTTGCTTTTAGAAGTCAATCGCTTGTCTCTGGATAAATTCTTTTTCTCAAATTATATTTTCCCAATTTATGGATTATATGTATGTGCATGATTTTATTGTTCTAGTTTACATTTATTAATTGATAATTAAAAAAAAGTATCGATACGGGCAGAGAGGCCTAATCAATAAAAACATCAGACTTCAGACTTCTCTCTGTGTTTGTATGTAAGCGTATATGTTATTTCCCCTGTATTATCTATAAAACAGTTTACATACTTTTTCTGGTAACAATTCAAAGTCTACCACATCATAAATTTCAATCATTTATTTCCAGTAACCTCCACTCTAATGTGAATAATATCCCATAACTGTTATTGTTTACATATAATGATTTAAATAGGGTTATTCAATTTGCTCACTTGTCTGGTTTGCAAATAAAGTATAATGTAAAATGTGCCATTTTCTAACTGCAAATTAAATGCCTCAATTATTTTACACCCACCGTGATTTATGTCCCCCATTTTCATTCTCTTTCAAGCAAATGTTACTTATGTATTATCTGCTACATTTTTAACTGTGTAAGGTTTTTATACACGACTAAATTTTAATCCTTTTTTTTAACTTTTGTTTCAAATCTTTACGTTTTTAATTATATATTTTTAACTGTGATGTCACGTGGTCGGATTTTAAACTGTGATCTTATGTGCTCAAATTTTGACGTGGTGACAGCCATGACATGGCCGTAGCAGTCGACGGGGCTATAAAAATCAAATCAAATCAATCTGCACATTGCATTCAACATACTGTTCACATACACCAGAAACAGGTACAAATCTTGTTATATATATGCAATTACATCCAACATCTAGACCGTGTCTCGTTCAAAGCAATGCTTGATGCAACCATTCTTATGTTATAAAACTGATCTTGGGATCCCCAAGGTCTGACTATTTACCAATTCACTTATTGAGCCAGTGCCAATAACATGAGGCACTGCTGTGCACTGCCAGTGGGTGTATGTTTGTCAGGGGTGCATGTGGGTATGCCTGAAGCCTGAATTCAGGCAGTTTGATGCTGCTTCAGGCAGCTGAGTGCCTGAAGAAAGGGCTCTTAAACATGATATCATTCTTTTGTACATTAGGTTTCGGCAAGACAGTTCAGGCAAACGTTTTGGTCACTGCATGCATCCATGTAATATATCCAACACAGAATATTGGTCTACAAAACAGCATTGGAACCCACCGGGATCAGGCCATATGCCGACATACCCAAGGTAGCATATATTATAATACAGATCCAGCATTGGAACCTGACAGACAGGCCCATTTGCGTGAAAGAAAGGTGTTTTTCTTTTCCAATGCAGTTTAACCTTCTTCTTTTTTTATGCGTGGGGTTTTGTTTTCAGATTAGCTGAATTGAGAACACCAAACAACATCACTATGAGCCATGTGAGGCTAATGCCAAGTAAGGGCCGTGTGTGTGTGTGTGTGTGTGTGTGTGTGTGTGTGTGTGTGTGTGTGTGTGTGTGTGCGTGTGTGTGCGTGTGCGTGTGTGTGTGTGTGTGTGCGTGTGCGTGTGCGTGTGCGTGTGCGTGTGCCCGCGTGCGTGTGTGTGTGCTTGAATAATTGAATGTGTATACTATATTTTTTCCGTCTACCCAGTGTTTATTATCCCACCAAAAGGGGTTTAATTTTCTGGTAGTGTCATGTGCGCGTCTGTGTGTCTGTGCATCGATTATTGGAAAAGGTCTTGCATGGATTTTAATCAAATTTTGTGGAGTGGTAGGCATCTTAAATAGAAAAACAATCCCATTGATTCTCATGACCTTGCTGGTTGGTGGAGTTTTTCTTCAAGATTTTGTTTTTGTTTGAACCCTTTCAACACTAGCTATTCTTCAGCAAAAAATTTACCATTAAACTTACCTGGGTAGAGAAAAGATTTTGTCTGCAATATTGGGGATTCCTCTGTGACGTGCATAAAATAGGGCCTATCCTTACCTCACAAAATTAAGAACATAAGGTCACCGGATACCAGACCCTCATTTGATGCCTGTTAGTGACATGGATGTCAAATAATTGTGGTGCCAGCCAAGAGGCGACAGTGTCGATGACAGGGTTTTAACTTAATTAAGCATTGATGACTGAGGTTTTGTCATGGTCAAACTTGTGAAGTAATTTCAGCTATTAGTAAAAGAACAAGAGTACTGCCCTTTAAACAAGGGAGAAGTAATATTATGTCTCTGTCTGGTGGGGAGTTCAGGAGTGAGGGGGGGGGGGGGGGGTTAAGGTGTTTGATGTGATTCCAGATGGTTTGCACATGCAGTGATCAGTATGATTGGTTTGCATAATCGTATACATATGAGCTTGCATGCATTTTCCATGGTTCGAAAGTGGCCACGAGGGTGTTTTGACGTGTTTTAGTCAATTCTAAGTGGTTGGTTTATGGGTTGGTCAGTATGGTCATAACTTATAAGTGTATGCAAACATGGTTTATGCTTTTTAGGGCTGGAAAGTTATTAGAAGAGTATATTAAAGTGTTTGAAGGTAGTTCCACTTGGTTTGTTCATCTGCCTTTCAGTGACACCAATATACATAATTGTTTGTGATAGCATGCTTTTTATGCATTGTGACGGGTTACAAAGAGCCAAGGAGGATAGCCTAAGGGGGGTTGGAGTCTTGTCAAGGTCTTTGGTCCATGTGATAATCAGATTGGTTTGATAAGTATGTGCAAGTCTGCTTGACTTTCACTGTCACAGCGGATTTTTTGTTTGTCTCTGCTTCCTTCCAGAGAAATGTGGACTGCTGAAAAGGTATTTGTTATGCTATTTTGACCCGAAGGAATAAATAATTGTTAGATCCCACTTGCAAACTGTTCAAGCCCCAGAAGATAAGACCTTTAAGCTAAATATTGTTTTTTTTATTGTTGCGTTTAGATGTTGACCAAACTGATTTCAAAGTTCGCTTCAGCGGAGGTCATTGATGATGTACAGTTTGAGCACGTCAACACCTATTGCTTTGAGAAGAAAAATCATACGCACAGTCCAAACACATGTACATAAATATCACAAGGCTCTTTTCGATTAAATCAAATACTAAAAATTGCACACACACAAAAATAAAAAATAAAACAATTGCAAAAACGTTTGAAGTTTGAAAGTCATCATCGTAGAGATCGTGAGTGAAAACTATCACGCTAAGGTGACGCAAATAAGATTAATCTTATCATATTTTAAAGGCATAGGCATTAATATTTTAGAATGTTATGTTGCACTTCAGTATTGTCAACTTTCTGATGTGAATTAGCAGATTGTGCAAAGTGAGTTTGTTCTTAAACTAGAAGCTAAGAACTAACAGGTGTATTCTGGAAAAGATGGCGGTAATTCTGCTATCTTAAATATTAAAACAATTGTCAAGAAGATATGTAATGTATTTCTAATAGCACAGAGTCGATTTATATTGCCTTCTTTTCATGGGATACGCTACGTTTCATTCTGATAAAGCAGATTTAGGCATGTGTGTTAATGTAATTCATGCTATGTTTGAAAACCAAGGCCAGACCACCTTAACGTTTTGCCTGTTAAGTTATCGGGGTTGGTTTATTTGTTCATTTAAAAATGTTTACAGGTGAAACCAACACTGAAGACGTGAGGCAACTTAGAAAGATAGTAGCTGCCGCGGCCATACTAACAGAGAATACATCTACACAAATCATCGGCTGTTTCAGCTGCGAGAAAAAAGCTTATACAGGATGTCCTTTCACTGCAAAGGACATTGGGAAAATGCCAAGGGGTGGCACCACATTCACCATGCGTGAGAGTATGGAAACCCAAGCCTGCTACATCCCTATGGTGAAAGACAACTATACGTGCCACAAAATCCATGTACTTGCAATCAAGGGAACTGCCAGAGAATCTGACCTCATGGATCTTCTACAGACTGAACCTGATTCTGCACACTTCAAAGACAGTGCTGGTAATACTCCACTGATGCTGGCATGTGTAGCTCGGAATGTCTCCAATACAGTTTCTGAGGCTTTGCTTAAAAGGTCTTCAAAAGAGTATGTCAATGTTGAAAACGAAGATGGTTTAACAGCTCTCCATTTTGCCGTTTTGAACAATCAGCCAGAATTAGTGGAGCTACTGATAACCCATGGAGCCGATATAAATGCAGGACGAGTGAAGGTGGGTGGACAACACTATGGTCTCACACCACTTCTGATGACTGTCATCTGCAACAGAACAGATGAGAACAGATGCTTGGATGTCCTTTTGCAATATAATCCTGATATGGACGTGCAAACTGTAGAAGAAATATACTGTGATATTAACAGCCTGTACTTTTACCTGGAGTGTGATTGTGGAGGATGTAAATCACGTGCACCAGCTTATGGTAATCTTTTACCACCCAGCAAAATCAAAACAGTGGCATGGGTGGCCCAAGGCCCAGCAGTCTACCATGCTACCTTGAACGATCTGTCAACAAGCCTGTCCACTCTGCTTGATAACTATGAAGCAGCAACAAGGCATTATGTCTTGTTTCATATGGAAACGTGTGAGGAATCCCTCAATCTGCTTGGAGTTGCAATAAGAAACATGAGAATTAAAACAATGAAAGTGTTGATTGAGAAAGAATCTTTGCTAGTCAATAAAAAGGAAGGCTATTTTCAGGGACACTTAAACGTAGCCCCATTGCACCTTGTGTTGTTGAGGACTCGCTGTTTTGAGAACGCCTATGTCTGTGGATTTTGCGGAGAGACCATGACGTACAATGGAAACATTGTCATGAAGGTTCTAGACCCACTACTGGACACCCCCGTCATCGATGTGAATGCACGAATAGGAAATAGACTGCAGCACACTCCTCTCATGATGGCTGTAGATAACGGCCACGAATACGCCATAGAGAAACTGTTAAACCGTGGGGCAGACCCAATGGCAGTTGATGCAAATGGTTGCACTGCTGTAGATCTGGCTTTGAAACATGGACATGACCTTTGTCTCAAGATTCTCAAAGTCTTGTTCAAAACTGGTCTGAGCCATGAGATCTATGGTCAACCTTTCGTCAATTCTTTGACTTTGAAAATAGTCAGCGACAAGAAGGACATTGACATTTTTAAATTATTCCGTCTTGCGGGTGCCATCAGTGAATCTAATCGAGTTGCAATGTACAACAAGGTGCTGACGTCTCCAGAAGCCGTTGAACAGGATGCAAGCGAAGAAGAAAACAAAGAACAGTTCCTAATGGTGCTTCAAATGGCGACGCCACTTCCCTTGAAGCTATCTACACAGATGTACTTCTCAGCTAGGACTGGAATAGAATCCCCACAGAATCGACCAGAGGCTGTGAAAGAGACACTCAGGAAGTTCATGGACAAAAACGATACATCGAACCAAACAGAAGACCAAGTCGTAAAGGTGAATGAACATGTGGAGCAGAAAGACAAGGCTAAAAGGAAGGCCAACAAAGAGAAAACATCCCCAAAGCAAAAAAGACAGAAAACAGATACTGTTTCTAAGAATACTAACTGTGGTTTAGATGAAAATTTGATTGAAGGATCGTGTTCTTCAGATGACGAAAAAGGGCTGCTAGAGCGCCTGTATAAGATGATGACAGACCTGCTAGACTTTAACCTGCGTCCTGTTGGTGTCTAGAAGCCTCAATGATGTTCTTGCTCCAAATCTTATTTTGAACGTTTTAATGAAATAATAAAAACAAAATAGACTTTTGAGACTAGAAGGGAACCAACATTTTACATTGGTCCTTTCTAGCATCAATTGGAGAGAGAGAGAGAGAGAGAGAGAGAGAGAGAGAGAGAGAGAGAGAGAGAGAGAGAGAGAGAGAGAGAGAGAGAGAGAGAGAGAGAGAGTATGTGTGTGTGTGTGTGTGTGTGGCCCATGTTATCACCAGCACGGAATACCAGTGACTTCAGTGGCCTGATGCAGTCACTGACTCAACGCACCACAAAGACAGCAGACAACAGGTGGGTGCCTTCCCATTGTGGACTTCGTGTCCCCATCCATGGTTGTGGAGGAGGAAGTGGCAATTTGAGGGGGTGTTTCCCTCAAACTGAACACAAAACCGAAGCTCAAAAAAGTGAGTCAGGCGATTTTTGACCCCAAGGCCTATCTCCAGTACACGGAGATGATAGGGGAACTGGCTGCCCGCTACACCTGGCAGTCGGTTCTCCTCTTTGATGAGGAATACCGGCAGAGGCAGGCTAAGCTGGGCTTCCCCTGGGGTACAGAGATGATAGGGGAACTGGCTGCCCGCTACACCTGGCAGTCGGTTCTCCTCTTTGATGAGGAATACCCGCAGAGGCAGACTAAGCTGGGCTTCCCCTGGGGCACAGAGATGATAGGGGAACTGGCTGCCCACTACACCTGGCAGTCGGTTCTCCTCTTTGATGAGGAATACCCGCAGAGGCAGACTAAGCTGGGCTTCCCCTGGGGCACAGAGATGATAGGGGAACTGGCTGCCCGCTACACCTGGCAGTCGGTTCTCCTCTTTGATGAGGAATACCGACAGAGGCGGGCTAAGCTGGGCTTCCCCTGGGGCACAGACGCACCTCATCTCATGATCAAACTTCAAGATCAAGATCACCAGGATCACATTTGTTATGGGCCCATCTTGGTACCATGATGCATCCAAACACAACATTTGAAGTGAATCTGTCAGCGATTCCAAAGATATAACACAGACAGACAATACAAAAATAAAAAAGTAAATTAAAAAAAGTTTTTAAAAACCCACCAACGTATAAAAGACAGATTCAAATGATCGCAAACTGCTCCACGCCATATATGTATGGGTGGAGGCACAATACAAATCAGCACAACTCGACAGGTTAATGAAACTGAAATGAAGCCTTGCCAATAAGGTGACTGTTTAAAGGTGGACTCGGATGGATGAGTGTTTGCAAGAAACACGTCGAGATCACTAGAAAGACAACCTTTTCAAGGATCGTTTCGATCACTTTGCTCTGGTTTCTTAGAAATTAAACCGTCAATGACTGCTGTCCCCGTGTAGTGAAAGATACGGACTGCTGTCTCCGTGTATGAAAGATATGGACTGGTATTGCCGTGTTATGAATGTTACGGACTGTCTCCGTGTATGAAAGATACGGTCTGGTATTGCCGTGTTATGAAAGTTACGGACTGCTGTTGCCGTGTAGTGAAAGATACGGACTGCTGTCCCCGTGTAGTGAAAGATACGGACTGCTGTCGCCGTGTAGTGAAAGATACGGACTGCTATCGCCGTGTAGTGAAAGATACGGACTGCTGTCGCCGTGTTATGAAAGATACGGACTGCTGTCGCCGTGTTATGAAAGATACGGACTGCTGTCGCCGTGTAGTGAAAGATACGGACTGCTGTCGCCGTGCTATGAAAGATACGGACTGCTGTCGCCGTGTTGTGAAAGATACGGACTGCTGTCGCCGTGTAGTGAAAGATACGGACTGCTGTCGCCGTGCTATGAAATATACGGACTGCTGTCGCCGTGTAGTGAAAGATACGGACTGCTGTCGCCGTGTAGTGAAAGATACGGACTGCTGTCGCCGTGTAGTGAAAGATACGGACTGCTGTCGCCGTGTAGTGAAAGATACGGACTGCTGTCGCCGTGTAGTGAAAGATACGGACTGCTGTCGCCGTGTAGTGAAAGATACGGACTGCTGTCGCCGTGTAGTGAAAGATACGGACTGCTGTCGCCGTGTAGTGAAAGATACGGACTGCTGTCGCCGTGTAGTGAAAGATACGGACTGCTGTCGCCGTGTAGTGAAAGATACGGACTGCTGTCGCCGTGTAGTGAAAGATACGGACTGCTGTCGCCGTGTAGGGAAAGATACGGACTGGTGATGCTCGAACAGTGAAACCTACAGACTGGTTCTAGTGCTGAAAGTTTCAAGAAAGGTACACTCCAAAGAGAGAGAGAATCTCTGGAAAGGATCTTTCAAGGACCACATAACGAAACTGATCCAAGAAACGGACGTTTTCATGCCATAAGTATTATTCTTTATCGTGTGTTTTGTTCTGTGTGTGGCCCTGGATTTTTCAATGATCATGTATGTATGTATGTAGGGGAAGACGGGGTAAAAAGCGCACGGGCGGGTAAGAAGCCCACCCCAATTATCTCATGACATAAAGAAAATTTCAGTCAAATCTGCCCATGAGACGAATGCTAGACATTAAGGCTCGTCTCATGGGCAAAATGAGACTGAAATTTGCTTCATTTCATGAGATAATTGGGGTGGGCTTCTTACCCGCCCATGCGCTTTTTACCCCGTCTTCCCCTAAGTGTGATTGTTTGACTGAATGTTAATAAATCTTTTGTTATTAATTTTAAATATGTCTTTGTGTGTAATATACTGCAACACGAGAGCATGTGCTTCTGA
>CM065686.1:45093042-45103042 GCA_017654935.2 Phymorhynchus buccinoides
TTAGGTTAGGGTGGTAGAGGTTAGGGTGAGTGGTGTTGTTCAGCCTAAAAGGCCAGCCACACAACATATGATTCGCATCTGAATGCGATGCGATTGTGACGATGAGAGTTATGATTCACGTGAAATTCGAGTATTTTGTCCACTGTCGTATTGTGAACGAAAATAGCCGAATTATTTTTAGACGGAAATATTTCACGCGAATCATGACTCGCGTGCCCATGCCCAGTCGGATCGCGACCCCCATACGATTTTACGCGTGTGTGGCGCTGGCTTAAGGCATGGATGGTGAGGGAAAGTGTGGGGGGGGAAGAGGGGGGGAGGGGCTGCATGACAAAATGAAATAAAAAAGATGTGAATGTGAGTTGTTATCATTGGTGCGCGACACTCTCCTTTGTGCTGGTTCATTTGAAGACAAGCTTCCCCAGAGGAAGAGGTGAGTGAACAAAACATTGAAACGTTGGGAAATCCGAGTGTGTTTATTTGGCAAAGTCCGCGATTTCGCCCGTAGTCTATTGACGGAGAGAACCACCTGTTCTGCTCTTATCTGTCATCAGATGATCTCCCTTACGGTCCAACATTATCAATATAGCCTGTTTGTTTTTCTTTCCAAGATTATGTGTATTATATACGCATAAGATAAATCAGATACCAAAAGTAAGGATTGGATATATTGGAGGTTTGGTTTCCCTTTGGGGACCTTCTCCAACGCCATCTGTCCTCACATCCCTTTGGCTGAGAGAGTTGGGCTAGGCTTCTCCACTAAAAACACATTTTAGCCCGGCCCGCTGTGGTCCCAGGCCATATGGCCATATGGGTAAGGTAATGTCCGGTGTTCAGTTTTCACTGGTCACCCCACTGCGTACAGCTTACACATTCTGATTACGGAGGAGCTCCATTATTTGGAAGATTGTTTTCTTTAAAGGCAGGAGAATGGGCCAATAAGCCAGAAAGATAGTAGATGATACAAAGCAGGATGAATATGCGTATGCTGTCGGGGATCCGTACACAGAGGAGAGCATTGACAAGCTGGAAGCGGTCCAGCGCATGGGCAGCTCGCTTTGTGCTGAACCAGTATAGGCCGACGTCTAGTGTGACCACCATGCTGGACAAGCTGGGCTGGGAAACGCTGGAGAGCAGACGGCAGAGGACCAGGCTCTCCATGCTGTACAAAAGCTCCGCGCTGTCCACTCGGCATCGGCAACGGCGTGGACACCATCTCCAGTTCCAACGCATCCAGTGCCGCACCAAATATCGGTCAAACTCTTTTCTCCCAAGAACCATCAGGGAGTGGAACGACCTGCGGCAGGACACCCTCGACACCTTCACTGCTGACGCCCCCTGTGTGTCAGTAGTGCAGGACCAACAATAATCCATCAAGCGCCCCTTCCCCCCCCCCCCCTCCCCCCCCCCCCCTCCCCCCCCCCCCCCCAGCTTCCCTCCACCATCTGTCCCTTCAATATTACAACAAACAAACACCTACACGACAAGTGCAAAGTGACGTTATTTTATTCACAAGAGACAAAACAAAACTACTGGATATTTCGGCGAATGCGCCTTTATCAACACAGACAAACAATTAAACAGCAAACAGCAAGCAACAGAAGGAGGATCAAAATAAAAACAATACTTCCCCTCTACAGTCCAATGCGTAAATGATCAATATTAGTTAAGCAGGCATGTCCGCAGTAAAGAACAGACAGACCGGCCCCCCATTTTTCAGTCTTTTTTTCTCCAAAGGAGCCAGAATGGTCAACATACTGACCGTGGGCCCTGAAGAGAAGACGAAGAGAAGAAGCAAAGGGAAGAGGCAAAGTCAAAGAGAGTGGCGGATAAGAGGAAGTTGCAAGCACAAACTTAAAAAAGGTGGAGGTGTATATGTCAATATTTGCCGATAAACGGCAGGTGGACATTACTGGAAGAATTATTTTTTACGAAAGACCCTCCAGTATCCCCACGGGGAGAGACTCGTGGAGGAGGCGGGGTCGTCCATCTCCCCGTACGAAGGCACGAGGCATACACACACTGCCTCAACATAGTATTCCAGACGGAGTATATTCGGTAATTTCTGATCTGCTGCTCTTTCCCTCCTGCTCTTTTTTTTCTTCTCATTTTCATCTGGTCTCCGCACCTCAAGTGTGCCTCTCTCTTAACATTGTACCTTATAGCTGTCGAGCAAATTATGTGAAACAAAGGTTTCATTGCAGTCTAGACCCCGTGACGCGCCACGGTTATGTCCTTTGGTTTTTTTCTGGGTTGCTGTGACCCGCATTCGAATTTCCCCATATTCAAATTGAGGCTGCTCTTTAAACTGATGTCACTTTCAAGTTGGGGTCATTTATATGGGAGTCAGACTTGGTCAAAACAAGATTTATTTCCAGTTATAAGAGGGGAAACACGTGATTCCCGTGATTTTGACACGTGATCCGTGTGGATGTTTAACCCTTGAATTTGAGTGGGGTTTTGTTTTCAGATTAGCTGCGCCAAGGACAACCAACAGCATCAACATGAGCCTTGTAAGGCTAATACCAGGTAAGGGCAGTGTCTGTGTGTGTGTGTGTGTGTGTGTGTGTGTGTGTGTGTGTGTGTGTGTGTGTGTGTGTGTGTGTGTGTGTGTGTGTGTGTGTGTGTGTGTGTGTGTGTGTGTGTGTGTGTGTGTGTGTGTGTGTGTGTGTGTGTGTGTGTGTGTGTGTGTGTGTGTGTGTGTGTGTGTGTGTGTGTGTGCGTGTTTGTGTGTGTGTGTGTGTGTGTGTGTGTGTGTGTGTGTGTGTGTGTGTGTGTGTGTGTGTGTGTGTGTGTGTGTGTGTGTGTGTGTGTGTGTGTATACGTGTGTGTTTGTGTGTGAATAATTGAATGTGTATGTTATATATTTCTTGTGTGGCCCAGGGTTTAGGCTATTATCCCACCAGACGGGGGTCATGTTTACGGTAGCGTCGTGCGCGCGCCTGTGTGTCTGTGCGTCGGTTAGTTTAAAAAGTATTGGATCGAATTTAATCAATTTTGGTGGAGTGGTAAGCATCTTAGATGGGAAGAGTCCTGTTGTTTTTTCTTGACATTTCTAGTTATTGCTAATATTGTAGATTCCTGTCCAAGCATTAATCAATGAGATGTTCATGGTGTAAGCTAACGAACTCTATGCATTAGTAAATTAAAAAAATACAGAGTACAGCCCCGTTAACGCTTTCAATCCTGGAGAACGGTTATCCGTTTTGCAGGAGCTATTCCTTTCAATCCTGGAATAAGAAAAACATTCTCCAGGGTAAAAACAGCAACACTCCTTTCCTTCTGCCAAGAGCATGGTAAATCGGGCTTGGCAGTGTGTTTTGAACTTCCCATGATTCATGTCATCAATGTACCTGGCTAAAGGCTACTCTTGACCTAGCCGTTAACAAGTCTGTGTTTTGTACATAAATCTGTTTATTCTCCATAAAATCAAATACTAAAGAATTGGAGGGGAAACAAAGTTGTACAATTTGCAACGGCAACATGGCAAATCTCAACTGAAGTTTCTATTCATCAAATGTGTTGCCAGGACGGTTTGGCTCTATCAAAATCATTTGTGAAGGGATGAAGCATGGTATGTCAGTGCGGCAGTTTTGTAAAGGTTCATATCAGGGCTATGGGATGAAGGAAACATTGGAGGTACAATGTCCACAATATATGTACATATATTTACATGTTTACAATTTGAAAAGCTTGGAAATCAATTAAAAATCTTCGTGGTAGAGATTATTGAGTGAAAACTATCACAACATGGTGAGGCAAGTAAGCAGTCTTCTCAGACTTTAAAGGCATAGGCATTGATATTTCAGAATGTTATGTCGCATGTCTGTATTTTGAACTATCTGCTGTCAATTATCAGATTTTGTAAGGTCAGTTATAGACCCACTTATACTAGAAGCTAAGAATTCACGGGTGTATTTTGCACCAAAAGAAATGGTGATTCAGCAGTTAACTATTTTTAAAAAAAACAATTGTCAAGAGGGTCTGTATTTCATTTATAATAGCATTAAGTCGATCTATTTTGCCTTCTTGTCATAAAATACGCTACATTGTATTGTGATAAAGCAACATTAGGTCTGAGTGATAACGTAATTTATGCTAAATTTGAAAACCACGGCCAGGCCACTTTCTCTTTTTGCCTGTTAAATTATGAGTGTTCTTTTTGCGTTAATTTTACAGGTGCAGCCAACATTCAAGAAGTGAGGACACGTAGAAAGGAAGAAGTTGCCAAGGCCATAAAAAGGGATAATGCATCTCTAAAACCCAACGGATGTTTCATCTGTGAGGGAAAACCTTTTGCAGGATGTCCTTTCACTGAAAAGGACATTGGGAAAATGCCAGAGGGGGGCACCACATTCACCATGCGTGAGATTATGGAAACCCAAGCCTGCTACATTCCTATGGTGAAAGACAACTATAAGTGCCAGAAAATCCACGTGCTTACAATTATGGGAACTGCCAGAGAATCTGACCTCATGGATCTTCTACATACTGAACCTGATTCTGCGCACTTCAAAGACAGTGCTGGTAATACTCCACTGATGCTGGCATGTGTAGCTCGGAATGTCTCCATTACAGTTTCTGAGGCTTTGCTTAAGAGGTCTTCAAAAACGTATGTCAATGTTGAAAACGAAGATGGTTTAACAGCTCTCCATTTTGCCGTTTTGAACAATCAGCCAGAATTAGTGGAGCTACTGATAACCCATGGAGCCGATATCAATGCAGGACGAGTGAAGGTGGGTAGACAACACTATGGTCTCACACCACTTCTGATGACTGTCGTTTCCAACAGAACAGATGAGAACAGATGCTTGGATGTCCTTTTGCAACATCATCCTGATCTGGACGTGCAAACTGTAGAAGAAGAAAACAGTGATATTAACAGCCTGTACTTTTACCTGGAGTGTGATTGTGGAGGGTGTAAATCTCGTGTAACGGCTTATGGTAATCTTTTACCACCCAGCAAAATCAAAACAGTAGGCCTACCAATGGTGGACCAAGGCCCAGCAGTTTACCATGCTACCTTGAACAATCTGCCAACAAGTCTGTCCACTCTGCTTGATAACTATGAAGCAGCAACAAGGCATTATGTCTTGTTTCTGATGAAAACGTGCGAGGAATCCCTCAATCTGCTTGGAGTTGCAATAAGAAACATGAGAATTAAAACCATGAAAGTGTTGATTGAGAAAGAATCTTCACTAGTCAATAAAAAGGAAGGCAAGTTTCAGGGACACTTAAACGTAGCCCCATTGCACCTTGCATTGATGAGGAATCGCTGTTTTGAGAACGCCTATGTCTGTGGATTTTGCGGAAAGACCATGACTTACAACGGAAACATTGTCATGAAGGTTCTAGACCCACTACTGGACACCCCCGTCATCGATGTGAATGCACGAATAGGAAATAGACTGCAGCACACTCCTCTCATGATGGCTGTATATAACGGCCACGAATACGCCATAGAGAAACTGTTAAACCATGGGGCAGACCCAATGGCAGTTGATGCACATTGGAACACGGTTGTAGATCTGGCTCTGAAACACGAATTTGATATTTGTCTCAAGATTCTCAAAGTCCTGTTCAAAACTGGTGTGAGTCATAAGATCTATGATCAATCTTTCGCCAGTTCTTTGACTTTGAAAAAAGTAAGTAAAAAGAGAGACATCACAGTTTTCACCTTGTTCCACAAAGCAGGTGCCATCAGTGACTCCAATCGAGTTGCAATGTACAACGCGATGTCCACGCCCCCAGAAGCATTTGAAGAGGGTGTGGATGAGAGAGAAAAGAGGGAAGCGTTCCGAAAGGTGCTTGAAAAGGCAACGCCATTTCCCTTGAAGCAATTTGTTCAGATGTACCTGTCAGCCAAAGCAGGCGTTGAATCCCCACAGAATCGACCAAATGCCGTGAAAGAGACACTCCGGAAGTTCATGAACAAGAAAGAAACATCGAACCAAACAGAAGACCAGGCTGGAAGGTTGAATGACCATGTCAAGCAGAAAGACGAGGCTAAAGGGAAAGCCAACAAAGAGAAAACGTCCCTAAAGCAAAGCAGTTGTGGCCAAGTTGAACATTCGACCACAGAATCGTGTTCTTCAGATGACGAAGTCGGGCAGCTAAAGCTCCCGTGTGAGATCGTGCACGATCTGCTCCACTTTTACCTGTGTGGTGTTGGTGTCGAGCTTGAATAATCTACAGATTACAATTCGTGCTTTTTTAAATTTTCTAATGGAAAAGGCCCTACACGAAAGTGGACTGAGATCGAAATAGGTGTGACATGGTACCAGACCTGCTCCATTCAGCCTTGTACCTAGTTGGTGTCAAGCCTCAATGATGTTCTAGCTCCAGATCCTTCTTTTGAACTTTAAATAATAAGACAAGTATAGTCTCCAAAGACTAGGAGTAGGAGGCAGCCAATTTATATATATATATTGTTTTTGCTTGCTTTCTACAATAACTTGTAGACATAGAAAGGTGTGTTTTTTGTGGTTGTGGTTTTTGTCTTCTCGTTCTCTCATTTTATTGATGTTTCGGCTTTGTGTGCGTGAGAGAGAGAGAGAGAGAGAGAGAGAGAGAGAGAGAGAGAGAGAGAGAGAGAGAGAGAGAGAGAGAGAGAGAGAGAGAGAGAGAGAGAGAGAGAAGAGAGAGAGAGAGAGAGAGAGAGAGAGAGAGAGAGAGAGAGAGAGAGAGAGTGGTGGTGGTGGGGGGGAAGAATGTTCAAAGACGGTTAAAACATTTTTATAATTAAAACTTATACTCTCCAAAGATGTGAGGCTCTTAGTATTAATACACAGATAACATCCGAGTACACAGGGTGCCACTTTATTTTTATTTATTTTTTTTATTAAAGAAAGGTGATGGGTTAGTTTTTTTGTTATGAAGAGTTCAGTTCAGGGTGAGTTTAACGTCCCATCGCCAGTTGGCCGTAGGGGCACGTGTGCAATGAAAATGGCACACAAGTATTTTTTTATAACCGCATAACTTACAATATAGAGATACATACAATGAAATTGTTTGTCAAAATATGACACCGTCAGAGCGATTATAATCCATGTAAGATAACATTGTTTTATAGTTTGACCAAAGCGAAGGAGCTTTTTCTCTTATGCAAGCAATGTGAAAGTACTATTAGAATATACGTTTATTTTCTGGTAATCAAGAATTGCTTTGATTAAATACTGAAAGTTAGCAAGGCTAGATCCCCGCGGGGATACCAGGGGTCTTTCGTAAAAACTAGTTCCCCCACCTTCTGGACGTTCTGTGCTTGTAACTTCCTCTGATCTGCCACTCTTTTTGACTCTGCCTTTTTCTTTTGATTTCTGTCATCTACTGTCTTTCTGGCCCATTCTCCTGCCTTTTGTTCCAAAACATTCTTACAAATAGTGTTTCTCCTTTGAGGTCCTCCGAAATCGGAATGTGTCGGCTGTACGCAGCGGGGAGACCAGTGAAAACTGAAAACCGGACACGTACGTACCTTACCCATTATGGCCTTTTGGCCTGGGAACGCAGAAGAAGAAGGGCTAGAAGTGAAAATTAATTGCCAACGATGAACAAAGAGGCAGCACCCCTTTTCTTTGAAGCAATACTCTGTTTTACAATCCAGAAGCAACAAAGTATTATTTATAATACAATGAGAGACTTAGTGCGATTGTTTTCACGCCAGAGGGCATGACGCTCGTGTGGGGCTAATCCTCTCTATATTCTTAGTTGGGGATAAAGAAAATGAGAGAGAGAGTGAGTAGTCCTACCATCTGTCTCTCTCTCACTACGCCCAACTAAGAAAATCGCGTGATAAGCCCCTAGTGCATTGACTGCCCTCTGGCGTGACAAATATCGCCATAGGTCGACCATTATTGACACACTGATTACTGTGCCTAAAAACATCATATAGACTATGTTGGGTTTTGTTTTACAAAGTTTGTGCTTAGGCCTACCCTTTATCAATCATTACCTTTTGTGACTAATGGGGTGGTTACACAAAGGGATACCCATATACCCATGAGCATAGTCCTTCAGAACGATTTATTGTTGACATCTCTGTTTCTCATCTGTTGTTATCTGGGACATATTTGTAAAGAAAATAAACAGCATTTATAATGTACCATGGACGTTAATGTGCTTAAGCACACTGGTGACATCTATGTATATGTGGCTTCACATAATATGTGCGTGAGTTAGAGCAAAGTGTGCCTGAGTGTAGGTTTTGTAATTTCATTGACATTACTTTCTGTCAATATTACATAAGTGTGTGTGTGTGTGTGTGTGTGTGTGTGTGTGTGTGTGTGTGTGTGCGTGCGTGCGTGCGTGTGTGTGCGTGCGCGCGTGTGTGTGTGCGCGCGTGTGCGCGTGTGTGCGCGTGTGTGTGCTGTGTACTGTGTGCGTGCGCGTGTGTGTGCTGTGTACTGTGTGCGTGTGCGTGTGTGCGTGCGTGTGTGCGTGCGCGTGCGTGTGCGTGCGCTGTGTATATTTAGTGAGGAAGAAGGGAAAATCGTATGAGTTATCAGTTCACACAGGTCTGAATTTGAACTCGACAGTCTGCGTTAATCCTTTCTCCGCCAAAGTCGCATTTTAGCACCACAGTGATTTGGTTTAAATAGCATTTTATTTCTGAAAGTCACAAATGAAAATCAACAATGATCATTTGATAGGGCAACAAGAAGACAAAAAGCCCTATCTTAAAGAAAAATCACCACAATGATTTAACACCTATGTCATTAAACTACATCAAATTGGGGTCTATTATCCAAAGACCCTATTGTCATAGTTTTGGGAAGTAAGGATAGACCTTATTTTATGCATATGTCACAGAAGATTCCCCAAATACTGCAGATGGATTTTGTTCTCTACTTAGGTAAATTTAAAGGAAACTTTGGGCTGAAATATGGCTGGCGGTGAAAGGGTGAAAGGCGGTGAGGTGTGTGAATGCCCCCTTTTTTCTTCTTCGTTTTCCACCCAGCCAGACAAACGTCTGGGATATATACTGTTTCCATATTGTTTGCATTTTAGCACCTGTGTGTCTCTGTGTGTCTGTGTGTGTGTCTGTTTGTAGGTTTTCCAGTTTAGTTTTTCGTGTTTTATTTACTTTTTATGTTTTTTATTTTGCTTTATATTCTCAATGCCAATTATGGCGTGATTTTGTACAAACCAGCGTTTAGAGTAGGAGCAGGGCTACCAAACCGCTCAGAGTATTGGATAGTAGAAAATGAATGTACCGCAACTTCTGTTTTGTATATGTTTCTCCCCCTCTCTCTCCCCTCTCTCTCTCTCTCTCTCTCTCTCTCTCTCTCTCTCTCTCTCTCTCTCTCTCTCTCTCTCTCTCCCTCTCTCTCTCTCTCTCTCTCTCTCTCTCTCTCTCTCTCTCTCTCTCTCTCTCTCTCTCTCTCTCTCTCAAGGGTTGTATAACTATTGTCAATAAATAATTGTCATTTGTCATTGTCATTAAATAATTCCTTGTACTTTTTTCTTTTATATACTCTATTGTTTTTGTCTTCCATATTAATGTTTCATTTATGTTAAGATTGTTATTTTTTTGCCTCAGGGCTGATTGTGAAAAAACACCCTTAGATCTCATATGCTTATATTATGCTCTTCTGAATATCTTGTTGTAAATAATGTCTTGATATTTCTGTTTGATTGACTATCGTTTTTGTCTTCCGTGTTAACTTTTTCTTTTATGTTATGGTTGTTAATTTTCTTGGCATCAGGGCTGATTGCCAAAAAAGCATTATAGCTCATAGGCTTATAGTTCTTCTGAATACCGTGTTGTGAATAACGTCTCTTTGATTGACTCTATTGCTTTTGTCTTCCATGTTATGTTTTCATTAAATTTATTTTGTAATTGTTAATTTTTGTTCCTTCGCCTTGTGTCTGATTGTTATAAACGTGTCATATCTCATATGTTTATATCATAATACAGCTTTAATAAAATTCCGTTTTTTCGTTTCATTTCATTTCGTTTCGATTCAGTCTCCTCCTCTCCGTCCCTTGTCTGTCTCCTGAGAGA
>CM065686.1:45113042-45140542 GCA_017654935.2 Phymorhynchus buccinoides
TGGTTTGGTTAGATTTTAAAAATATTAAAGGAACGATTCCTGGTGGTTAGAATTAGCCAGGTTTTGCATACAATTACCAGTTGAAGGTGGGTTTTATCACTTGACAAGAACGTTTTTCCATAGGGGAAGACGGGGTAAAAAGCGCATGGGCGGGTAAGAAGCCCACCCCAATTATCTCTTGAAATGAAGCAAATTTCAGTCTCATTTTGCCCATGAGACGAGCGTTAATGTCTAGCATTCGTCTCATGGGCAAATTTGACTGAAATTTTCTTTATTTCATGAGATAATTGGGGTGGGCTTCTTACCCGCCCATGCGCTTTTTACCCCGTCTTCCCCTAATAGTAAAGTTTCTTGGGGTTAGAATTAACCGGGATTTGCTTGGTCACCAACGACCAGTTTAACCCTTTCATCGCCACTGTCACCTCTTGGCACCACAATGATTGAACACCCATGTCACTGAAAAGCATCAAATGAGGGTCTGGTATCCAGTGGCCTTATGTTCCTAATGTTGAGAGGTAAGAACATGCCCTATTTTATGCATGTCACAGAGGAATCCCCAGTATTGCAGACATAATCTTTTCTCTACCTGGTAAGTTTGATGGAAAGTTTTGGCTGAAAATTGGCTGGCGTTGAAAGGGTTAAGTGTGGGTTTCTGACATTTGACACGAACATTTGTCCATAGTGACGTAAGGCTTAGGCTTGCCCTAGGGAGTTGGACACCAGTACAGGACCTTATTTTGTACAGGCCATTGTGTTGTAGCAAAGTGTGTCAAGTGTTTGATGGTCGAATTTGTGTGTTCTGTTTGTGACTGAAGTATCTGAGGGTTGGCATAGAAAGACTACGATTTGCTTGTACTTACCTGTTTCATTTCTTTGTGCGTGTTACAGGTGTGCTGTTATGGACTGTTGTAGGGAGCTTTTCTGTGTGCTGTTTATGGGATGATTGCTGGTTTTGGTAGATGACATTATGAAACTATTCAGTGTTTTGCTGAGCTTGAAACACGCACCAAATAAACCACCCCACGTGGTCGTGTGTTTCCTTGGAGAAAGAGGTTTCTCTAATTTCTTTCCCTTCCAATAAAGTCTCTAAACCCCTATTCCCAGCTTGCCACATAGTTGTAAAAATAAACATATTCCATGAAACTATTCATGTAACAAAGCCATACAGAAATGTATGTGTGGTTGACAAATATATATGTCACAACAACAAAATAATAATGAAACCCAGCGGTGTTACGAAAAAAAGCATATATCACTTTTCCGCTATAGTGCATTATAAAGAATGTTTTGGATTGCTTTGAATTTTGTTGAGCACATAAACAGATGTCATATCTGGGGTGTTTTACATTGTCACTGTCAAGTGCATTTCTAGTCAATGCATCTCTTGAAGTTTCATGTGATTTAAAGACTATCCCTTTTCTATCTCAGGGTCAGGTGATGAAAGAACACTAACAGCATCATTATGAGCTACCACGTCCGGTTAATACCAGGTAAAAGGCTTTTGTGCGGTGCATCACACTTCACCTTTAGCTTATTCTTTAACCCTCAATAAAGATGATTTTGACTTGACTTGACTTGACCTAATTACACTTCGCCAAACCACATCTCGTCTAGTCACATCTCACCTAATTACACTTGGCCTAATCATTATCGTGTCTCGACCGTATATGTAACAATTCGCGCAAAAAATTTGCAAACCGCAACAAATAAGGCATCTGTAGGCCTAGTATATTTGATTCAACTCGGTAGACTTCAAGTAAGAGCATGCAGAACCTCCAGCTTGTAAATGTAGTTTAGGGTTAGGGGGATTCACAGCCATTTCGGCTTCTGTTTGCTGTTTCGGGATAACCCACGTTTAGGATGATTAGGGGAGTCGTGCTCATGTTGTAGGCGGAATGTTGCGCTTGGGTTTGTCGTATTCGTAATATCGGGAAGTTAATGCAAGCACGGAAGGTCGAGATCAAAGGATTAGGCGAAGTGTAATTAGGCGAAGTGAGGCGCACCCGTTTGGTGTTACAGTATGTCGTAAATCTCTCTCTCTCTCTCTCTCTCTCTCTCTCTCTCTCTCTCTCTCTCTCTCTCTCTCTCTCTCTCTCTCTCTCTCTCTCTCTCTCTCTCTCTCTCTCTTCTCCATTGATGTGTGTGTGTGTGTGTGTGAATGTGTGTAGCTTTATGTACATTCCTTTATTTAGATACGCATTTATTGCTGATATAAATAATTCAAGAATCTTTTTTCTATAAGGCCAAACTAGTAGGAAAACAGTGTATATTAATGTTGTGCTTGTGCTCACTTTCCATGGAATATGTTTGTCTGAAGAATAAAAGAAAAACATTAAGTAATATGTCGCAAAAGGCGTATCCTATACTATAACCACCCAAATGTCTTAATGTACATATATTAATTATTTGTGTGTAGTTGCAATGTACATGGCATGGATAAATATTCAGTATGCATGCGAAGCTTAACATCAGAATTCTGATGAATGTTGTATTTAAATGATCTTTGTCAAACGGACACAAATTTAATGCCTTTAAATGTAAAGCATAATGATTATTTTTTTTTATAATTTAAAAACAGTTTACTTGCGGTTTGACAAGCCCCACCCCACCCCACCACCACCACCACCAAATCCATATATTCACTATCTTCACCTTGCTTTCTACAGGCGGTCCAGACGTTGTTGGAGAGTGGGGAAGGGAAAAGAAGAAATATACCTCCAAAGATGAAAATTCTGAAAACAAACCGGTTCAGAATTCTGACGAACAAGTAAAGGATGCCGCTAAATGTACATGCCTTGATGAAATTGAGACAGTACGTCAACGGTGTCCACTTTCTGTAGCTGATGTGGGTCCCGTCTCTCACAAAAGATTCACAACCCGTCAAAGTATGGGCACACAAGCTTGCTACCTCCCCATGGTACAACCCAACTACACGAGCAAAAAGATTCATAGATTGGCCGTTTTGGGAACAGCAGGAGAATCTGAGATCATGGATCTACTGTACTCTGGGCCTACGCCTTCATATTACAGAGACAGTGCTGGTAACACTCCACTGATGCTGGCATGTTGTGCTCGTGATGTCTCTTTCATAGTTATCCGAGCCCTGCTTGAGGAAAGAAAGAACTATGTCAATGCAGAAAACCATGATGGATTAACAGCTCTTCATTTTGCTGTTCTGAACAATCAACCTGACTTAGTAGAGTTACTTATTGCCAACGGGGCCAGCATCACTTCAGGAAGCGTATACATGCATGGAAGGTTGTACGGCTTGACACCAGCGCTGCTGAGCGTTATGTGTGATGTGTGGTCTGTCAACAAATGCCTTGATGTCCTTTTAAAGTACAATCCTGATCTCAGCGTGTGTACTGCATTATGGCGTACGAGTGATTCGAATAGTGTAACGTTTCTTGTTGAATGTGATTGTGGAGGCTGTGATTCATATGAGTTGTTTTCTGTTTCTGATGTTGTAATGCCCAGTCAAATACGAATGGGGGACTGGGAATACGCCGGACATAATGCGGCGTATTATGCTACACAAAATTTTCTTGACCAACATTTGTGCAGTTTGCTTGACAAATCTGAGGACACCAACAAACTCAAGAAACTTTTGCAGAATCCCAAACTACGAACATTTAGTGTCCTTGAATGTGCAGTGAACTGTGTGAATACTTTCGCTATAGAAGCAATTTTAGAGAGAGATTCCTCAGTTATGCATCTAACAAGTGATGTGTGTCTTGGACATCATGACGTAACACCTCTGCATCGAGCTTTGTTGAGCCCACAATGGTTTGGAAATGTTTGTTCTTATTGCTCCAAACCTATTGTGTACCAGGAACGCGAAGCAAAGCAGTTCATGAACGCCTTACTGGACTGCCCTGTGGTCAACGTGGAGACCAGAACAGGAAGACTTCGTCGCACCCCTCTCATGCTGGCTGCCATGAATGGCCATGACTATGTCATAGAGAGACTGCTGGACCTTGGGGCAGACCCACTGGCAGTGGACATCGATGGACACGACCCTGCAGATCTGGCGATGAAACTGGAACCTGACAATTGTTGTAAGGTCCTCAGTGCCCTGTTCAAAACTGGCCTGAGTCATGAAATCCACAACCAGCCATTTGCCGACTCTGCAATTTTGAAAGCTGTCCTTGAAAAGAAAAGCATTCCGATTTTGAAGTTCATCTGTCAGGCAGGTGCTCTTAGTGAACCCAATCGACTGGCAATGTTCAATGCAGCAGTGACAGAAAGAGTGGAAGAGGAAGAAGAAGAGAATGAACAATTTCTGAAGACATTGAGAGTTTCAAATCCTTTCTCTTTGCAGTTTTCTGCACTGGTGTTTGTGTCAGCTAGGGCTGGAATAGAATCACCACAAATGCGAAAACAAGCCCTGAAAAAGGTCATACAGCAGTTGAACAATGAGTCCGAAGAAAACGATGGGTCCAGGGTGAATGAGAACACTCATCAAAGAAAACAAGATCGTTGCTTTGACTTTGAGCAAAACCAGAAGGAAGTTGAAGATGATCTCCGCGATGACACGTTATCAGCGAAAGATGGAAAAGGGGAGGACGCAGAGGCTGTAAATGCCATGTGTAAAAGGGTGCTGAATATGCAGGAAGAAAGCCTGAGAGTAAGAATGGAGTAGGTAAAAGGGGTGGGGGGTGGGGGTGGCACATCTTGAACTTTACCACCTTGGTATTTGACCTTTACCACCTTTTGACCTTTACCACCGACTATTTGCACCAAACTGATGTTTGATCGCAAACAAATTCATGAATGCAAGTTTGCAGCTTGGGTGATCTCCATTAGCTTTGCTTTTCGTTTACTGGGTTCTATTGGACCTGCGGTAGGCCTATTGTTTCACTAGAAAAAAAGACACTGTGCGCGCGCACGCGCGTACGCCTCGATTGCTCAAATCTTCACTTGTTTTCGTCCATCCGATTGCAATGTGTGCAAAGGTTAGGGCTACTCCAAAATTGCTCCCTTCTCTGTTGTTGCTAAAACTGTAGACTTGGAATAACTTTCAACAGGAATGGGGAGGGGTGTCCCAGATACCCGTTTGTTTAAATGACTCCACGGAAATATCAGTATCTCTGTGAAGGTGGTAAAAATGGCCCCAGAGCAACTTTCAGTGGGGAAAAGGTGTCTGGGAGAGGGGGTCTCTGGGTTTGATTCTTTTCAAGATGCAAGTGGTATGGCATGAATGAATGAAAAATGGCGTTTTACGTCCTCTCGACCCGGCAAGGCACATATGGGACATTTATTAATGTTAGAGATAGAAACAAAAATAAGACAATCACAAAACAAAAGTATAGAGACATTACAAGAACATGAACAATACATCAAAAGAAATGGTGAACAATGAGAGTGGTGCATCAAACCAAACTGAAGACAATTTTCAGACGCGCATAGAAGACGTTGCGTGTCAAGTCGATAATGAGCGGATAGATGAAGAACAATCGTGGTGAAAATGATGTTTTACGTCCTCTCGGTCATAGACACATATGGGACATTTGTAAATACAAAGATGTTGGGAACAATACTGGATGCAATGCCCGGAGGCAGTGCAACACCAGTAAAGTCCCGGGTTTTTTAACAATATAGATAGGTGTAGTGGTAACCACGCCTAACCCTAGCCCTAAACCTAAGCCTACCCCCCACTATGTACTGCAGTACACCGCGATTTGTCACAGTTGTGGTTCGTTGCGTTTTTCCGTCTTATGGGGGGGGGGGGGGGGGGGGTAGGGTTAGGTTTAGGGCTAGGGTTAGTATTCCAAAAAGGTTATCAGCTAAAACTGTTCCTAAAATACAGCTTTATGTATGGCAAGAAAGGCAATAACGGAAAAATAGAATTAACCGAGATAGGTAGTGGGGGTGGCACATCTTGACCTTTACCAGGGACACTATGTCCAAAGAAAACGTGTATCTGGTACACCCCTCCCCATTCCTAGTTGGCAAGTCGAGTGACAAGCACTTACATTGAAAAGTTAAAATTATACCTACCACCTATAAGGTTTCTGTTGATTTTAGATTTATATAATAAAAGGATTTTTGGATGAAAATAGGGTTTTACGCCCTCTTCGGCCATGTGGGGCATTTGTAAATATAAAGATGGTGGGAACAATACTGGAGGCAATGCTTATCCAGTACAGTCTCGATGTTATTTTTAAAATACAGATATGTGCAGCAGTAACCACGCCTCGGATAAACCTCATCGGCTATGGCACCGCACAAGCTGGATTTTTGGCAGTTGGCCTAATAATAACAACCCTCTCAGCGTGTGTACTGCATTATTGCGTACGAGCGATTCCAATAGTGTAACGTTTCTTATTGAATGTGAATGAAAAATGATGCTTTACGTCCTCTCGGTCTGAAACAGACACATATGGGACATTTGTAAATACAAATGATGGTGGGAACGATACAGGAGGCAATGCCCGAAGGCAGTGCAACTTCAGTAAAGTCACGATTTTTTAACAATACAGATAGGTGTCATTATCTTGTTGAATGTGATTGTGGAGGCTGTGAGTCATATGAGTTGTAGATTAAAACCCAGGGCTACCTGTTTTAAAATTCCAAACTTTCTTTTATTAGTAAAAAACCCACACAAATTTGGCCCTTAATTAGGTTAAAAGAATATATTTACAAATATGTGTATTGTATTTACAAAGTTAAGACCTAAATATTAGGTGTTTTACAAAGTATAAAAGTGATAAAAAAAATTATATTATTTGTCCTACTCTTTCCCCTGGGACTTCCCAATTAAGGGGAAATAATTACATCACGGCCCTTTCTATATTATGTTGTGATCCCGAAAAGGAAGAGAGGGGGCGGGATGGGGGGGGGGGGGGCGGAGGATCTAGACACCCCGAGAGAGGGCGACCCCACCGAGGGAAGGATACACAGGCGATCCCTGCGTCAACAACCAACAGTGGGCCCTCTCCCTCCCAGGGGAGACCTGCTCACGGGATGGGGGGGGGGGGGGCGTACCCCGGGGGGCAAGTGGTATGGCAAGAACAAGCAGCTTTATTTACAGGGTTCCCACAAGTCCTTGAAAACTTGAAAAGTCCTGGAAAACTAGCAAGGCCTTTTCGAGGGCGTGAAAAGTGCTGGTAAAACAGCACAGGCCCTAAAAGTCCAGGAAGTTTCTTAATTTGCGTGCCAGATTCTCAGGTTTCAAGCAAGCAAAACCAACACTTGATCTCTTTGAAAATATATACAGTACAACTAAAAGTTAGTGCTTGTTTTGTTTTTTATTTTCAGACTTTTGACCACCTGATATTGTAACAGCAGACGATCATGCTACTGCATGTGAACTTTTGGCGTGTGCAGGTTTTGTAGTTTCAAATAATCAGATTAATTCGATATTAGCACACCTCTTACCGTAATGCTTATTATCCATATTACAAGCAGAATTTCCAGTCCTTGAAATTTACCAGCATGGTCCTGGAAAAGTCCTTGAATTTGTCTTGGAGAGATCTGTGGGAACCCTGTATTTATATTGTCGTGCCTAACTCGCAGAATTGCCTAGTCTGTAGAAACGCCCAGTATGTTGGAGAGACAAAGAACTCGGTTAGCGTGAGGTTCACTCTACACCGGTCCCATATCAGGCACAACACTGGGACTCTGGTGGCAGAGCACTTCAACTTGGCCGGACATTCCTGTGAGAATGTCAAATGCATCATCCTCGAACAGGTCTTTGTCCAGAGCAAGGAGTCCAGACTCCGTCGTGAAAAGTTCTGGATGGACAAGCTGAAGACCATGGCTCCGCTGGGTCTGAACTCTCTCTAATGAATTGTCTGAGAGGGCAGTTATTTCTCCATCGAGCTGTGTTATTTGTTTATAGTGGAGATGCTTTACCCAGGATCCACTCTCTTGACCTGTTCCTCGGGGAGATGCTTTATTTGTTTATAGTGGAGACGCTTGGCCCAGGTTACACACCCACTCTCTTGGCATTATCATAGTGGAGATGCTGAATTTGTTTATAATGAAGATGCTTTACCCACCGATATATATATCGGGAACTGCTTGACAGATTCGCTTCACAATTTGTGTGTGGGTGTATTATGGTACATCAAAAATGTGACCCTGCTGACCTTGAAGTTTGACTTTGAAAACTGAAATTGCTTTGTGTGACTATATATTTAAATTCTTTAAATTCTTTAGACTTACGATGTTCAAACTTGGTATGTTGGGGCACTGGCTTATGGAAATTCGAAATAGTCAGTACCAATCAAGGTCATGGTCAAGTTCACGAACGTAGGCTCAATAAGTATTTTCTTGTGGCAATATCTTTGACATTTTGTTCGGCTTATATTGTTCAATCTTAGTATATAAGCACATTGGCATATGGTAATTCTAAATTTTGGGTACCAATCAAAGTCAAGGTCAAGGACATATATCTTGTCTGGGCTCTATATCGGGAACTGCTGTGGCAATATATTTGACATCATTAGACTTACAATCTTCAAACTTGATATGTAGATGCATTGGTAATTCCAAATAATGTGTTCCGTGTAGGACAAGGTCAAGGTCATGATCAAAGATGCACAAATTGTCTTGGGATGTATCTCCAGAACTGCTTGACAGACATGTTTCAAATGTTGTTTAGGGGTGCATCATGGTAAGCAAATGGTCACACAGAAACACTGTGGCCCTGCTAACCTTGACCTTGAAGTTTGATATTGACTACTGAAGTTTCTTCTTGTGGATATATATTTGACATCATTAGACTTAGGGTGTTCAAACTAGGTATGCAGGTGCATTGGATTATGGTAATTCCAAATATTGGGCACTGATTATGGTCAAGGTCAAAGTCACGGACGTACACAAGCGGAACTTCTTCTTGTGGCCATGTCTTTGCCATCGTTGGTCTTATATTTTTCAAACTTGGTATGTAGGTGCTTTGGCTTATGATGATTCTAAATATTTGTACCGATCAATGTCTAGCCTGTATCTCAGGAAGTGCCGTGACCATAATCTTTGACATCTTTGGGCTTACAATCTTCAAACTTGGTATGTAGATGGGTCAGATTATGATAGCATCAAATATTGAGTACAGATCAAGGTCAAAGTCAGGTCAAAGACGTACAAATTGTCTGAGCTGTATCTCTAGACTCGCTGGAAATAATTGCTTAGAATTGTGTGTGTGTGTATCATGGTAAGAGTTGGGAATGGGAGAGGAAGAGACAGGGGTAGCACATGTCTGCCGCTCAGTGACTTGTGTGTGTGTGTGTGTGTGTGTGTGTGTGTGTGTGCGTGCGTGTTTGTGTGTGTGTGCGCTCTTGTGTGTTTGTTTGCACGCGAGTGTGCGCGCGCATGTGTATATGTGTGTGTTCTTCTGTGCCTGTTTACACGCATGTGTGTGTGTGCGTGTGTGTGTGTGTGCGTGTGTGCGCGCGTGCGCGTGCGTGTGTGTCTGTGTGTGTGTGCGCGCGCGAAAAAAAAAAATTGCAGTCTAGTTACAAGTTCTTATCTTTTAGTTTGTTGTGCTGGATGCTGTCCATTTCGCCTACGCTGTGATGTACATAATACACCACTTCATTTGCATTTATTGTGTCGGCTGTGTCGTTTTGCAGACACCGAGAGTCTTGTTTTGCCCACCGCATTATACCCGAGGTATAATGCCAGCACATTTGCCAGCACGTAAGGTGATCGATTATAAGTCATAACTGGTTTTTCTCTGTTTACTTTTAAGGAAAAAAAAAGTTGTTAGTGAAAACTTCAGAGACGCCCATTACGATCAATTTGACTATGGGCTTCGTGATTCGTGTTGTGATTACTTTTGACCTTACTTTTTTTTTTTTTTTAAGCCAAGAACGGTGTTTTTTGGTTTTAATAGCATGTTATTCATTTGCACGTACGTGCATGCGCACGCGCACGCACACGCACACACACACCCACGCGCGCACGCACACATGTTTTGTGTATGTCATGTAGTGTACTACACTTATAAACAAAACGTTTACACGAAACGTGCCAACCAGGGACATGCTAGACGCATTGTGACGACGCGGTTGTCAAACACTAACTAACATGTTCAGTTTACTGTTTCCTGTCCTGTTCTGTATGTGACCGTATGTGACATGTGTGTTTGTCTTTATTGTGCTTAAAGCGAAGTAGCCTACTTTTAACCCTTTCACCGCCAACCATATTTCAACCAAAAATGTCCATTAAATTGATCAGGATAGAGAACAAAATCCATCTGCAGTATTGTGGATTCTTCTGTCACAGATATAAAATAAGGTCTATCCTTACTTCCCAAAACTAAGACAACAGGGTCTGTGGATAATAGACCCCAATTTGATGCCTTTTAGTGACATAGGTGTTAAATCACTGTGGCGCTAAAATGCGACGTTGGCGGTGAAAGGGTTAAACATTTGCGTAGGCAAAACTCGTGAAGGCGAAACTCGCGTAGCGCACCGGTTGTGTTACGATGTACTTGTAGTGTATGTGTTGTGGCAGACAATTCCGGTGTGCCTCTGTTCGCCTACGCGCATTTCGCATATGCGCGTTTCACCTACGCGCGTTTTGCCGACTTTCGTTTCGCGTCGACCCACTGTGAAGTAGTCTCATTTCGCCTAAATGTTTAAACCAATTTAAGGCAACACATTGCTGTTACACCACCCACAAAACAGGGACCATACGCAATACTAAACTGGAAGTAATGGCACTAGCCTTTGCCATTTCCATTCAAGCCATTGACACACGAGTTCTCTCACAAGTTCAAAAGTAAACAGCAAAAAGTCAAGACTTAACCATTTTATGTGCTGGCAAATACTAAGGGATGCGGTGGACGAAACGGGACACTCGGTGTGGGCGAAACTACGACACAGCCGACACAATAAATGCGACTGACGCGGCAGATTACGTACATCAAAGAGTAGTTAAAAACGCACGAAGGCGAGTTAAGTTGTGGGCACCCGAAAAATATCTACGTGTGTGAATTCGTATGGGGATGCGATGGGACTGTGTCACGTGAGTCATGATTCACGTGAAATACTTCCGTCTAAGATAATTCTGCCATTTCGCTCACTATACTCAAGTGGACCCAGGACATGAATTTCGCTTGAATCATGACTCGCATCGTCAAAATCGCCTCGATTTCAGATGGCCTTTTTATTTAGGGTAGTGGACCAATGTACTCTTTTTTTGCGTGTGAAGTAGTATTTTTTATCTTTGTGTTTTTCTTTTTTCATGTTTGTTGTGACTGCAATCCAAATTGTCATTGTCACGAGAGGACACAATAAAAATGTAGAGAAGAACTGAACTGACGTGTTTATGTGTGTATGTCTTTCATATAACGTCTGTTCACCACACGTAATATTAGACAAATATCATGCGCGTGCGCGTGCGTGCGTGTGTGTGTTGTGTGTGTGTGTGTGTGAGTGTGTGTGTGTGTGTCTCTGTGTCTCTGTGTGTGTGTGTGTGTGTGTGTGTGTGTGTGTCAAAGTCAAAAAGTAAAAAAAAATATTTTCAGATGGAACATTCAATAAGCAATAATGGTTTGCTTTTTTTTACATCAAGCCATCTATAACACAACAATTAAAGAAGGAAATAAACATGGAAAAAACATACACACACACAAAACAAACAAAAATGAATTAATAAGTTCATGCACGCACCCCCCCGAGTAATCGTATACACTCTCTCTCTCTCTCTCTCTCTCTCTCTCTCTCTCTCTCTCTCTCTCTCTCTCTCTCTCTCTCTCTCTCATAAGCAAACATCTACACGCTTAAATGCGCGCGCGCGCGCGCGTGTGTGTGTGTGTGTATGTGTGTGATGGTAATGAGCAAGATGGCCGCCCTATTACCCATCCCGTTTCACCTACTCAGCTGTTCTTTTCTTTTCTATTGGCCGTTTTATCGAAGCCTGCTTGCAAAAGTGATCTCACTCACTTCCGGGCCGATTTGGTCTGAATGTTTGGTTGACAACAAAAAAAAGTAATGGGCAAGGAACAACCAAAGATGTGCGTGCAGCATGCAGATCTCGCACTGAATCTCTGATTCACACAACTTTGTCTCTATTTTGTCTCTGATTTTTTTGTAGCTCTTCTTTTACACAACACTGTGCGTGTTTCTCATCACAGATCACGATCTTCTTATTTGTTTGGCTCAGTTGTGATTGTTCGATCACAAAGACTGCAACTGAGCAAACTCATACTGTCTTGCACAAAACAGCCACAGAACATACCTTTTTTCATTAGCTTAGGCGGTTCCTGTTCGATAATGTTTCATCATGTTGGGTGTCCGCTGATCGGGACCTGACTGGCTGGGTCACTTAGCTTAGACTTAGAGTGAAGGTAGCTATGGTGGTTCGTGCTCCATTCAGCATCACGTTGGGTGTCCGCTGAAAGGGTCCTGACTGGCTGGGTCACTTAGCTTATGGTGATGGTGCTCTCTCTCTCTCTCTCTCTCTCTCTCTCTCTCTCTCTCTCTCTCTCTCTCTCTCTCTCTCTCTCTCTCTCTCTCTCTCTTTCAGTGCTTAAAAGCAGTGCTTATCCCAGGATAGCTTAGTAAATCTTCTCCCAAAAAGGGGGAGGGAAGGGGGCAGTTAAGTAGGCTTCATTAAAAAAAGTTTCTCAAAACGGTTTTGGTAAAAGTGAAATACATTTGCCTGATATTGTGATAAACCACCCAAAAAAATTACATACCCGGCGGTATATGTTTGCCTATTCAAAACATGTTTGCCTAGTAAACACTCTTCAATTAAAAAAAAAGAGTGAGGAAGGGGGGAGATTAATACGAAAAAGTTTCGAGACTTTCGGAGCTGGGGTGATTTTATTCAAAATTAATGTGCATGCACGGGTGTACTCTACTTTATGACAGCATTAAATACAGATACACCGACAGAACAAAGAAAGACATGCCCACCTTAGTTTAACCAACCCTATCCCCACATCCTCTCAAAATATACATATTAATTTCAGACAAAATTAAAAAATAATTTGTATGACGGCACCCTGTATGATTCAATATCATTCCCAGTAAGTTGTACTACCAATGATGTAAATTGTTTACTGGTTCTCATGTTCCCTCCCATGTGCCTGCAATCTTTAGAATTGCAGGATGTAAAGGAGAAATTTGCTATTCACGCTTTAAAAATAAGAGTGGTTTATCTTGGATTTTCAAAGGGTATACAAACAGCAAGTTTGTAATAAGAAAGTGTACTGCATACTATTACTAATATTTCTTCCGGGGTTTTGCAATGGTGTGCAAATTATGCGATTTGGAGTAATTAAGAAAATGTACTATACTTCCACCCCTCTCCCAGTGCTTGAAACAAAAGAGCCATCAACCCAACAACCTGAGATAGTGCACCCAGCACTCAGAAGTCAAATAATGCATGCTAAGACATTGTTTTCGGCATCCAGTGGTTAGCATTCCTTTTCCTCCCTGGCCGAGAGGACGTAAAGCCCAAATTATTGCATCGAATAAGTTAAATTCATACTATACAAATACATCTGTATCGTTAAAAATATGGGACATTTGTAGATACAAAGATGGTGGGAACAATACTAGAGGCAATGCCCGGAGGCAGTGCAACACCAGTAAAGTCCCGATTTTTTAACAATACAGATAGGTGTAGCAGTAACCACGCCTCGGTTAAACCTCATCGGCTATAGTACCGCCACGAGTAATATAATAATATAGCATAAAAGTTATGTTAGTGTGTTGAAAATCCGTTTAACGTCCTCCGGTCTGAAACAGACACATATGGGACATTAGTAGATATAAAGATGGTGGGAATGATCCTGGAGGCAATGCCCGGAGGCAGTGCAACTCCAGGAAAATCCCGAATTTGTAACGAAACAGATGTATATTTATAAGTAAATATTATTTATGTTAGTGAAGAAGAAAAATGGTGTTTTACGTCCTCTGGGTCTAGAACAGACACATATGGGACATTTGTAGATACAAAGATGGTGGGAACAATACTGGAGGCAATGCCCGGAGGCAGTGCAACACCAGTAAAGTCCCGATTTTTTAACAATACAGATAGGTGTAGCAGTAACCACGCCTCGGTTAAACATCATCGGCTATAGTACCGCCACATTGTACACCGACGAAATAGGGTTTAACGCCCTCTGCGGCCTTTCGGCCATGTGGGGGTTGACTTTAGATATGTTAAAAAAGAGGGGGGGGGCAGGGGTAAAATTAATTTTTGCTGTTACTTTTAGCTGACTCCGGGCTCGCATATTACAGACTGTCAGTTAGAGCTACATAGGTAAAATATTGTTAGTCATAAAATGCACTGTCGACTGAGAGCTGCTCACCAAGCTATGGCTAAAATTTTCAGGACCACAGTTTAACATTTTAATCTTTATTATTAAAAACTTAAAAATATCAAATAAGGTCAGTTAAAATTAAGAAAAGGAACTATATACAAAACATATTTATTCATTAACAATCTAGTGTTTTGATAACATTTTATAAAAGTGTATGCAAGGTTGTTTAGTTTTACTAGGGATGTATATGAAAAAAGTTTTAAGCGAGCTGGATTCGGACCCGGGATGTTTGGTGTGTGTGTGTGCAGTGTCCCATCCGTTAGGCTGCTGCAGCTTGCTGCTATCTACTTGAAAATGGTGTTTTACGTCCTCTTGGTCTGAATCAGACACATATGGGACATTTGTAAATACAAACATGGTGGGAACAACACTGGAGGCAATGCCCCGAGGCAGCACGAAACCAGCAAAGTCCCGATGTTTGTTTTTTATGAATACAGATAGGTGTAGCGGTAACCACGCCTCGGTTAAACCTCATCGGCTATGGCACTGCCACATGAATCTTTTAACTGGGGGGAAGTTCAGTTTAACGTCGCGTATCGGCTTTCGCCATGTACGACGGGCTGAACAAACCAACCAAGGTATAAACAAAAATTTATGTTCCTGAATCACTGTCTTAGCCAAAAGGCCGAGAAGCGATCAGAATTAAATTTTAAGGCGACGAAAATGGAGTTTTACGTCCTCTTGGTCTGAATCAGACACATATGGGACATTTGTAAATACAAATATGGTGGGAACAATACTGGAGGCAATGCCCGGAGGCAGTACAAAACCAGTAAAGTCCCGATTTTTTTTATTACTACAGATAGGTGTAGCGGTGACCACGCCTCGGTTAAACCTCATCGGCTATGGCACCGCCACAAGTAGTACCTTTTAACTGTAAATAGATTGTTTTTTGTTAGTTATGTGTGAAGAATGAGAAATGGTGTTTTACGTCCTCTCGGTCTGGAACAGACACATAATAATGGGACATTTGTAGCTTTGAAATTTGTGGCATTATTTCAAATGATAAAAGTTAACGCCTGTTAAAGTTCCAAAGTCAACAAAATTTATTACCGGCCGATTAATGACGTTTTTCAAAAAAACACTGACAAAGACAAAGAGGGGGGTAGTGACTCGCTTTCATTCATTGCCGTTCTTAAAATAGACTAGAAGTCATTTCATTGGTTGAAAACTATTAAGGGACAGTAGAGGAATATTTTTATACCAGTTTGGTTTGCACGGGCTCGCCGAGTTGCGAAGTGTGAATATTTAAACACTATGTACGCTATAGCGTACTCTAGTGTTGAACGGTTGTGCAAGGCATGTACGCTATAGCATACTTTCGTGTAGAGAGAGTTTAATACCAGGTAAAAGGCTGTTTGGTGTTACACTACGTCGTAACTCTTTCTCTTTCTGTGTCTCTGTTTGTCTCTATCTCTGTGCATAATTATATGGCTTTTCCTTGCCTTATATGCCTTTTCCTTGATGTTGACTAACTCTACTTTTAAGTTGCGCTGGAGGGAACCAAGGGTCTTACTGGCTTTGCTACTCACATTTGAGATGTGGGTGTCCCATCTAAGGTCTTGCAAGATGGTAAAACCTAGACATTTCATCTCCTCTACCCGTTTCAGGTCCTGGCCATGGAGTTGAGTTGGTAATTCTTTATCAGGGAACACTCTTCCTGGTCACATGGAGGCTCTCGCATTTGTCCGGATGGAAGGACATCAACCTAATACCTAATAATAATGAAAGGGCCTGCTACTCTACATACGAATCGGATCTGAATGCGATGCGATTTTGACGATATGAGTCACGATTCACGTCTAAGTCATGTATGGGGTCTACTTGAGTATAGTGAGCGAAAATGGCAGAATTATTTTAGACGGAAGTATTTCACGCGAATCATGACCCAATCGCATCGCATCCCTATACGAGTTTACGCGTGTGTGGCGCCGGCTTTAAAGAGCCACCAAATACATGAGTGAAAATCACGGTTTTCGCGGGTTTTCCTCTCTCGCTGGTAAGAAATCGTATTTTGACCAGGTGTGATTCCCATACATATTCCCCCAAGCATGAAAACGAAACATCACTCTAAAGAGCAGCGTCGATCGTGTATGTGGGTCACAGCTACTCACAAAAAAACATGGGACTTAATCGTGGTGGGCCAGTGGGTCTCAAATTCCCCCAACTTCAAATTGAGGCTGCTCTTTAAAATGATGTTTCGTTTACAATTTGGGGGCATTTGTATGGGAATCAAGCCTGGTCAAAACAAGATTTCTCACCAGCAATAAGAAGGAAAACCCGTGAAACCGGTGATTTTGACACGTGATCTGGTGGTTCTTTAAGAGACTGGCCCAATTTGTGACGACCTTTCACGTGCAATTGGTTGACCAATTCCAAAATTCGCGACTAAGGTTCACGTGGCACGTGCTTGTGTCAATATAAAGGAGGCCTTTTCTGATCAACTCTGAACTCGCTTTCTCTCAGGTATCGTCAGTGACGAAAGCAGCTTTCCAGGGCCTCACTGACTGTTATTCTTCTTCACACAAAACGGTGTTCTAACAGGTAAGTCTGCCATGTTTTGAATCGAATTAACAAGTTCTTCTTCTTCTTCTTTGTCACAAGTACAATTCTTGATTTTTTTATTAATGGGTTTTTTACAATTCTTGATCTTGATCTTGATGAGGTTCGTCGGCAGAATCCAATTTTGGATATAAACGCCAACGTGGGGCGTAAAAGGGCCGAGAGGCCTATTCATATCCCTACACCTACCTACATATCTCCTTCTTCTTTGTCACAAGTACAATTCATTGAGAAGGGGCGTAAAAGGGCCAAGAGGTCTATGAATAACCCTACCTACCAACCTACCTCCCTACCTCCTTCTTGTACTTCTTCTCTTCAGGGTCAACTGTCATTATGTTGACCATTCTAGCTCCTTTGAGAGAAAATACAAATCGTATTGTCGTTGTTCTTGTTGTTTTCTTGTTCATAGACTGTAATGTTCTAGACTAACACAAACAGCTAGGCTAAATGATGACTAAGAAAAGACATGAATCGTCAAAAATAACACATAGGAGGTACTTCGAGTTTTATGGTTTTGTCCACTTTGTCCACATCTCATTAAAACAAAATCACCATAGTCGATTATACAAACGCAAAACAAAGTTAAGGGTCACTTTTTAACATGTTGGTAAGACAAAAATGAGGCAACTAATTCCTTTTTGTTAAACTTTGGATATGTGTAATTCAGTTATTTGCATAATAAACTCTCAAGTTGCTTTGCATTCGGCTGATTACTTTTCAGAAATATTCAACGAACAACGCGGCAGCTAAATTTTAAAATTATACAAACGTGTCTTGTCAAAATGCAGTAGCAGCAGCAGTAGCAGTAGCAGTAGGTAGGTAGGTAGGTAGGGACCAAACAAACCGTGAAGCTTTTTAAAACAGTCCCATCTTTTATGTATTTTCTGGCCATTTATCCTTTCTGTCATGGTTGATGCGGAATACATTTTCCTAATAAAGCATTATGTCATAGCATCTAAAAAATTCTAAAAATGTTGGTAATGCATCCAGACGAATTTTGTAACGTGTTAGTATAAGGTGCACATTTCTCCCCGTGGGGATACCGGGGGGTCTTTTGTATAAATAGTTCCCCCACCTTCTGGCAGTTCTGTGCTTGTAGCTTCCTCTAATCTGTCACTCTCTTTGACTCTGCCTTTTCCCTTTGCTCACTGTCATCTACTATCTTTCTGCCTTACCGGTCCATTCTTCTGCCTTTTTTCACGAAACGCTTTCAAAAATATTTCCTCCTCCAGCCGAAGTCGGACTTGCTGGGCCTAACTATTTCTTAGTTAGGCGCATAACGGCAGCATGACGCATCTGCGCTCATAAAGATTTGCATCAAGTGGTTGGGAAGAGAGAGTCTCTCTCTCCCTCTCTACCCTCTCTCTTTCTCCCAACTAAGAATATCACTAGGATTAGCCCCATTTGAGCTTGTCGCCACCTGGCGGTGAACTCGGACAGTAAAGGTAAAGATGTGCCGCCACCCCTGCATTTCTCGGTTAATTGTATTTTTCCGTTTTGGCCTTTCTTACCATAGATAAAACTGTATTTTAGGAACATTTTTAGCTAATAAACATTTTGGAATATTAACCCTATCCCTAGCCCTAGCCCTAAACCTAACCTTACCCTCCACTATGTACTGCAGTACACCACGATTTGTCACAGTTGTTGTTCGTTGCGTTTTCCCGTCTTATAGGGTTGGGGTAAGGTTAGGGTTAGGGCTATGGTTAGGGTTAGGGTTAGTATTCCAAAAAGATAATTTGGTGAAAATGTTCCTAAAATACATCTTTATGTATGGTAAGAAAGGCAATAACGGACAAATACGATTAACCGAGAAATGTAGGGGGGGGGGGGGTGGCACATCTTGGACCTATTCCCCTGCCTTTTTTCACGACACACTTCCAAGAAGATTTCCTCCAGCCGAAATCGGACTTGCTGGGCCTAACTATTTCTTAGTTAGGCGCATAACGGCAGCATGACGCATCTGCGCTCATGATTGACAGGAAGCTGTCTGAGCGATCGAAGAATAAAAGAATAAAATTGGTCTTGCGCCATTTCTCCGCGACAGCTCTTGGTCTGGTTTCAACAGCAGTAAGCAGCAGTTCCTAGGGCCTTCCTGAGACATAACGTTTTGGATTGCCTTTCCAACAACGGTGGACACATCATATTTTCACACTTTATGACTGGGCGGACTTGTTTTTAAAAAAAGAATTATAATTGAGGGGTCTATTATTTGTTGAGCTGTTGCTTCAAAACTAATCACACGATTGCAAATACATTTCTTGTATATAATCGAATAACATATGTGTGAATTATGAAATAATGTGGTCGAACCATTTTTGTTTTGAAGAAGTTTTTAAATGTCTGTGCATTCTGTTACATGTTAATGCATTAACCAATTTCTCTATTTCAGATAACCTATAGCAAGAACGCTGACGTCAGTATGAGCCGTATACGGCTAATGTCAGGTAAGCTGCCCCCCCCCCCCCCCCCCTCTCTCTCTCTCTCTCTCTCTCTCTCTCTCTCTCTCTCTCTCTCTCTCTCTCTCTCTCTCTCTCTCTCTCTCTCTCTCTCTCTCTCTCTCTCTCTCTCTCTCTCTCTCTCTCTCTCTCTCTCTCTCTCTCTATCTCTCTCTCTCTCTCTCTCTCTTTCTACGTCCGCTCATGTGTGTGTGTGTGTGTGTGTGTGTGTGTGTGTGTGTGTGTGTGTGTGTGTGTGTTTGCACGCGTGCGCGTGTATGTGTGCGTGTAACTTGCCAATGATCACCACTACCAGCCTTGAAATTTGACCTTGAAATCAGAAATTTCATCTTGTGTCCAAACCTTTTACGTCTTTGGATTTACAATGTCCAAACTTCGTATGTAGATCTTATTGGCTTATGGGTAAGTTTCGATATTGGGTACTGATGAAGGTCAAGGTTAAAAACGTAGAACTTGTATGTGTTAAATTCTTGGTTTTTTTGTGTGTTTTGTTAACCATATCTTTCAAATGTTCGCAATTACGTATTGTTTTTTGGGTTTTTTGGCAGGTTGGTAGACTAGGTCAAGGTCATGTGTGGTGCAAAGTATTGTTTACATTCATGACCTTGATCTTGACTTTTGAACTTGGTCATTTTTAGCAGTGGATATGGCTTTCATGTACACCCATTACATGGGGCTTTGGGAATTAAAATCTTGAGGACAAAAACTTAGTTCGAACACCGAATGAATGAAACATTGTGTTTTACGTCCTTTCGGTCTGAAACAGACACATATGGGACATTTGTAGATACAAAGATGGTGGGAACAATACTGGAGGCAATGCCCGGAGGCAGTGCAACACCAGTAAAGTCCCGATTTTTTTAACAATACAGATATGTGTAGCAGTAACCACGCCTCGGTTAAACCTCATCGGCTAAGATACCACCACAATTGGAGTATAACACCATTGGCCGTACACCCACATAGCCTTATAATATCCTTGATCAGCACGACGTAAGGAATGTAGTGGGTGATAGTTTAAGCTTTTTGACCTTGATATTTGACCTTGAGGCTTTTACAACAAATGAACATGCACCCATACACACACATACAGCCATATATCGATACCTTAGAACGGACTAACTGAAGATAGTCCTTGGACTATTGAACTCAATGCGATAACTAATCACTCGCACACAAAACAAACTGAAAATAATATAAATGGGGATTATGCTACTTATATTTTTTTTCTAACACAAGTTATTAGTTTTTACAATCAGTTCCATAATAAGTCAATCCCCGATAGTCCGTTTTGACTCTCTAAGGCGTCGATATATTATCGATCGGCATCACTCAAGGAATGCAGTGGGGGAACATTTTGAAGCTTCTTGACCTCGATCAGTGGTTTTCCTATCTGTCCAGGTTGTATCTTGTGAATTGCTCGACATACTCGCTCCAAATTGTGTGTGGAACAATCAGAGGGAGTGGGGTAAGATGGGGAGGAGGAGGGAATGGGGGAGTGGCGCAGGGGAGATGTGGGACAGAACAGGCAAATGAAACTTTCGGTGCCACTGCCCAGCATCTGGCAGGATTTATTCCATTGTCACAATGCATTTCTAGTTGGGGGCATGCATCTGAACTGGACCTCGTCACATTCACAGTTAAGACATAAACAATGTTATAGCGTTTTGCACGTTTAGTAACTGTCCCCAATATCTCTTTATCCGAGCCTCCACACGATTAAAACTCCGGAAATGAAAATGATGTTTTACGTCCTCTCGGTCATAGACACACATGGAACATTTGTAAATACAAAGATGGTGGGAACAATACTGGCTGCAATGCCAGGAGGCAGTGCAGCACCAGTAAAGTCCCGAGTTTTTAACAATATAGATAGGTGTAGCGGTAACCACGCCTCGGTTAAACCTCATCGGCTATGGTACCGCCACATTGTATTTCATGAAGCAGTAAGTATGACGATTAATACTCCCCACCTATGCAATGCACATATTTTAAGTATAGATCTGTGTAGTCGGTGTTTGGTGTGTTTTTTACAACTAACTATACTGACAGGCAGAAGTTCTGCACATACGCATTGCACAAATCATCAAAAATGTAAATCAGATTCAAAATTAATTTTACTTTGGGTAATCCTAAATCATGCTGTGTGTACAATTGCATGATTTAGGATTGCCCAAAGTAAAATTAATTTTGAATTTGATTTACATTTTTGATGATTTGTGCAATGCGTATGTGCAGAACTTCTGCCGGTCAGTATATTATACTTATGTTATCAGTTTTAAAACTTTAAACACATCGATCTTAATAAAATAGCATGCCTCCAGTTAGTCGTGCTTCTGTTAAACAATCTACACGTACTAGACCATTTAAATAAAACACAGTGGCTACGGGTACGGCGTTCCTGCGACACTCAGACCATGTTCAGGGGTAGTTACTCTTCCTAATATTTCGTCAACAAATGCATTTTCTTATTTCGTAAATTTAACGCATCTTGGTAAGGAATAGGGTTAGGGATAGGGTTAGGAACGTGTCAGAGTTAATATTAGTAGTTTTTGAAGACATTTGCGCACAATTTATGCGTCCCGTGATTGAGCGCCGTACCCGTAGCCTGGAGAATGTGAGATACGGGCCCGTACCCCAAGCCTCTGCCTAAATAAATACTTCTTACCAATACGTAATCGGTTCATTCATGATTTTATATGCCCACCAAAGCTCTTTTCATTATTTCATCGCTGTTTGCAGGCCCTTCCGAGGATATCGATAACTGGAAGAAAAAGAAGGAAGACTATTTCGCCAAAGAAGTAAAATCTGGTGACAAACCACCTGCACTGGGTGGCAGCTGTCGCTGCCCCAGTCGACCCAGCACCTCAACATGTCCCCTCACCATGACTGATGTTAAGCGCATCGCTGACAACGGGAAAGGATTCAACACTCGCCACGTTATGGCCTCGCAAGCTTGCTACATCCCCGTGGTGCGACGTGGCTATATGTGCGAAAAGATCCACAAGTTAGCTCTGCTAGGAACTGAAAGAGAATCTCATTTCATGAAACTTCTCCAGTCCGAGCCTACGTTTGCACACAGAGGAGACGGTGCTGGTAACACTCCGCTGATGCTGGCATGTGCTGCTCGGAAAGTCTCCTTCACAGTGATAATGGCCCTGCTTGGAAGGTCTTCTTCGGTAGACATCAATGCTGAAAACCAAGACGGATTAACAGCTCTCCATTTTGCTGTTCTGAATAATCAACCGGAATTAATGGAATTACTGATTGCCAACGGAGCCGACGTCGATGCGGGAAGAGTGAAGGTGAATGGAAAATACTACGGTCTGACGCCACTGCTGGTCAGCGTCATGTGCGATGCATGGTCTGTTAACAAATGCCTGGATGCTCTTTTGAAATATGACCCCGACCTTGAAGTAGAAACTTTATGTGGCTCCACAGTTGATCCCTCCATCAATTTGCATTTTCGCATTGAATGTGATTGTGGAGGTTGCTGGTCACATGGGCTGCTTTCTGCCAAAGGTGTTGTACCACCCAGTCAGATTAAGAAAGCGAGTCGAGCGACTGGCGGTAATGCTGCTCATCACGCGGCAAAAAATTGCCTAGGCCAGCATTTGCGGAGTTTGCTTGACAAATTTGAAGTTCAAAACAAACTCAAGAAACTGTTGCGATTTTCGTTATGTGATGGGGGGTACAGTTTGCTTCACATTGCAGTGAATTGTCAGAGTCTTGGAGCCATGGAAGCAATCCTGGAGAAATGTTCTTCTGTAGTCAACACCACGATGAAATGTTCTTCTGTAGTCAATACCAAGATGAAACGTTTTCGTGGACATACAAAAATCACCCCTCTGCACCTACCATTGCTGTATCCACGATGTTTTAAGGATATTTATACGTGTCGTGCTTGCTCAAAGACAGTTGCTATGAGTGAAGGGGAAACGACCAGGATCTTCAGTGCGTTACTGAACTGCCCTGCGGTCAACGTGAAGGCCAGAACAGGAAGACTTCGTAGCACCCCTCTCATGCTGGCTGCCATGAATGGCCATGACTATGTCATAGAGAGACTGCTGGACCTTGGGGCAGACCTAACGGCAGTGGACATCGATGGACACGACCCTGCAGATCTGGCAGTGGACCTAGAACCTGACATTTGTTGTAAGGTCCTGGCAGCCCTGTTCAAAACTGGTCTCAGCCTCAGAGTCTCCATGCAGCCTTTTTGTTATTCTTCACTTTTGCTAAGGATTGCTCAGAAGAAAAGCGTTCAGATTTTGAAGTTCATCCGCCAAGCAGGTGCTCTAAGTGAACCTAACCGACTGGCAATGTTCAATGCAACGCTGACAGCAGTAGTGGAAGACCAGAAGGAAGAAGAGGATAACGATCGTCAGTTTCTGAATGCATTGGAGACAGCTAACCCCTTTTCTCTGCAACAGTCTGCCTTGATGTTTGTATCGGCCAGGGCTGAGATAGGGTCACCTCAGATGCGGAAACAAGCCCTGAAGAAGACCATTCACAAGTTGATGGGCAACGAGACGGATGCTCTACTCAAGTGTAAGAAACGTACGGAAGCAGCCTCCCAAGAAAACCACGCGTCCAAAATAGAAATCACCCGAAGTGAACATGGCTGTAGCTCTGAGTTTGAGCAGACCTCAGGAACCGAGAACGATCTCCATGACAAGAGAGTATCACAAAAAGACGAGGAATCAAACTACACAGAGGTGGTAGAGGCCATATATGAGAGGGTGCAGGATATGCTCGAGGAAAGCCTGAGACTGAGAACGGACCCTTTTGCACCAAACTGATCTGATGATGGCAAGATCGACACACAGTCAAGAAAGATCGGGGTTACTTTCAAAGTAAGTGTAGACAATCTACTGAGTTGTGTTGCTTATCATGCTGCATGTGCTCCACTGTTGTTGGTTCATTGTTTGCAGGGGCATTTTCGTTTTGTTCTTTGTCGTATAACCATAATATCTAACTTGATTTAGACGCAAAAGGTGATGGTCACCTGATGGTCACCATCATGAATCCAGAGCTTCATGTAACGGTTATGCAGAGAGGGAATGGGAGTTTATAGGGTTTTTTTTCTCTAACTTATAATTTATATATGCCAAGGGGCTAGTTGAGTGGGTAAAACAATCATCTTTAGCCTTTGAAAACTTGAGTTTGTCTTTGTATGTTTTTCTTTATAATGTCTCATTTCCATTTTATTTATCGATTTCGTATTTGCTTTCGTTTGCCCATTTTCCATAGCAAAAATGTACTGATTGTTGGACATTTCTCTCTTCTAATTAGGCTATTAATTGGTGTTTTTTAAGGGGCAGGGGCTTTGTGATTTGAAATACTCTCTTATTGATTGGTACGTGTATTGGTTGATTTCTATTTTGTTTTCGTTTTTTTGACAATGGTTATTTGTATTGTGTTTACTTAATGCGATATTGGGTCCAAAAGGAGCAAAATGGAAATCATTAGGCGCATTACAGAGTTTGAGGGAGGAGTGAAACAATGATCAAATTATTTAAAGGGACATTCTGACGGATGAGTTTGTGTAAGAAACGCGCCGAGATCACCAGAAAGACAGCATTTTCACTCAATTTGCTCTGGTTTTCTAGAAATCAAACTGTCAAAACGGCGATTCCTCCTTGGCGGAGTTGCCGGAGAGAGGAGCCATTTTGGACGGGGTGGGTGGAGGACACTCAGAGTGGTTGAAGCTTTTTCTTCTTTGTAGTGCAGTAAAAAACAAAAACATTTTGGAGCTATTTCCTTTGTTGTGAGCGAAATTCCTTTCGGTAAACTGTAAATAAAAAGGCTTGTATTGTGGACATTTCGTGATTTGGTCTAAGCTACTCAGGCGGCCATTAGAATCTCTTTCACTGAAAGAATATGACTTCCAGTACTTCCGCCAAGGAGGAATCGCCGATTTGACGGTTTGATTTCTAGGAAACCAGAGCAAAGTGAGTGTTGCGATCTCTGTAAAGGGTGTTTTCCTGGTGATCTCGACGTGTTTCGTGCAAAAACGCATCCGTCAGGGTGCCCCTTTAAGTCCGTGAATGGTGTGCAAGTGTTTGCTTTTAGAACATGGTTTTGTAGGCCTACGTTTATTTTGTTGGCAACTAACTAAAGCAACGACAACCGCTATTTCCAGTTAAAGCTAGACATAAAAATGTAATACGCATCTGAGGCTTATACAGAGCAGAGTCCCCAGAAGACGGAGTGTGGCTGCCCATGTGGCGGGGTAATCAAAATCGGTCACACACGTAATGTTCTCACCCCTAGCTGATGCATTTGTACAATAGTATTTAAGTGATTCGGCTGTGATCCCTGGAGTCTGTTAGCCAGAGTACGTATAAAAAACATACAGAGCAGATACATTATTAATCTCTCTCTCTCTCTCTCTCTCTCTCTCTCTCTCTCTCTCTCTCTCTCTCTCTCTCTCTCTCTCTCTCTCTCTCTCTGATGCCAAGAAAAGTTGTTGTTTTTAAGTCAAAACTATTTATGACTTTGACTTTTTTTTTCACTTCGACTCTCTCTCATGCACACACATTAACTTCAAACAGATAACAACGCAGAGGAAGAAAAGTAGACTCATTTTGTGGACAAGAACGTGAGGCTACTAGCTTGCGTGCAATAGATGAGGGTTGGAAAACAAACCCGAAACAGTGAGAGTAGGATAGGGTACGAAGAAGACACACAAACAAATGGGAGTAAAGGACGAAGAAGACGCAGAAGAGAGACGAAAACAGAAGGACTAAAAAGACACGAGCTCAGAACACAGGGATAGCAATGGAAAGTCGAAAAGCGCACAATATTGATTTTTCCCAAACGCGCACAGCCGTCAAAAGGCGCACATATTTATGGTAGAAAAGCGCACGATATTCTACAATCCGAAAGCGCACAGTTGTTTTTGAGACGGGTGGACTAGGACTAAACCTATTCCTAACCCTAACCCTATTCTTAACCCTGTCCCTAAACATATCCCTAACCTATCTGAAAAACAAGGAATACCTGGGTACGCAGAATTGCAATGATACAAATGCTCAGCAGAATGAGCTCATCTTTTGAACGGTTGATGTGTGCGCCTTTGGACGGTAAAATTGTGCGCATTTTGCGTGCGCCTTTGGATAGTGTGCGGTTTTTGTGTGCCTCCGTATCGATCATTTGTTTAGTGGTTAATTAACCCTTTCACCGGATCGCATTTTAGCACTACAACGATTTAACGCCCATAGCACGAATAAGGCCTCAAACCAGGGTCTGTTATCCAAAGACCCGTTTATCGTATTTTGGGAGGTAAGGACAGGCCTTACGCTAGATGTCATAGAGGAATTCCCAATATTGCAGATATTTATATTTTCTCTACCCAGGTAAGTTTACAAACTTTTTTTCGCTGAAAAATGCCTGTGGGCGAAAGGGTTAAATGTCCACTATAAGACATCTAAAATATGTCGAAGTAGTGTTTCGACTTGATGCGTTTTGCAGTACGCTAAAATATACACAAAGAAGAAAGTTAAACACCCCACCACTTTTTTGCTGTAGATGAGATGAACTCGAGATTTATTGCAAATAATCAATAAAGAATGAAACAACATTGATTGGTAAATGAAAGTTTGACTATCTGACTATCTCTTTAATGTATGGTTTTACAAATGCATTCTGATATTCTGAAACAAAAAGGGTTGTCATGTTCAATTAAAAAAAATACCATGTTTAAGTATCAATGTAACAATTTCATATGGCTATATCAAAAGTTAATTATTGTGGGAAAACGTCATGAGGAGTGTCCAAAACTCATTTGGCAAATCAAAGTTCAGTAGCGTGTGTTTCCTCCCTGTGCCTGGATGACTGCTTCAACCCTGCGTCTCATCCCTCCTGTCAGACTTGTAATAGCTCATTTGCTTAAAGGGGTGCTTAACCATTTTCTTTGTGTATATAATTTTGCTGACGTTGTAGTGGTGTGGAAGATGCAAAAGAATCGCTGATTTGTCAGGAATTGATTTCAGGTCTAACATTGTTTTTGTTATTGCTGTTAGATATCGTTTTGTGTCTGGAGATAATGTTTAACCCTTTCACCGCCAAAGTCGCATTTTAGCACCACAGTGATTTAACACCTAAAAGGCATCAAATTGGGGTCTAATATCCAAAGACCCTATTTTCGTAGTTTTGGGAAGTAAGGATAGACCTTATTTTATATATGTCACAGA
>CM065686.1:45143042-45150542 GCA_017654935.2 Phymorhynchus buccinoides
AGAGAGAGAGAGAGAGAGAGAGAGAGAGAGAGAGAGAGAGAGAGAGAGAGAGAGAGAGAGAGAGAGAGAGAGAGAAAGAGAGAGGGGGGGGGGGGGGCAAAAGCAGATAGAGAAAGGGGAGATAGGTAAATACAAATGGATCTTACGTGGATCAAAGCTCCTTAACCTCACCATATGGTGACTATTGATTACTCGATTCGCATGTTGTTGTTGTTGTTGCGCCCCCCCCCCCCCCCCCCACACACACACACCACACATATCTCTCTCTCTCTCTCTCTCTCTCTCTCTCTCTCTCTCTCTCTCTCTCTCTTTCACTCTGTCTCTCGATTAATCACGTTTACGTTGTTTTTTCTTCTAAATTATATGCCTTTCCTGTTCTTGTCCTAGTCCGCAGCTCCACAGAATATGGCAATAAAAAATAACCCAATCTATCATCCATCATAATATATCAAAAAAATTATTATAGTTTTGCGCTTTATTACCTGTTGTGCTAATTATGTTCCAGTGTGTTTGTTTTGGCCTTCTATTATATTGTACACATTCCGTTCTCCCTTCATGTGTCGTTAGATGTAGGCCTACATCAAATATTTCTAACTGGCAACAGCTGTGGTAAATAGAACAGTCCTTTGGTTTCAATCACCCATACCCACGATGAAGTATATAACCATTCTAGAGAGAGTCAAAAGTTACGTCGTGATTGCATGGTGAATTCCACTTTGTTCTGTGTTGTATTCCTGTTCATGCACACGTGCGCGCATGTACGAACGCACAAACGCTCACACGCACACATACACACACGCATAAACACACGTATGCGCGCACACGTGTATGCACACTCGTGCACACAGGCGCGCACATACACATATAAACACGCGCGCGCGCGCGCGCGTGTACATGCGCGCACCCACATGTACACACGCACACTCACACAAACACTATCCGCACGCGCAAACGCGCGCGCACGCACGCATACTCACATAAACACACGCGCGCGCGCGCACGCACGTACAAACACACACACACACACATGAGTAGGCTTGTTACTTTAATAACCAATAAACAAAATACATCATCAAACACATACGCACCATCGACAACACCACCACCACTCACACACGTCCACACGCACGCACGCACACGTACACACACACACACACACACACACACACACACACACACACACACACACACACACACATACATACGCGCGCGCGCGTGCACACGCGCACGCACGCACACGCACACACACACACGCACACACACACACACACACACATATATATATACACACACACACACACACACACACACACACACACACACACACACACACACACACACACACACACACACACACACATACGTAGGCCTTACGAAAGCCTGTAGTCTCCAATAAAGAAGCACAACCATTCGTTCCGTTTGAATCCATTATCGTAGAGTACAAAAGCCTACAAAACACAACACAACTACCCTACAAATGTACAAACACAAATACGCACATTTCCTAATTATCGCTACACACAAATTATGTGTCTCTGCTAAAGCTATAATGGCACCCGACTAGAGAGCAATTGTCAGCGGGTTTATGATGGGTTGGTATTTCGTAACAGTTGCGGAAATTAGCTACGTGATATTTGTGTGCATTTCATGGTGTTTTCGTTATCATGAATAGGTAATGAAGGTCATGTGTTTTAATTAACCGTAGTTATGGAGCACAGCGTGTATTTTTGTTTCCAGTTAATTTAGCAGCTTTGCGGCCTATATTAGAAACACAGAAAGGAGAACCACGTTAAAACGTTATTGAGTTTGCTATATACATTACTGTGTTCAGTTTAAAGACACACTGACCCACCACGATTAAGTCCCTTGGGTTTTTTTCTGGGTAGCTGTGACCCACATATAGATGTCCCCAACTTCAAATTGAGGCTGCTTTTCGGTTTGAATTTGGGGGCATTTATACGCACATATGTGTATATGCACGAACGCCATACGCCAGGGAGTCATACCTGGTCAAAACAAGATTTATGTCCAGTTATAAGAGGGAAAACACGAGAAACCCGTGATTTTGATACGTGATCTGGTGGGCCTTTAAGGACTCTTAAGATTAACCATGAAAGGAATTTGACAAATACACATTTTTCTTGGGAGGGGTGAGGTGTGTGTGTCTGTGGGGGGAGGGGTATAAACTTCTATTCTAACATATAACATTGAAACAAACACTAGTGATCCTTTGTCCAAATACCTCCCCACCCCCCCACCCCCACCCCCACCCTTCCCCTGCCCCATTGACCTGTTAGGCCAACATAGTCTTCTTGTTTTCATTCCATATATACTGTCGCAAAAGAGAAACGCATACTTTTTTTTCTTTCTTTTTTTAAAAATTTCGTTATTTCCCCCCACAAAATTGTAGTTTGAAGGATGACTAAGACGGATGAGTTTTTGCAAGAAGCACGTCGAGATCACCAGAAAGACCGTCAAAACGGCGATTTTTCCTTGGCGGAGATGCCGGAGAGAGTAGCCATTTTGGATGGGGTGGGTGGAGGTCACTCATTGTGGTTGAAGCTTTTTCTTTTTTTTTGTAGTGCAGTAAAAAAAAAAGGAGCTATTTCATTTCTTGTGAGCGAAACTCCTTTAGATCAAATGTATAAAATGAAAATAATTTAAATAAAAAGACTTGTATTGCGAAAAGTTCGTGCAAACGATTTGGTCTAAACACAGGCGGCTATTCAAAAAGAGACGGCACACGCCTTCTCTTTGGGTGAAAAAATTTGACTTCCAGCACCTCCGTCAAGGAGGAATCGCCTTTTTGACGGCTTGATTTCTGGGAAACCAGAGCAAAGTGAGTATTGCGATCTCTGTAAAGGGTGCTTTCCTGCTGATCTGGACGTGTTTCTTGCAAAAAATCATCCGTCAGGGTGCCCCTTTAAGCTAATCTGTCCCAATCATTCAAACAGCTAACTGCCTCGTTCCTTTCTTGACCGTTTCCGTCCGCTATTCTTTCTCCGTTCCTTTCCCTTCATATCTCACCTCCTATGGCCCCCCCCCCCCCCCCCCCCCCCCCCCCCCCCCCCACACACACACACCTGCGTGCGCATCTCGACCCTTCCAACGGAAGTGTCGCCATCTTAGTCCTTATTTGTGTGTAAACAAAGTGAAAATGTTATCTAAATGTGTAAAGAAAACATCCAGATGTTATAAATACAGTTTAGATAAGTTTCGACTTGGAACAGCCAAATACGCAGCATCGATCTGGCATTTTTCAAACAAAGTTACTGACTAAGATGGCGGTCTCCCATAATATGGCGCTCCTTGTGGTGGCCGGATATGACGACACGTGGGTACAAGCCATTATATCTCTCACTCGTGCCGTACATCACACAAAGTATTTCAAATAATCACAGTGTATTATCAAGAAGATAAGAGAGGGCAACGTGTCTTTTCGTTAATGCGAGTATTTTGTCAAGAATGAAACAGTGAGGCCAAGAGGGGAGATAACGAAATTGAACAAAGGGGAAAAACTCACTTTCTAATTAACTCCCCTCCACCAGAGTTGATTACGATGCCAATCATTTAGCACTGCGTGGATCAGAGCCAAAGCGAGACAAACAAAGCATCATTGTCATTTTTTTCAATTTCGTTATTTTGACAAGGTATCCATTCATCTGGAATCAAACAAATACGCGTCGAAACATCTCATTCATCCCTTAGTCTGCAATGCTCCTGTTAATAAATGAAGCTAACTAAACAAACAAACAAAACATAAATCATAAAAAAACCATGAACACACAAATTTCGTTACCACGTAGTAACTGGGACGTACAAGACACGTAACAAAAAAACCGTCAAAATCGTCATTAACAGTTCTGCTTTGTATTTATTCAAATAATCGTTGGTACAGTAGCCAAATAAAGCAGGAAAGGGGGTTTGCTTTTTAAGAAACGAAGATTTAATTGATATCAAACTGAGAGAGAGAATACGAACACGAATACGAATACGAATACGAATACGAAATGTTTTAATCAGATATCGGCATAGGCCCCTTCCTGATGGGGGTGTCACAGTGATAGAAACAGATAAATCATGCAATGACATATTTGGTTACACATAGATACATACATGTTTGTTTTTAAAGCATTCATATTCTTGCAAATGTCAGCTACTCGCTGTACGTACTCGCTTTAAAGGTTCGTACAGAAACAAAGCTAGATTAGTTAAGACATTTACATTTCTGTTAGACATAAGTAAAGCGTGTCTGAAATGACAGGGGTAATTGTAATATTTAGCCTGAATATATTTCACCCTCAAATCCTGTAGCATTTGACAACAAAGTGTAACTGGAGAGAGAGAGAGGGAGAGAGAGAGAGAGGAGAGAGAGAGAGAGAGGGAGAGAGAGAGAGAGAGAGAGAGAGAGAGAGAGAGAGAGAGAGAGAGAGAGAGAGAGAGAGAGATTCACACAATTCACAATTCACAAAGTTTACTGATCCAGGTCTTCTGCCCATGTCAGAGGGGAGGGAAAACAACAATGACAAGAAATCATCAGCAAAGAACTCCATTATAAGCGAACATACAGAGAGAGAGAGAGAGAGAGAGAGAGAGAGAGAGAGAGAGAGAGAGAGAGAGAGAGAGAGAGAGAGAGAGAGAGAGAGAGAGAGAGAGAGAGAGAGAGACACTTTGACACTTTGACACTTTGATTGTTTAATGACATTAGCCAGATACAGCTTTCGTGTCATGGGGGTTTGTACAACACCATCATCATTTCGGGCAACTTTTTCTGGCAAAACAAATTAAGCAACACAAATAATGATCAAGAACAGAAGATTTAGAACTAAACATAGAATATTATCAACACACATACACATACAGACACACACGCGCGCGCGCACACACACACACATGCACACGCACAAGCACGCACACACACCCACATTGTTAACCAACTGACAAATTGAATGACCATCCAACAATAACAATCTTCGCTTGGATAGACATCAGTCTGCATATTTTCTCTTTTATCCCACTAATGTACCATCTTCATGCATTAACGCTTTCTTTCTAATATCGTTAGCTTTAGCCACATATTTTGCAAATGATTTCAAAATATGTTCCTTTTCTGAGGAGAGAATTGCAGTTATGTTTCTCCTTTTAGCAAGTGCTAAGTTAAATACTGAGCATGTTTTGCGAATATCTTCATAAGCAGTACAGTCAAAGACAAAATGTAGCTCATCTTCAATTGTACATGGACAAAATGGGCAATTAATATTTTCAGAAAAGTTAACATGAAACCATCTTTTTTTAGCATTTAAACCAAGTGTACCTGTTCTAAAGCGTGCTAACATATCTCGATGCCATTTGTATGTAACACATAATAAATATTTTTCAACGTAAAATATCCTTTTAAGCGAAACATAAAAACTATACTTATCTGTATCTTCTATGCTAGAATGCCAGTCTTGTGTAAAGCATGAAATCAACCGGTCCCTAAACTCTGAAATAAACATTAACTCATTTCCAACCCCTTGGCTTAACCAGACAATTCCGAAACCATTTTCTGACAGAACTTTTTTTATATTATATACCCAATTATGTTTCCCTAATTCATACTGTTGTAGCAACATCTCATACGCTTGTCTATTAAATCTTGACATTGGTAATTGAACAAGTCTACGCCAATACTTTACACACTTTACATAGGTCCGAATATAAAGAGGATATCTACCCGTTTCGCCATAGCAAATCTTGTTAGAAGAGTGCAGTGGTACATTTAAAAATCTTTTGATAGCAAACGTATGGATAGTTTCTAATTGTGTACTTTTAATAAGGCCCCATATTTCTGCTCCGTAGCTAAGCATAGGTTGGATTTGTGTATCGAACAGCTTCCACATTATGGATGTATCGATTGAACTAAGTTTCCTCATTGCCCTAAGAATCTCAATAACCCCCCTCCTCCCTTTCCTACTAACTTCGGCCCACCCAATATTTAAGCTTAGCTTAGTTGTAAAAATAATACCTAAATATTTATATTTGTTTGTAACAGTAACTTCGTTGTTCCCATACCACCATATTTCCCGACTAGAGAGATGCCCACCATTACGAAAAAACATAATATTTGTTTTATCTAAATTGACTGTTAACTGTAGCCGATCTGCTTCTTTTTTCAGGATATTGAGCTGATTCTGTAAACCTATAGCAGTATCTGATAGCAGAATAATGTCGTCTGCGAACAATAATAAAAATATTTCTATGGCACCTGGTATCATTTGTATTCCATGTCTACCCATTTTAGATATTTCAAGCGCTAATTCGTTTATAAAAAATGAAAATAATTGGGGACTCAACAAGCATCCCTGTTTTACTCCCCTCGGACTATTGAAGAATTCGGAGTACAAAGATTTATCTCTAATGCACATCAAAACATTTTCATATATACCTTTAAGTGCTTTATAAAGCTTACCATTAACCCCAGTGTTTCTTAAAGAATCCCATAAAATATTTCTGTTCACCGAATCAAACGCCTTTCTAAAGTCAACGAATGCAACATAAAGCTTTCTATTCTTTAAGAGATATGTTTGGACAATTGCAAAAAGTGTAAATATGTGGTCAACAGTGCTATATCCTTTTCTAAAGCCTGCCTGTTGTTCAACAATCTTCTCCTCCCTTTCCGCCCATGCAGTAAGTCTTTTGGTTAGAATATCTGTGTATAATTTACTTATTACGCTCGTCAGTGCTATCCCTCTGTAATTGTCAGGAACATTCACATCTCCCTTTTTGTGTATAGGAACAATAATGGACTTACACCATTCAGCTGGGAAGGTTCCACTGTCAAATAATAAATTAAAGAGGTTAACCCAAAAATCAATGACCACTGTATTTGCATGTTTCAACATTTCATTAATAATCCTATCAGGGCCTGCACTTTTACCACATTTTAAACGGTTTATACTTTTGACAATCTCTTCTTTTGTTATTGGCTCATTGAATAATGGCTCTGGTGTTTCTTGTTCATTGTCGTTTGTAGTATGTTCATCACTGGTAGCTTCTTCACTAACGCTATCTAAAACATTAAATACACTATAAAAATGATCGTACCATTGCTGTAATGAAATGTTGTTATAAATCATACATTATCTGTTAACTGATCTAATAGTAGACCAAAAACGTTTAGGATCGTGTATTGAATTCTTTAATTTATCTAATCTGGCTTCATCAAACACTCTCTTTTTATATTTTCTCAAGTTAGTATAGTCTGTTCTTGAATCAACATACTCTTTATGACGATCGATTTTATCGGTTTTTGCTCTCTGATACCTTTGTAGCAAGCGTTTAGTCAGCACTTTCTTTGAATTACACTCCTTATCAAACCATTCATCCTCTTTTTTCTTCTTTCTCCCAACCTTTCTAACCATACAAGCAGCAGCAGAATACAAAGCTTTGGCAAAAAGTTCAATACACGCATTCACATCATGAAGCAACACATCCTTAGCTTTCTCTATAGTTTCAATA
>CM065686.1:45160542-45194404 GCA_017654935.2 Phymorhynchus buccinoides
ACACACACCACAGCACAAATATCTTATTCAATCTTCCCTCATGTGCACACAACGATAATGATGAAAGAAATCGGTGAACTGTGCCTCCAAGACGGATTTCGTAAACGTGAGTACTGAATAGTACTGAATAGCATTCACCATAATTGCTGACTTGGGTGATTTCAAGCATGAAACAACCATGACAGCAAGCAGAAATGTTGTTGTTGTTGTCGTACCCTGGCTAAAAGACTCCAGGGATCATCGCAACAGCCAAAGCACTTGAACGCTATGTTAGGAATGCATCAGCTAAGGATGAGAACATTACGTGTGTGACCGTTTTTGATTACCCCGCCACGTGAGCAGCCACACTGGGGGATTGTGCAAGGGGGAATGAAAATGTTCACTAGTTAGGGGCATCCACAGGACAAGAGGAAAGTACACTAAAAGATCAAGAACACTGGATCGTTAATGTGTTTGGTTCTAGCATCTTCAGAAAGTTAGTGTATGACTCAATGGCGAACGCATCGCTACACTTATAGGATAATTACAGCCTAACTGTTTATTTTTCTTTTTGTTGATCGCTCAGATAGTTTTCTGTCATTATGAGCGCAGGCTACGTCATGCTGCCGTTATGCGCCTAGCCAAGAAATAGTTAGGCCCAGCATATCCGTCTTCGGCTGGAGAAAAATCTGGGCAAGAGTTTCTAGAACAAAGGCAGTAGAATGGACCCAGTAAGGCAGAAAGATAGTAGATGACAGTAAGCAAAGGGAAAAGGCAGAGTCAAAGAGAATGACAGATTAGAGGACGTTCAATCACAGAACTTCCAGAAGGTGGGGGGACACGGTATTCCCAAGGGGGAAGCTGTCTACAAACTCAGGCTTGGGCAATTTTAGGACAATGGTCGCAAAAAGAATCCGATAATGGGTCTTTACCTGCTGAGAAAAAACCACACACACCCGAAGGCGCTGTTGAGACAAAGACACGCACTAGCCATACCTGTCTTACCAACACAAGAGCAGCCCTAGCTACGCCTGCACGCCTGATTTGTGATATAAGGGTGTAGGCACACACGGGGCATTTATTTTACGCATGCGTGGGTACACAGCTGCTCTCGACTCGGTGACCGTCAAATACGACACAACACGAATCCTTATGAAAGCCCCTCCCCCCCCCTCTCCCTCCCGCCCCCCTCCCCCTCCCCCCCCCCCCCCCCCCCCCTCCCCCTCTCCCCCCCCCCCCCCCCCCCCCCCCTCCCCCCCCCCCCCCCCCCCCCCCCCCCCCCCTCCCCCCCCCCCCCCCCCCCCCCCCCCATGGGTGTACAGTACCCGTTTTTTTCATGACTGCAGAGCCCACCGGCAACAGACACCACCCCTCAGGAACCCAACACACATCCAACAGTCCCACTGACTCCAAAGATAGATGAGGCCAGTACGTCTCCAGACGGCAAATCTTAAGAATAGCCCCCACGCCCCCCCCCCCCCCCCCCCCCCCCCCTCCCTTGCCCCTCCCATTCATTTCAGACGGTTTCATGTTAGAGTTAGGGTCAAGAATTGGGTTAGGGATAGGATTAGGGATAGGTTTAGGGTCAGGTTAGTCATCAACTTTTATTTTTTGTGTATTTGACACTAAACTGACCCTAAGCCTACCCTTAGCCCTTTTCCAAACCCTATTCCAAACCCTAACCCTAACCTGAAACCGTCTAATCCACACACACAAAAAGAAAGAATGATGGTATGTCATGAGATTGACACTTAACTGACCCTATCCCAAACCCTATTCCTAACCCCAACCCTAACTGAAACCGTCTGAAATGAATAGAAGTGGCAGAGGAGGGGGTTATTCTAAACATTTGCCCTCCAGACATTCGCGATACGGTCTTATGTGCCTCCAAAAAGGGTCCCGGAATGCTCTATCTCTCGTGAGGATACCGGGGGGGGGGGGGGTGTCTTTCATACAAATAGTTTCCCAACCTTCTGGAAATTGTTGTGCTTGTAACTTCCTCTATTCTATCACTCATTCTTTGACTCTGCCTTTTCCCTTTGTTATCCGGTTATCTACCATCTGTCTGCCTTACTGGTCCATTCTCCTACCTTTGTTCTAGAAATTCTTACAAAGATTTTCTTCAACCGAAGATGGACTTTACTTATGCTGGGGGGGGGGGGGGGGGGGGGGGGGGGGGGGGGGGGGGGGGGACGAGAAAAGAAAAGAAAACACCCGAACAGTACCAGAAGGTGTTAAATGCTAATGGGGCCCAGGTATGCACTAGCACAGACCTGCCTACACTATGGGTTGACCATAGAAAACTAACACATGTTTGGCCAAACTACTCGACTACACATTGTAGAGTGTTTCTATGCATTTGGGAGTGTGCTGACTACTCATGTATCAAACTGATAAATGACTATGAAAGGCAAATTTCCTGACCTCCTTGACAGTCAATTAACCATTAACTAAGGCATATAACGAGAGTTGGTTTTGTTCAGAGAGAAGAAAACGGAACCATACTTATGTCCTCTGTACTTTTTTGCACCCTGTTATGGCAGTTAATTTATAACATGTCACAATATTGTCACATATGTCATTTATGTAACTAAATGACGCAAAAGATTCTTACCCTGAACTACACATTTTGCTTTAAAACTACCCATTTTGAAGTCGAAACTGCTCATTTCGAGTTCTGGAGACAGGCAGGTCTGCTGAGTAGCACCATCTGCCTTACCAACCTGCTTTCAGAATGAACAGAGAAACACCGATGTCGTTTCAAAGTCATGGAAATGAAAGGCTCAAAGGTTTACCGTCTGCAAATGTTAAGAAAAGCCCCCTCCTCTGCCCGTTCCATTCATTTCAGACGGGTTTTAGTTAGGGTTAGGAATATGGTTTGGGATACAGGGTTAGGGATAGGCTTAGGGTCAGTTAAGTGTCAATCTCATAATATACAATAGTGTGTGTGTGTGTGTGTGTGTGTGTGTGTGTGTGTGTGTGTGTGTGTGTGTGTGTGTGTGTGTGTGTGTGTGTGTGTGTATTAGACGGTTTCAGGTTAGGGTTAGGAATAGGGTTTGGGATAGGGTTATGGATAGGTTTATGGTCAATTTAGTGTCAAATACACACACAAATAAACGTTGATGACCTTTCAACGCCAGCCATTTCTCAGCCAAAATATACCATTAAACTTACCCGGGTAGAGAAAAGATTTCGTCTGCTATATTGGGGATTCCTCTGTGACGTGCATAAAATAGGGCCTGTCCTTACCTCCCAAAAGTAAGAACATATTAAGGTCATTGGATAACAGACCCTCATCTGATGCCTTTTAGTGACATGGGTGTTAAATCATTGTGGTGCCAAGAGTCGAGAGTGGCGATGAAAGGGTTTTAATACATGTACGTAGAAAAATAGCAAAGGAGACAGAAAATTACTGATACAAAGTCATAGCGTTCAGAACAGGCAGTAGTGGTATGTGTTCAGATTTTCTTTACTTAAAGACCCACCACGTCACGTGTCAAAATCATGGTTTTCACATGTTTTCCCTCTTATAGCTGGTAAGAAATCTTAAGAAATCTTCCAAGCATAAGAGGGAATGTGACACGTGACGTGTGTGTGTGGGGGGGGGGGGGGAGTCTTTAAAACGTACAGTATTATCCTTCTCATATGTCATGGCCTAATGATACACACACAAAAACAACTAATGTAAGGGCTTTGGCATAATGTTACCGAATCTCGTGAGATGTCTGAATATAGGGAAACAACGACTATCCATAACTACTAACCATCCATCATGCTAATCGTGATAGTTTGATAGTCTAATGCTAATTTAGCGCAGCACGGCCTGTTAGCCAGAAGGCAATAACGCATAGGAGACGTGGGTGGAGTACTAACAGTCTGCGCGTTGGTTGGGTACCCCCCACCCCCCACCCCCACCCCCACTTGAAATCGTAGAGATTGCAGAGAAATCACGTCATGCTTGCGTCATTGTTTACGTCATTTTGAGGGGTACGCAATCCCCTTTGGTACTCTAGAAGGGATCTAGACCACTGTGTGACTATATAAAATTCTGCCATCCATACCACAAAATTTTAAAAAGAAAATGAAAACTCTATCTAAATTTTAACAAAGTATTACCAGACTCCTTTAAATAGCCTAAAAAACCTCGTCAGATTAATATTCTAAAACAGCTTGCGCCTCTAAAAATTTATTTCCCCTAACATTTTTTCTGTTTATGTCCTTGTCCCCGTAACGTTTTTATATTTTGTCCTGTCCCTCAATCAAACCCAAGTAAAAATGTCTCATAATTATGTGCCCTTGTTGGCCGAGAGGACGTAAAACACTAAGTATCATCATCACCACTATGAACTTGCGTGGGTGTATGGGAAAACCCACGGGAATTGAAAATACTTAGGCCATGTGAAGTCTGCACAGAGTGGTCCCTCTGATGGTTAAACACACGCTGGGGAATGGAACTCTTAAAGGTGGACCCTGACGGATGAGTTTTTGCAAGAAACACTCGAGATCACCAGAAAGACAGCCTTTTCAAGGATCGGAACATACGTTTTGCTCTGGTTTCCTAGAAATTAAACCGTCAAAACGGCGATTCCTCCTTGGCGGAGATGCCGGAGAAAGTAGCCATTTTGGATGGGGTGGGTAGAGGACACTCATTGTGGTTGAAGCGTTTTCTGTTTTTGTAGTGCAGTAAAAAAAATTGGATCTATTTCCTTTGTTGTAAGCAAAACTCTTTTAAATAAACTGTATACGATTTTTTAAAAATATAGTGAAAAAGGCTTGTGTTGCGAAAATATCGTGCAAACGATTTGGCGGCCATTAGAAAAGAGACGACACACGCCTTCTCTTTGGGTGAAAGAATTTGACTTCCAGCACGTCCGCCAAGGAGGAATCGCAGATTTGACGGTTTGATTTCTAGGAAACCAGAGCAAAGTGAGTGTTGCAATCTCTGTAAAGGGTGTCTTCCTGGTGATCTCGACGTGTTTCTTACAAAAACTCATCCGTCAGGGTGCCCCTTTATAACTCTACTCCGGCTAGTATTTGCAACACCTTCGTTTTGCTTTTTACGACAGTCGTTCTGATCTTTGTGTACAGTCAAATCAAATCATGATGAGTGCGGGTTAGACAGTCGGGGGCGTCCCATTGGGACTAATCCCGCTAGGACTAATACCCCTCGGACTAATCCCAGTCGGACTAATCCCATTCGGACTAATGCCGTTCGACCTAATTGCTTTGATTTGTATAGCTTTTCCCATTCGGTCTAATGTCTGCTGAGCATTTTGTATCATTGCATTTCTGCGCACCCAGGTATTCCTTGTTTTTCATATAGGTTAGGGATAGGGTTAGGGATAGAGTTAGGGATAGGTTTAGGGATAGGGTTAGGGTTAAGAATAGGGTTAGGGTTAGGGTTAGGAATAGGGTTAGGGATAGGTTTAGGGTCTATTTAGTGTCGACATACACAAAAGATAAAATTTGAATTTAATTAATGTTTTTAAATTATTATTTTATTTCGTAATAAATTCGTCGAAATGACTTTACTGTTTATTATTATTTCTTACACTAAACGTATGTATGTAGTCCGAGCGGTACAGATAAAATGTTAGTCCACACGGGATTAGTCCCAGTGGTATGTGGTATGTCCGCCATGACTGTCAGCGGTGTGATCAAAAGAGTAGTCCGAGCGGGATTAGTCCCAACGGACCCTCCCCAGACAGTCAACACGGGAAATAGTATGTAAATTAGACTAAACACCCAAAACGATTGGCTGTTTAGCCTAATTTACATACTAATTCCCGTGTTGAATGTCTAAGACGCATTCATGACTACAGGGTCCGAACTGTTTCAAATCAGAGAAGACAGTAACTTTTCTTTTGAGCATTTCCTATCTCGGGTCGCTAGATATATCAACACGTTGTTTTAGCTCCAAGGCGAAAGCACTGGCACAGTGCAAACCTCCGCCAAGACACAACTCAGTAGGCTTATCTTATGGTTAAACCAAGCCGACCACACAGCCTCTAAAAATGGCAACCGAGATTTCAAACGTTTAGTCCCAAAGTCAAAGAGTTAGATAGACAGACAAAGAAAGGGACAAAAAAAAGACACCTCCCACAGAGTGGTCCCTCTGATGGTTAAACACACGCTGGGGAATGGAACTCTTAAAGGTGGACCCTGACGGATGAGTTTTTGCAAGAAACACGTCGAGATCACCAGAAAGACAGCCTTTTCAAGGATCGGAACACTCACTTTGCTCTGGTTTCCTAGAAATTAAACCGTCAAAACGGCGATTCCTCCTTGGCGGAGATGCCGGAGAAAGTAGCCATTTTGGATGGGGTGGGTAGAGGACACTCATTGTGGTTGAAGCGTTTTCTGTTTTTGTAGTGCAGTAAAAAAAATTGGATCTATTTCCTTTGTTGTAAGCAAAACTCTTTTAAATAAACTGTATACGATTTTTTAAAAATATAGTGAAAAAGGCTTGTGTTGCGAAAATATCGTGCAAACGATTTGGCGGCCATTAGAAAAGAGACGACACACGCCTTCTCTTTGGGTGAAAGAATTTGACTTCCAGCACGTCCGCCAAGGAGGAATCGCAGATTTGACGGTTTGATTTCTAGGAAACCAGAGCAAAGTGAGTGTTGCAATCTCTGTAAAGGGTGTCTTCCTGGTGATCTCGACGTGTTTCTTACAAAAACTCATCCGTCAGGGTGCCCCTTTATAACTCTACTCCGGCTAGTATTTGCAACACCTTCGTTTTGCTTTTTACGACAGTCGTTCTGATCTTTGTGTACAGTCAAATCAAATCATGATGAGTGCGGGTTAGACAGTCGGGGGCGTCCCATTGGGACTAATCCCGCTAGGACTAATACCCCTCGGACTAATCCCAGTCGGACTAATCCCATTCGGACTAATGCCGTTCGACCTAATTGCTTTGATTTGTATAGCTTTTCCCATTCGGTCTAATGTCTGCTGAGCATTTTGTATCATTGCATTTCTGCGCACCCAGGTATTCCTTGTTTTTCATATAGGTTAGGGATAGGGTTAGGGATAGAGTTAGGGATAGGTTTAGGGATAGGGTTAGGGTTAAGAATAGGGTTAGGGTTAGGGTTAGGAATAGGGTTAGGGATAGGTTTAGGGTCTATTTAGTGTCGACATACACAAAAGATAAAATTTGAATTTAATTAATGTTTTTAAATTATTATTTTATTTCGTAATAAATTCGTCGAAATGACTTTACTGTTTATTATTATTTCTTACACTAAACGTATGTATGTAGTCCGAGCGGTACAGATAAAATGTTAGTCCACACGGGATTAGTCCCAGTGGTATGTGGTATGTCCGCCATGACTGTCAGCGGTGTGATCAAAAGAGTAGTCCGAGCGGGATTAGTCCCAACGGACCCTCCCCAGACAGTCAACACGGGAAATAGTATGTAAATTAGACTAAACACCCAAAACGATTGGCTTTATTTAGCCGAATTTACATACTAATTCCCGTGTTGAATGTCTAAGACGCATTCATGACTACAGGGTCCGAACTGTTTCAAATCAGAGAAGACAGTAACTTTTCTTTTGAGCATTTCCTATCTCGGGTCGCTAGATATATCAACACGTTGTTTTAGCTCCAAGGCGAAAGCACTGGCACAGTGCAAACCTCCGCCAAGACACAACTCAGTAGGCTTATCTTATGGTTAAACCAAGCCGACCACACAGCCTCTAAAAATGGCAACCGAGATTTCAAACGTTTAGTCCCAAAGTCAAAGAGTTAGATAGACAGACAAAGAAAGGGACAAAAAAAAGACACCTCCCACAGAGTGGTCCCTCTGATGGTTAAACACACGCTGGGGAATGGAACTCTTAAAGGTGGACCCTGACGGATGAGTTTTTGCAAGAAACACGTCGAGATCACCAGAAAGACAGCCTTTTCAAGGATCGGAACACTCGTTTTGCTCTGGTTTCCTAGAAATTAAACCGTCAAAACGGCGATTCCTCCTTGGCGGAGATGCCGGAGAAAGTAGCCATTTTGGATGGGGTGGGTAGAGGACACTCATTGTGGTTGAAGCGTTTTCTGTTTTTGTAGTGCAGTAAAAAAAATTGGATCTATTTCCTTTGTTGTAAGCAAAACTCTTTTAAATAAACTGTATACGATTTTTTAAAAATATAGTGAAAAAGGCTTGTGTTGCGAAAATATCGTGCAAACGATTTGGCGGCCATTAGAAAAGAGACGACACACGCCTTCTCTTTGGGTGAAAGAATTTGACTTCCAGCACGTCCGCCAAGGAGGAATCGCAGATTTGACGGTTTGATTTCTAGGAAACCAGAGCAAAGTGAGTGTTGCAATCTCTGTAAAGGGTGTCTTCCTGGTGATCTCGACGTGTTTCTTACAAAAACTCATCCGTCAGGGTGCCCCTTTATAACTCTACTCCGGCTAGTATTTGCAACACCTTCGTTTTGCTTTTTACGACAGTCGTTCTGATCTTTGTGTACAGTCAAATCAAATCATGATGAGTGCGGGTTAGACAGTCGGGGGCGTCCCATTGGGACTAATCCCGCTAGGACTAATACCCCTCGGACTAATCCCAGTCGGACTAATCCCATTCGGACTAATGCCGTTCGACCTAATTGCTTTGATTTGTATAGCTTTTCCCATTCGGTCTAATGTCTGCTGAGCATTTTGTATCATTGCATTTCTGCGCACCCAGGTATTCCTTGTTTTTCATATAGGTTAGGGATAGGGTTAGGGATAGAGTTAGGGATAGGTTTAGGGATAGGGTTAGGGTTAAGAATAGGGTTAGGGTTAGGGTTAGGAATAGGGTTAGGGATAGGTTTAGGGTCTATTTAGTGTCGACATACACAAAAGATAAAATTTGAATTTAATTAATGTTTTTAAATTATTATTTTATTTTGTAATAAATTCGTCGAAATGACTTTACTGTTTATTATTATTTCTTACACTAAACGTATGTATGTAGTCCGAGCGGTACAGATAAAATGTTAGTCCACACGGGATTAGTCCCAGTGGTATGTGGTATGTCCGCCATGACTGTCAGCGGTGTGATCAAAAGAGTAGTCCGAGCGGGATTAGTCCCAACGGACCCTCCCCAGACAGTCAACACGGGAAATAGTATGTAAATTAGACTAAACACCCAAAACGATTGGCTTTATTTAGCCGAATTTACATACTAATTCCCGTTGTTGAATGTCTAAGACGCATTCATGACTACAGGGTCCGAACTGTTTCAAATCAGAGAAGACAGTAACTTTTCTTTTGAGCATTTCCTATCTCGGGTCGCTAGATATATCAACACGTTGTTTTAGCTCCAAGGCGAAAGCACTGGCACAGTGCAAACCTCCGCCAAGACACAACTCAGTAGGCTTATCTTATGGTTAAACCAAGCCGACCACACAGCCTCTAAAAATGGCAACCGAGATTTCAAACGTTTAGTCCCAAAGTCAAAGAGTTAGATAGACAGACAAAGAAAGGGACAAAAAAAAGACACCTCCCACAGAGTGGTCCCTCTGATGGTTAAACACACGCTGGGGAATGGAACTCTTAAAGGTGGACCCTGACGGATGAGTTTTTGCAAGAAACACGTCGAGATCACCAGAAAGACAGCCTTTTCAAGGATCGGAACACTCACGTTTTGCTCTGGTTTCCTAGAAATTAAACCGTCAAAACGGCGATTCCTCCTTGGCGGAGATGCCGGAGAAAGTAGCCATTTTGGATGGGGTGGGTAGAGGACACTCATTGTGGTTGAAGCGTTTTCTGTTTTTGTAGTGCAGTAAAAAAAATTGGATCTATTTCCTTTGTTGTAAGCAAAACTCTTTTAAATAAACTGTATACGATTTTTTAAAAATATAGTGAAAAAGGCTTGTGTTGCGAAAATATCGTGCAAACGATTTGGCGGCCATTAGAAAAGAGACGACACACGCCTTCTCTTTGGGTGAAAGAATTTGACTTCCAGCACCTCCGCCAAGGAGGAATCGCCGATTTGACGGTTTGATTTCTAGGAAACCAGAGCAAAGTGAGTGTTGCAATCTCTGTAAAGGGTGTCTTCCTGGTGATCTCGACGTGTTTCTTACAAAAAACTCATCCGTCAGGGTGCCCCTTTATAACTCTACTCCGGCTAGTATTTGCAACACCTTCGTTTTGCTTTTTACGACAGTCGTTCTGATCTTTGTGTACAGTCAAATCAAATCATGATGAGTGCGGGTTAGACAGTCGGGGGCGTCCCATTGGGACTAATCCCGCTAGGACTAATACCCCTCGGACTAATCCCAGTCGGACTAATCCCATTCGGACTAATGCCGTTCGACCTAATTGCTTTGATTTGTATAGCTTTTCCCATTCGGTCTAATGTCTGCTGAGCATTTTGTATCATTGCATTTCTGCGCACCCAGGTATTCCTTGTTTTTCATATAGGTTAGGGATAGGGTTAGGGATAGAGTTAGGGATAGGTTTAGGGATAGGGTTAGGGTTAAGAATAGGGTTAGGGTTAGGGTTAGGAATAGGGTTAGGGATAGGTTTAGGGTCTATTTAGTGTCGACATACACAAAAGATAAAATTTGAATTTAATTAATGTTTTTAAATTATTATTTTATTTTGTAATAAATTCGTCGAAATGACTTTACTGTTTATTATTATTTCTTACACTAAACGTATGTATGTAGTCCGAGCGGTACAGATAAAATGTTAGTCCACACGGGATTAGTCCCAGTGGTATGTGGTATGTCCGCCATGACTGTCAGCGGTGTGATCAAAAGAGTAGTCCGAGCGGGATTAGTCCCAACGGACCCTCCCCAGACAGTCAACACGGGAAATAGTATGTAAATTAGACTAAACACCCAAAACGATTGGCTTTATTTAGCCGAATTTACATACTAATTCCCGTGTTGAATGTCTAAGACGCATTCATGACTACAGGGTCCGAACTGTTTCAAATCAGAGAAGACAGTAACTTTTCTTTTGAGCATTTCCTATCTCGGGTCGCTAGATATATCAACACGTTGTTTTAGCTCCAAGGCGAAAGCACTGGCACAGTGCAAACCTCCGCCAAGACACAACTCAGTAGGCTTATCTTATGGTTAAACCAAGCCGACCACACAGCCTCTAAAAATGGCAACCGAGATTTCAAACGTTTAGTCCCAAAGTCAAAGAGTTAGATAGACAGACAAAGAAAGGGACAAAAAAAAGACACCTCCCACAGAGTGGTCCCTCTGATGGTTAAACACACGCTGGGGAATGGAACTCTTAAAGGTGGACCCTGACGGATGAGTTTTTGCAAGAAACACGTCGAGATCACCAGAAAGACAGCCTTTTCAAGGATCGGAACACTCACTTTGCTCTGGTTTCCTAGAAATTAAACCGTCAAAACGGCGATTCCTCCTTGGCGGAGATGCCGGAGAAAGTAGCCATTTTGGATGGGGTGGGTAGAGGACACTCATTGTGGTTGAAGCGTTTCTGTTTTTGTAGTGCAGTAAAAAAAATTGGATCTATTTCCTTTGTTGTAAGCAAAACTCTTTTAAATAAACTGTATACGATTTTTTAAAAATATAGTGAAAAAGGCTTGTGTTGCGAAAATATCGTGCAAACGATTTGGCGGCCATTAGAAAAGAGACGACACACGCCTTCTCTTTGGGTGAAAGAATTTGACTTCCAGCACGTCCGCCAAGGAGGAATCGCAGATTTGACGGTTTGATTTCTAGGAAACCAGAGCAAAGTGAGTGTTGCAATCTCTGTAAAGGGTGTCTTCCTGGTGATCTCGACGTGTTTCTTACAAAAACTCATCCGTCAGGGTGCCCCTTTATAACTCTACTCCGGCTAGTATTTGCAACACCTTCGTTTTGCTTTTTACGACAGTCGTTCTGATCTTTGTGTACAGTCAAATCAAATCATGATGAGTGCGGGTTAGACAGTCGGGGGCGTCCCATTGGGACTAATCCCGCTAGGACTAATACCCCTCGGACTAATCCCAGTCGGACTAATCCCATTCGGACTAATGCCGTTCGACCTAATTGCTTTGATTTGTATAGCTTTTCCCATTCGGTCTAATGTCTGCTGAGCATTTGTATCATTGCATTTCTGCGTACCCAGGTATTCCTTGTTTTTCATATAGGTTAGGGATAGGGTTAGGGATAGAGTTAGGGATAGGTTTAGGGATAGGGTTAGGGTTAAGAATAGGGTTAGGGTTAGGGTTAGGAATAGGGTTAGGGATAGGTTTAGGGTCTATTTAGTGTCGACATACACAAAAGATAAAATTTGAATTTAATTAATGTTTTTAAATTATTATTTTATTTCGTAATAAATTCATCGAAATGACTTTACTGTTTATTATTATTTCTTACACTAAACGTATGTATGTAGTCCGAGCGGTACAGATAAAATGTTAGTCCACACGGGATTAGTCCCAGTGGTATGTGGTATGTCCGCCATGACTGTCAGCGGTGTGATCAAAAGAGTAGTCCGAGCGGGATTAGTCCCAACGGACCCTCCCCAGACAGTCAACACGGGAAATAGTATGTAAATTAGACTAAACACCCAAAACGATTGGCTTTATTTAGCCGAATTTACATACTAATTCCCGTGTTGAATGTCTAAGACGCATTCATGACTACAGGGTCCGAACTGTTTCAAATCAGAGAAGACAGTAACTTTTCTTTTGAGCATTTCCTATCTCGGGTCGCTAGATATATCAACACGTTGTTTTAGCTCCAAGGCGAAAGCACTGGCACAGTGCAAACCTCCGCCAAGACACAACTCAGTAGGCTTATCTTATGGTTAAACCAAGCCGACCACACAGCCTCTAAAAATGGCAACCGAGATTTCAAACGTTTAGTCCCAAAGTCAAAGAGTTAGATAGACAGACAAAGAAAGGGACAAAAAAAAGACACCTCCCCCCCCCCCCCCCCCCCCCCACCCCCACCCCCCCAAAAAAAAAATCTTTTCTTCGGAGGCTAACAAAGAAAGATAAAGAAAACAAAACACTGAATATTATAGGGAAATGTGTTGTTCAACAGCGAAAGAACGTGACCAATACTACATAAGTTTATATGCCAGGTGGTACGATCATTCCTCGTGGGTGAATTACAGAAGATGTTATCAACCTTCTCTATTCCTTGTTGTGGTCAAACCTTCAGCCTTTCACCCGAGGAAAGCGATAGTATCATCCAGATCACCAGCCGCGAGGCAGCATTTTCGGCTCCAGTGACCTTGACCTTTTGATCAATGACCTTCATTTCCGAACTTGGCCTAGATATCCTAAGTTCCTATCCGCATTGAGAATTTGAGCCTTCTAGGTTTCACCGTTCAAACGTTATCGTGTTGACACAGTCGAATAGATAGCCAGAAACAAACAGGCTGCCCTGGAAATATTAACCCGTTTCATGCGCGGCTAGTAATAAGGAACCCAACTGAGGTCAGCCACATAATACTAGGGGGGTGGGGTGTCGGGGAGGGGGGGTCGGGGGGTTCACATCCCAATGGAAGCAACCTGGTGGAAAATTACAGTGTGCGGGCTCACAAATGGTTTCCCACTGAGCCGCAGGAAAGTCTGGTCATCGATTGACTGCATCAAGGCTACTGCTGCTGAGCTGGGAAGACCATGTACAAAATGGGGAGAGTAACTTTCTCTGTGTGTATGTGAGTGTGAGTGTGTAGGGGGGGGGGGGGGGTGCGTGTGTGTGTGTATGTGTATGTGTGCGCGTGTGTGTGTGTGTGTGTGTGTGTGTGCGCGTGTGTGTGTGTGTGTGTGCGTGTGTGTGTGTGTGTGTGTGTGTGTGTGTGTGTGTGTGTGTGTGTGTGTGTGTGTGTGTGTGTGTGTGTGTGTGTGTGTGTGTGTGTGTCTATATATGTGTGTGTGTATCTGTGTGTGTGTGTGTGTGTGTGTGTGTGTGTGTGTGTGTGTGTGTGTGTGTGTGTGTGTAAGTGTGTGTGTGTGTGTGTGTGTGTGTTTGTGTGTGTAGGTGTGTGTGTGTGTGTAGGTGTGTGTGTGTCTGTGGCTGTGTGTGTGTGGCTGTGGCTGTGTCTGTGACAGAGACAAAGCAAACGAGAGAGAGAGAGAGAGAGAGAGAGAGAGAGAGAGAGAGAGAGAGAGAGAGAGAGAGAGAGAGAGAGAGAGAGAGAGGTCTCTCTCTCTCTCTCTCTCTCTCTCTCTCTCTCTCTCTCTCTCAAGATAAACATAGGAAGATATATTTAATACTAATAATAATGGGAATGTATATAGCGCTCTTTCTCACATGAGCGCAGTGCGATTTACATTGATAACAAGAACATTAAAGGCAAACAAATAATCAATCATTAGAAAGTAAGATAAACACGATGATTGCACGCAACGTTCTCTTACTTCCTCACACACACACACACACACACACACACACACACACACACACACACACACACACACACACACACGTACGCGCGCGCGCATACACACACACGCACGCACGCACGCACGCACGCCTACATGCACGCAGCCACACACACACATACACACACAAACACACACATGAACGCACGCACGCACACATACACACACATACACGCACATGAACGCACGCACGCACACATACACACACATACACGCACGCACACACTCTCCCACAATTAATTATACAAGAGTAAAATAGTTACAATATGAAAATTATATTTGTTTTGAAGATGATAGAAAGATTACATGATTGCAGATGACTCGCGCCAGTTTATGCCAGTGGATGTCCACCATCGCTGATTATGTCATACCCAAAGTGCCAGGCACGTTAGTAATTGTGTACAATCCAAACTATTTGGGTAGGGCCTGTATCCAAAATACTTGGCACGTTAATAGGACCTAACTATGTAATATCCTAAATGTTTGGCACGTCAATACTTATATATTAGACCTGTTTACTCTACTCTTTTCGAGTAGTATTCTACTCAATTTGGACCTTTCTCTTCAAAACTGAAAATAATGCTCTTTAAATCTTGATCGCTACTCATTTTTCAGTGAACAGTGTTTGATGGTTTAATGAATAAAACCACACATTTTGCACCAAAACTACTCGTTTCAGCTATCCAGACTACTCAAGACTTGTGTAGGGGGTAAACAGGTCTGATAAATTATCTAAAACGACGGTAGGCCTTTTATTATTGTCATATGCAAAGTCCTTGGCACGTCCGTCAACTGTGACGTAATGTCCAAAATGGTTGACAAAGCAGACAGCGCCCAGACAAATTGATCTGCTGCTAAGAAACAAAACAAAAGCTGTAAGCCACCTATCAGCCGAGGCCACATGTGTAGCTATCTTCAGAGCTTCAAGACCCAAGATAGAAGAAGAACATTGGGTCGAACGAGCCAACGTCTTTGAGAGGAAAGTATTGACAGACGAGGACAGTGTTTTTCTTTGTATCTTTTCCTTCGCAATTTCTGGATATTGTCCGTCACCGAAGGTGAACGGACTTTGCGATGGGCTGGGTTTTTTTGGTTGTTTTTTTTTTGGGGGGGTTTCTGTCTGTCCCAAGGATATCTCCCGAACCACTTGTTAATGCGTTTGGCAAATTCCCAATATTAAAACTACACCCCATCGATCTAATACTGCATTATCAGATGGTTACTTTCCTTCAATGATAATGTTGCTGCTCCTTCTGTCGTTGTTGCTGCTGCTGCTGCTATTTTTGTTGTCGTCGTCGTCGTCGTTTTTGGGGTGTTTTTTTTCATTTTATTCTAAACATCTTACTCATAAAGTGCATTTTTATCAGGGAGAATCGTCAAGATCAATGATCAAAGTAAATGTCATTTGAGTGAGCCATTCAAAATATATTACAAGTAGATCTTAGCCTAATTAGCAAAGACACGTTGTCACGATCTTTTTTTTTATCCTTTTTTGGTTTATCATAGTTTAATAGTGTGAGTTTCACTTACTTGATTTCAAGCAAACAACAAAACCAGAAAGCACCGACACAGTGTGGATTCCCACCTAGACACCCACATTCATTTTAATATGTTTTAAATTAAGCCCACTGGAAGAAGCAGTCATATACTTGTATATCAAGACGAAAAAACAAGAGGCAAAGCCTTCAAGGCTCACTCGAACTGGAACGTGTGGGACAACAACAAACAAAGATTGAGGGGGGGTGTCTAAAGTACAAGATTGACAATAACATTTTAAAGCACAAATGAAACTAACGTTAATGGATACAAATAAAAAATAAAAAATAAATTAAAAAAGTGCCCGTGCCGAGAATCGGACCCGGAACCATTGGCATGACAGACAGACACTCTACCAATGAGCTGTCGAGGCTTTCAGTGTTGATGAGTTTCTTAACTCATGTTGCCTTTCGAATACTTTCTAACCCATTAATATAAAATGTTATCTGTTTGTTATCAGTTTACAGTGTTGTTTTAAGTATTTAATTATTCAAATCATTATTGTTTGAAAGCTTGCATAAACATATATATGTGTGTGCAAAGTTTGAACAATGTACGCCTTCTATTTCCCGAGAAAATGCCAACGTTAAAGTTTGGAGGTTAGACCACGGACACAACACACACACACACACACACACACACACACACACACACACACACACACACACGCACGCACGCACGCACGCACGCACGCACGCACACGCACACGCACACACACACACACGCACGCACACACACACACACACACACACACACACACACACACACACACACACACACACACACACAACCGAACAACTATATACTATAGACTCACAAATGCCCCGTTTACAATTTTACATGATACTGTTAACAGACAGAGAAATACACCAACACGCAAAAACATAGCACACAAAAACTTTGATGGGGGTTGCAAAAAACAAGACAGAACGGGATACTTGTGTCAGGCGACTCCAAAGACCAAATATAAAAATCATTTTGCTTCCCTAACTTGCCCATTATCGTTTTCTTATTTTCACCTAGAGGTTTAGGGAGGATTGTGGAAAGTATTGTTCTAATCTATCTTGTCTCTTGTGGACGTCTGGTTACACAGAGTACGGAGATTACTCATAACTGCTCTATGACTTGTCACGACAACAGTTTCTTGGGACGCGTGTCGAGGTTGAATGTTTAAGATTGCTTGATTATTATCTAGATTGCACGAAAAGAAAAGTCAACGCGTGTCCATGTGTGTGTGTGTGTGTGTGTGTGTGTGTGTGTGTGTGTGTGTGTGTGTGTGTGTGTGTGTGTGTGTGTGTGTGTGTGTGTGTGTGTGTGTGTGTGTGTGTGTGTGTGTGTGTGTGTGTGTGTGTGTGTGTGTGTGTGTGTGTGTGTGTGTGTGTGTGTGTGTGTGTGTGTGTGTTTCATTTAACGTCTATCCACTTCTGCGTGTATGTGTTTCTATCAGTGTGTGTGGGTATGGGTGTGGGTGTGTGATTGTGTATGTGTGTGTCTGTCTGTCTGTATGTATGTCTGTGTCTATGTGTACGTGTGTTTATATCTGTCTGTGTAGGGAGGGGAAGAGAAACAGAACGGGGGGGAGGCAAGCAGTCTAGCTGTACTCAAGAATGAAACAGCTTGCAAGCAACTCTCTGTAGCTCTCTGTGCGTGCGTGCGCGCGTGTGTATATGTATGTGTGCGTACGCGCGCGCGCGCATGCGATCGCTTACGTGTGAATGTGTATGTAGGAGTGAGAAACAGAGAAGGGGGGGGGGGGGGGGAAGCAATTACAAGTAGTAAATCTGTTTTAACGTCCTCCGGTCTGGAACAGACACACATTATGGGTCATTAGTTGATGATAAAGGCCATTATGTAATAGGACCCCCCCCCCCCCCCCCCCCCCCCCCCCCCCCCCCCCCCCCTATGTACTGCAGTACACCGCGGCATTTGTCACAGTCGTGGTTCATTGCGTTTTTCCGTCGTATAGGGGGGGGGGGGGGGGGGTAGGGTTAGGGTTAGTGTTAGTGTAATGGGGTGGTAAGGGGGTAAAGGGATAAGTGAATAGGGATAAGGATAGGGAAGTTGATGAGGGATAAGGATTGGAGGGTGAAGATAGGCACACTCCGCACAGACCAGGAACATATAGAGGAAACCAGACAGTTGTTTAGCTTTTGTTTATTTGGGTACTAGGAAATACTAAAGAAGACATAGGAAGACTAAAGAAGACAGTGCAGAGATTACATCCTGCAACAATATAAAATATGCAAGCATAAATATAAACAAGAAATAACAATGATTAAGTATGATTGTAGGCCTTGTGCCATAGCACTCAATGCTAAAATAACATGAGGTAATAGACAGTCACAGCAGTGGAAGGAGCTCACTTTATGACTTAAATGGCATGATTAAACTGACACTGACACAAGCCTAGTTGGGGTTTGGAAACATAACATAGGTCGGTTTTACCTGACCCTATGCTTGCTTAACCCATACACAAACATTTGAGTTCATGTGAGTTAACCCAAACCAAGTATTGTAACACTGACATCATCATCTGCTGTGTTACTAAAAATAGACTACACATCACAGTAAACTGAATGAGATCAGTTTGTAGTGGGAAACTGACTAAAGGCAAATGTAGGCCTATTGAGAGTTTATCATTGAAGTGGCAAGAAACTCAACCAAAAAGGAATGCCTTGTTAATACTATAGTATCAGTATTAACACAACACCATACTAGGCCTAGCACACACACCTAGGCCTATAAATGACACTATTGCCAAGTAGGCCTACACCATAGCATGGTATAAGCCTAGATCAATAATATTAATACAATGTAACATGGAAAAGAGCAAGTTAGGCCTTTAAACAATATGTCTGCAATAGTATTAATAGCATAAAAATGAGCAAGTTAGGCCTTTAAACAATATAATGTAGGCGAAGTGCCCCTTCATTGCTTACACGCAGTAGACTGACGTCACACACGAGTGGGTGTGAGGATAGACCAGAACGATCGGAATGTTCTAATTTTCAGTCTCTCAACATAAACTTTGGCCTTGTGCCGTTATATTTCTGAATGAACTGACGTCACGATGGTTCAGTGACGGGAATAGCAGTGTACAACGGCAATGCCTAAACAACCGTTAGCAGTGTTGAAACGGCAGTGCCTATAAACAACAGTTAACAGCAGTGTCTTTTGTGTGTTGATCTAGATCATCACATAGATTCACGGCAAACTCGAACGTCATAAGTTCGGCAAAAAGTAAACAAAGTTGGACTTCCTGCTGTTAACAAACATAAAAATACATCAAAGCATAGTTCAAACATCAGTACTTACAGTAGTCACTGTAGATTCACATCAACAGCATGAATGAGAAGGCAGGCCGAGATCGAGCAGACGAAAATCTATAAACCTAGTGCTAAATTATTAATTTGATTGAAAACGTGTACCCAGATTTGGTTTGTCTAGAATTTTACGTCCTCTCGACCTGGGAAGGCACATATGGGACATATGTGTACCCAGATGAAATAATGCTTAACGCCCTCTTTAGCCTTTCGGCCATGTGGGGCAGTAACGTTTTACCTGGGGATATAACAAGAGAAAAAAAGGGGGGGGGGGGGGGGGGGGGGGGGGGGGGGGAGGGGGGAGGGGAGTGATTCGGAGGATCTCAGCACACCAAGTGAAGGCAGACCCACAGACGGGGGGATACGCGAGACATCCTCGCGTCACCCTCGACTATGGGGCCGCCCCCTCCCGGAGGGAGATCGGCTCACGGACCACTTGGGAGGGGAGGGGAAGGGGGAGTAGACACCCGGAGGTACTCAACCTTGAAAAGGGAGACCCGCGCTCAGGATACTATGGGGGAAGGGATGGGGGGGAGGTGGGGGGGAAGGGGGGGAGGGGAGGGGAGGGGGGAGGAGGGGGGGTGAACAAAAGTTAACTTATTACTTGGCTTTTGTTTGTAACCGGGCTCGCATTCTACAGACTGACCTATAAAATCCACCTAAAACGTTATTGTTTATAAAAATTCCACTGCTGAGCATCGCATCTTCTAAAATTTATCATTAAAATTTCCAGGACCACTGGTTAAAATTATACTTTTTATTAATAAAATCTTTTAAGATATCGCGGAAGGTCTGTTAAAATCAGAGGAGGAACAAACTATATACAATACATATTTATTTATTACGATTTATATAATTCAGTAAAATATTATAGAAGTTGATATGTGTGTGTTTGTTTATGGGAGGCTGTAAAAAAAAGAAAAAGAACAGCAACTAAATCGGAAAAAAAGGGATGTTGGGCCGGGTTCGAACCTCTGACCTGTAGTGTGAGTGTGCAGTGTCTGATCATTTCGGCTGTTGCTCTATCTATTATATACAGGTTAAAATAATCTCTTTATTGTTCTAACTACTCCCGCAGAGGGCGGTCTCCCATCTAAAACGAGGGGTTCCCTATGCCCTAAAATACTGCGGATTAAAAAAGAGAAGAATTGAAATAGTAAATTTTTAAATATATACAAGTATATACATCCGACATGCCTTTGTACAGCCATTTCTTCGACGGTAAAATATATACATTGTTAAAACCGAGTTCGAAGAATTAAAAGGCATGCATTAACGGCGAACTTTGTATAAAATAATCAGGTGAGTAGTGTCTAAAAAGTGGGTTAAAATGGAAGCTTGTGTGGATGAGGGGACGAAATATTTCGTGCATTTAATGTTTGATGGGGGTGATTTTATGAGTACTACTTTGATAGGGATTTAGTTTTTAGTTTTTAAATAATAATGGAGAGGGGGGTGGGGGGTGACCTGCGAACCGGGTATTCAGTGTTTGTTTTGGACATAAAATTCACCCGTAGAGACCCGTGGGCCGTCCGGGGGTTAAAACTTTGATAAAATCTATTATATATAAAATATTGATGTTTTTTAAGTTGTGGTTTGGTAAAAGGGATCTGTGTTAAAATTTTTTTGTTTAAAAAATGATCGACTGCCAGTCAACGGAGAGATAGGCTTGTTTGCCAAGCCCCGAGGTGAGAGCCTTCCGCGGGAGGCATATTAAATTATGTGTAAGTTAATGTAAGTATATGTGTAGAAAGGTTTGTAGCCCATAGAGAGGGGGGAGGGGGCTTGGACTGGCCCCCTATGAAGGGACGATAGAAGGAAAGGGGGGGAGGGGGGGATCCCCAACAAAGTTGGGGATTTGTGAACCCCTGCGATGTGACAAGACCTCTCCATCCGGGTCTCTGGGGGGAGGGGGAGTGGGTAGTGGTTGGCTAGACCTGGGGACCGGTCCAGGGAGATGCCGCTCGTTCCGGGGGGGGAGCCTCCGGGGGGCGCCGCCCGGGCCCGCACGCCCCTGGTAGAGGCAATCGGGCGTACTGACCCGGACGGCACCCCCCGGCGACTCACTTGCCCCCGGAGACAAGGACCAGTTGGAAGTTGGGGGCGAGAGGGGCCGAGGTGACACCCCCCACCGGCCGGGACACCGGCCAGAAGGAGCGGCGACAGTAAAGGGGAGCCGAAAGGGTTCCGTGTCGACCTACACCCCCGCCCGGCCCCCGGCCGACGGGGGGGAGCCACCCGAGTCACTAGGAAGTGGGAGAGAGACCCATTGGAGAGGCAGCATACACCAGACCAGGGGTCACGGGGAGGGGCTACATTTGAAGAAGTGAGAGATAGATTTAGAAGTGGTGTCCAAAGGAAGCCTGGCCGAGGGCCTCGGCCAGCCATATTATTGCTTGCCAGTCATCTGTTTGGCTTTGTATGATTATTTGTTTTGTGAAGGGGATCTTGTTTGTTTTGAGTTTTGTTACTAATTTATCTAATTCGGGGGTTATAGTATGGCATTGTGTAAATAGGTGGTCTACTGTGAGGAAGTCTCCACATTCACATTTTAGTTCTTGAAATTTATTGTATGTGGCCTCGGTTCTAAGTCTGTAAATCATGGATAGAACGGGCCTAGGTACGGGGGGGAAAAGACCCCCTGTCACAATTTGGTGGTCCCAGGAGTGGACCGCACAACGGGTCTCAAGTTCCCGAGCCCACACCTGGAACGAAGTTTTCTTTAGTGCTGATTTAATTTCAGAGGTTGAAAGTTTAATATTAGTTTTGGTTCCGGACCGACCGAGGGCCGCCTCTTTGGCGGCCCCGTCGGCCTGGTCGTTGCCGTATAGGCCACAGTGGGAAGGGATCCAGCCTAGCGAGATGTCGGTTCCTTTAATTGTGATTTGATGTATAAGGAATTTAATTTCTTGTATGATAGAGCGTCTATTGTTGGTGTCCCCCACTAGAGCTTGTATAGATGAAAGAGAGTCTGTTAGTATGACTACACTCCGTGGGGGGTTTGGAAAGTTATTAGTGTATGAGCATGCTTCTAATATAGCCCAGAGTTCGGCACTAAAAATTGATATATTATTATTGAGTTGGAACGATTTAGTTACTTTTAGATCTGGGATAGTGAAAGCGCAGCCTGTATGTTGGTTGATTTTTGATCCATCTGTGTATATAAGAAGATTGTGTTTGAGACTGTGAATTTTTTCTAGTGCTGCTATTTTTAGTCTGTTTGGGTCTTCTTGTTTGGAGTATTGTTCATGTAGGGAGGTGTCTATTGTTATGGGGGTCACCTCCCACTGTGGGTAATCATATGTAGGGTGAGTGGAGACTTCCTCTATGTTTACTCCTGCCTCGTGGAACAGGTCTTCAGTGTATTTAGTTATAGGGATAGTTTTATGGTATAGGGAAGGATGTTTAGTTATATGGTCAGGATGGGAGTGGTAATAAGGGTCTGAAAAATTGTCGTAAAATTCAAAGTCTGTGTACATTTGGGTAGCGTATATACGGGGGAGAAGGATGGAGCAGTTAAGTTTTACTAGTTTGCGTAGTGGGAGCCAGCCCACGTCTCGGTAAATAAGATCAGTCACCGCATAACGGGGAAGCCCCAGAGCTATTTTTAGACCGCGGATTTCTATTCTTTGTAATAATTTTAGATCGTGTGTTGTTAAGGAGTGCATTGCTTCTATACCATATACTAATTGACTGCGAACGAGAGATCTGACTAGGTTTGCTAATATTTTGGGGTTTTGTGCCCATTTTTCTAAGGAGATCATTTTAATGAAGTTTAAGGTTTTGTAGGCTTTCCTAGTTATGTAATTAATGTGTTCAGTCCAGGAAAGATTGTATTTTATGACCACTCCTAGGAATTTGGCGGTGTCGGATGCAAATACTGGTTGTCCATTGATATTGATTGAGAGGTTGTAGTTAATTGAGGGTTTTCTAATGTTAGTTAGTATTATGAAGATGCATTTATTTGGGGCTAATGAGAAACCGTTATCTTGTAAGTAGTGGGCTATCGAGTCTGTTTGTTTTTGGTGTTGTTTAAGGGCTTCCTTGAGTTTTTTTTGGTTGAGTGTTTTCTGTGTGGGTGTCCAGGTGGCTATATCGTCTGCGTACATACTAAGTTTATTGTTGTTGATGTTTGTTTTATTTATATCTGCTAGCATAATATTGAAGAGGGTGGGGGCAACTATGCTACCCTGGGGCACCCCCATATCCAGCGAGTGACTGTCTGAGAGGGACTGGCCCACCCTTACTTTAATTGATCGGTTATTTAAGAAAGCTTTTATGAAATTGAAGAGGTTTCCTTCGATGCCGAGCTTGCTAATTTTTTGAAGCAACCTCCCATGCCAGACAGTGTCATAAGCGCCTTTTATGTCAAAGAAGGTGACCAACATGCTCTTCTGGCGGGCGAAGGCTTTTCTGGCGTGGGAGGTGAGTTTAACAATTTGTTCGGTGCAGCTTCTGTACTTTCTAAATCCTGCCTGTACTTGGGGGAGTAGGTTATTCTTTTGTAAGTGATATTCTAGTCGTGAACGTACGATTCTTTCGTACACTTTACCCAGGTGAGGGGTGAGGGAGATGGGGCGGTAGCTCTTGGGATCCTGCCTTGGTTTTCCATTCTTCAGGATCCCGACTACCTGTGCACATTTCCATGCCTGGGGCACTTCCCCACTCTCCCAACACCTAGAGTAAAATTGGTTAAGGATAGATAGAAATGAAGGGGGTAGTTGTTTGAGTATTCTATAGGAGATAGGGTCATCTCCTGTTGCTTTGTTGATTTTTTTAATGTTTCGAAGGGCCGTAGCAAGCTCGGCTAGTTTTAAGGGGGCATTAATACAGTTAGAGTTATTTGTAGATTTGGGGGGGAGGGGGATTGAGTTTCGTTTTTGTTGTTCGGCGGGGGAAAGGTGTTTTGTTTGGCTGGCTTTGGCGAATGTCTCGGCCAGGACGTTGGCTGTTTGTAAATTTGTTTTGGTGAGTGAGTTAGTGATAGGACAGAGAATTCTTGGTGTTTTTGGTTTGCCTCCCGCTTTAATTCTGCGTAGGCGTTTCCATGCGTTATTTAAGTCTTTAAAGGATAAAATTTGTTCATTTGTGAAATATTCTAGTTTTGCCTTGGCGACCATCTTTTTGCTGTGTTTTTCTGCTTTGCGTTTATTTTGGTGGTTGGGATGAGAGGGTTGGTGGTTGAAGGTGTTACTTGCAGAGTGTTTTTGTTGGACGGCCTCCGCACATTCGTTATTCCACCAGGGGTTGTTTTTTATTTGGTAATTAGTGTTCGGGGATGATTTGGGGATGGAGGTGTCTGCTGCTGTGGTGATGGCTGTTTTTATATTATCATAATGTGTTTCTAAGTTAGAGTTTTGTAAGTCTTCCTGAGTATGTGTATTGAGTAATGTTTTAAATTGTTGCCAGTTGGCTTTCTCAAAGTTGTAGTGGGGGGGGGGCGGGGGGTCGTCGGAAATCTCAATTTCAACTGTAAGGGAAATAACAATAGGTTTGTGATCAGATCCTAGGGGGTCTACTTGGGGGGTCCATGAGAATTCGGTTAGAAGTTGGGGGCTAGCTAGGGTTAGATCAATGGCTGAGGGATTGTTTGTTGGGTTGTCAGGGTATCGAGTGGTAGAGCCGTCATTTAACAGGGTAAGGTTTGAGTTTAGAATGTCAGTAAAAAGGGTCTGTCCTCCTTGGGAGTGTGTGGTCGTGACTTTTTCCCATGCTGGGTGGTGTGCGTTGAAGTCACCGACCACGACCCATGCTTCAGTGGGGGGGAGGGAGGCAATCCAGTCTTCAGAGGGCATTTTATTGTAACCTTGGGGGAAATAGGTGTTGATAATTTGGGTGGGTTTATTATTTAATGTAATTTGGGTGGTATTAGAGTAAACTACTGGGGGGAGGTTTTGTATGGGGGAGGGTATGTATTGGTGTTGAATATTTTGATGGATATAAGTGGCTGTTTGTACATTGCCTTTAAAGTTGCTGACCCCTGGTGGATGGCAGAAGCCGTCTATTTTTGGCAGTTTGGAGTATGGAACTTTTAGTGACTGTAAGCAGATAATTTGGAATTGTGTGGTGTTTGTTGCAAGGAAGTTGAGAAGAAAGGGGAAATTGGGTGTTATTGCGCGGCAGTTCCATTGTAGTAGATTGAGGGACTTAAGTGTAGTAGAGGGGGGGGGGTTGGTTTGTGTAATGGGTTTGTTGTGGTTCTGTGGGGTGCCCTCAGCAGCGAAGGGCGGGCTGGGGGAGGACTAGTTTGTTCTTTGTCTGTGCGGACTGTCTTCGTTTTTTTGCTTCCATTTGTTCTTGGTCTGGGCGGCAAATAAATTGGGCGATTCTCATGCAGTTGGATGAGGGGGATGTGTCTAGTGGTTTTGAGAACATGGATTGTGGCAAGAGGGACCTGAGTCCCTCTACGAGAGTGAGTGGTTTGGTGGAAGTTCGGGCTTTGGCTATCTCTGTGAGTATCTGCGTCATGAATTGTTCTCCTGAGCTTTTGTTTCTTAAGTCTGTGTTACTAAGGTCGAGTTCGATGATGGGAGTGGGGGTGGGGGGTGGGGGAGGGGGGGGGGTTGGTAGGTGGGTTGTCAGTTTGTCTGTCAGTGCCTTTACTAGTTGTGTTAGGTGGCTGTCAAGTTTCTTCATCATAACGTCAGTTTGTTTTGCGATTTGTTCAGTCACTATTTCTTGTATGCGTTGTTCAGTCAGGTTTTTGGCTCGGGATTCTCTAAGGAGTTGGGCCTTAAGTTTGTATTGTGTGGCTTGGTAGGAGGGGAGTCTTCGTCTGAAGCTTGTCGGTTTACCTCTGGTAAGGGAGTAACTTTTTGTTTGGGCGGGTACTGATGGGGCTGGTGGGTCTTTTTGTAGGATGTTGATTTTGGGTCGCGTGATGTTGGTACGAGGGGCGGGGGTTGGTTTTCTGAGGGGGATAGCTTTAACTTTACTTGCATAACTGTTGGGGTCAGGAAGTTGTTGAAAGTCGTCAGTTCTCCAGGATGGGTCAATGATGGGAGGTGGGGGGGAAGGGGGGGGGGGACTGCTTTGTTTTTGTTTGTATTTGTTGTCTTGTTCGATGGTCGCCTTGGCTCTTCTTATTGCTTCGGCGTAGGGGATGAAGGTCTCACCTCGGAACTTATTGGCTCTGAGACGGAGTTTGTACTGAGGACATCCCGCGTACGCTGCCGAGTGATCTCCAGAGCAGTTAATGCATTTGCGTACGGCGGATGAGCACTCGGCAGCGAGATGTCCTGTTTGAGCGCAACGAGCGCAAGTCTTTTTCTCGGCGCGACATTGCGTAGCCGTATGTCCGAGTCGCGCGCACTTTTGACACTTTCGTACAGGGGCTACGTAGGTGTGCACCCTGTACTCCATGGCGTTGATTTTGACGAAGTCGGGAAGATATGTACATGTGAAAGTGATCTTAACCGCTCTCGATTCGGTGCCGTCGCGGTTTTTAAGTCTGAGGGCATGTTTGGCCTCTGGGATGTGCGGGAGCATGTCAGACACGCTCTCCGCTAGCGGAATCCCTTTTATAACTCCCTCGGTAGTTGCGGTGGGGATGGTGCACTTGATATTGATGCCTGCGACGGATTGCATCTCGGCCAGTTTTTGTTGTTGTTTGGCTGACTGGCAGCCGATCAACCAACAGTTGTCAGGTAGTGCGCGTTGGCTCTGAATGGGCCCTATTGTATTCTGCCACATTTGGTAGGAAGTAGTAGGGCCGAGGCCTCGGAGGGTGGCTTGCCCGGAACGCAGGTCTTGGACTTTGACAGGGTGTTTGAGAAATTCGGGCGGAAGATCGTTGGAGGTGTTGTTTCTTTTTCTACTGTTTTGGCGGTCTTGTCTAACTTGTTGTTGTTCTGTGGGCCGGGGGTCCACTTTCTGTGAGATAGGGGGGGGTTCGTTTGCAGCTACGGTATGTTGGGGGGAGGTCTGGGGGGCTCCCCAGATCGAGGTCACTTCGGTGTTTTGGTTGGTGTCCATCGCGTCTGGCTCCTCCTCCTCCCCCAGAGGGGGGGTAGCTTCGGAAATCGGGACGGAGGAGCTTTCGGAAGATCGCGAGGGGGAGCTGGTTTTTTGTGGGTTTGGGACATTCATATTCAGGCTTATTCTGGCTTTTGGTCTTTCTCTTTGTGATTTTGGGGCCTCCTTGGAGGACAGATCTGTTTCTGGCTGAACTGGGGTTTTAGTTTTTTTTCCACTGGGATGGACGACATCGTCGTCTGTCGATTGAGAGCCTCTTGGGGCTCTTGGTCTTTTTCGATGGGGGGTGAGGATAAGTTGTTCTTTTTCTGGGGAGTAGTAGAGGGTGGAGTTCCCTACCTCTCTTGTTTGAAGTTCTGTTGGACTGTCGTTGAAAACGGGGGACTCGGGGGACTCGAGACTCTCGGAGGACTCGGAATCGGTTCGCGAAAGTGAAATGGCTGTGGGCTGACTCGAGTCAGCCCCTTTCTTCGGAGACGCGTGAGACATGTCGGGTACTCTAGTCTAAAAATCAATCTAAATACAAAGTGACTAGGTTTATTTCTAACATGTACTACACAAAATGCGAGCCCGGAAACTTTTTAAAGCAAAAAAAAGACACGAATAAAGGAAAGACTACATTTTCTGACTAACTGGGCAGTGGAAAAAATTTAATTTTACTTTGGGGCTTCGGCAGTGTCCCCTGGCTGACAGCAGTGTCTCCCTGATTTCCCTACAATACTAGATAGGAGAGGGTTGTAGCAACTCACTCCGAAGCATGTAGAGCAGACTGGAGGCACCAAGACAGCAGGAAGAGCAAAGCCCACCCAGGTGGGGTACCAGATGGAAAAGGTGGGTCCCACCGCCACAGACGCTGTCCCTGCAGCTCAGTTGTAGTCGAGGGCGTGGATGAGGGGGTGTTGATCCCTCGTATGAAGTTGGGGGTGGTTGGCGGTTCGTAGTAGGCAGCTACGTCACTTTCTGGTTATTGTTCTTTGTCTTTCTCCTTCACCTTCCCTCTCTTGGTTTTAAGTTGATCTTTGATCAACGGCGTAGGCAGGTAGGCCGGTTTTTTCTCTCTTGAATTTCAACTCAGCTGGCTGACCCGTCGCGTCTTTAGAGAACGTGCGAAAACTGGAGCGCTTGTAAAATGCGACCTCTCCCATGAAAAGAGCTCAGTGGAATGATGATGATGATGTCTTTTTTTTGTAAATAAACAAAAGATTTGCCTAAAGTAATCAGACCCTACAAAACGGACAAAAATTAAAATTCAAGGATTCTAAAAGCGCAAGTGTTAAAATTAGAGGATATGCTTTTATTTATAAAAACCAATATTGGCATTAATTATGCTTTTAAATAACATATATGTATACAGATTAATATCTTTTTTTTTACAACCCTTTACAGTATTATACAAGGGCTAATTTAAATGTATTTACATTTAGTAAATAACATTTATATACAAATCTATTAAAATACCATATTTACAAATCTACTCTATAACATTGGCTATATATTTCAGTTATATTTTTATATTATATTTATTGTACATGATAAGAGTTATATACATAATATTAAAATGCCAGGGGAGAAAACTCCTATTTAATTTGGGAAAAAAAAAAAGGGGGACAAAATATTTAAATCCAAGAAAGGGTGATGAAACTCGACTTCTATAAATAGGGATGGGGGGTGGGAAAGAAGGGGGATCCCGGAGGGCCTCAACACACCGAGTTGGGGCGGGCCAGCCGAGGGAGGTATACGCAAGACATCCTCGCGTCAACAACCCACGACGGGCCCGCCCCATCAAGGGGGAGGTCATCTCACGGGTTTTTGGGAGGGGGAAAAGGGGAAGGGGCCAACTACCCGGGGGTCCTCAACCATCCGGGGGAGCCGCCCCCGCCGCCGGAGGATACGCGAGACATCCTCGCGTCACTACCAACGGCGGGGGCGCCTCCCCGAGAGGGGGGCCTCAACTCAGGGCAGAATTAATCTTAAGTTGATCCCAGCCGAGTCTCCTATGTAAATCCTATATATACATATAGATTTTTTAAGAGGGCACCATGCTCTATCTTTAAAATTTTTAACATTTAAATAAAATCTAATATTAAAAGGGGTTAATGTTTAACCCTACTTTATTATGAGGGGAGACAACCCTGTTGTTTAAGATAAAATATATGATAAAAGTAAGTTAAAAGTTTAACCATGGTTTATAATGTTATATGTTTTAAAAGTTATAGTAAAATTCTTGTATGTCACTTTATATTTTAATATATGAGTATAAGGAGATATCTATCAATTAAAATGTAAGTGCATTTGCGCGCGCAGACACAAGCTGCATCGAGGGAGAGATCCCCGGCCGGCGATATGATATCCGATAAAGATTTATGTGTTCCCATTCGAACAATGAAGATTATTCATGTAAGGTAAATAATGTTTAAATCTGAATTTGATAGGCGGCGACAGCCACGCAACTTATGTTTGTTTGTAATTATACTTCATGAATTCCCAAAGGGGGGTGGCTACAAAACACCCCCCCGCCTTCGTTGTCATGGTGTTATTTTATATAGACTTTAAATTGTTAAAATTTTGTGTGGGAGCCAGAGCAACGAATTTTTCTATAATAAAATAATAGTAATAGTAAAGGTGAAGATGGAGGGGGTGGCGAGGGATTCTTCCGATACAGGGGGTAGGGGGAGGGAGGGAGAGGGACCCCTCCTCCCCACCCCGTGCAGAGGGGAGGCGTAGCTTGTGCAGTCCGTGCACCGAAGTGTGGAGGGGCTGCAACGCGAAGCGTGACTACTACCGAGGAGGTCACGGGGGGCGCCCCGAGCGCGAACACACTGAGGAGAGGGGGGATTAAAATGGGGTGGGCCCAAAAGAGGCCACTACGGCCTTACTGGCACACATGGAAATAAAACGGCGTGACAGGGAGGGGAAGTGGGACGGGGAGTGTGTGAGGGCGGCCGGGACATCCCCCGAGAAGACCCCACCCCCACCAAAATATGTTTATATAAAATATAGTTTTGTTTATTTGTGTATTTGGACAGGTTAAAGATTCCCTTCGGATAGGGTCGATGCTTCGGGCGTACGCCAATAAGGGCGGACGCCCGTGGGTGTCTCGGGCCGGCAAGGGAACTTGTCTGTCGCAGGCCCGAGGCATCCAGCCACTGAAACCCCCCCCCCCCCTCTCAAAAAAGAGGGGAGGGGAGACAGAGCTATGCAACTACTAAAGAGTCTATAGGCGGGCCGAACACAGCCCCCATCTCCACAAGAGGAAAGGGGAACCGGTCCGGCCCACCCACAGAGTCCCCTTTTAGTTAAAGAAAAATATAGAAATGACTATTTATAAAATGCGCAGGCCAGACAGCCATTGGGAATGGGTTGCTGATAAAACAAAAGTGGGTCGAGATGGGCAATCCTTTCCGACCCTCTATGAGGACACCCGTCACAAAGTGGCGGATGAAGAGTGTTTAACTGGGTCATGAAGTCTGCGGTGAATGGCAGCCAACAACTTTTTATGTATTAAATTTTTATTTATTTTTTATATTTTTATTTTTAAAAATAATCTTTTAGAAATGATCGTCGAATGGCTTCTGCAAACCACACCAGGGGGGACCATTCCTTAACACCGTTTATTAATATTGAATTTTGTGTAAATGGTATTTTTGCTGTTTTTAATTGGCAGAAAAGTTCCTCAAACTCTTTATGGATATAAATGCAAGGGTTAAAGAGGTGTTCTACGTTAAGTGTTTTGTTACATTTACATGGGGTGTTACTGAATTTACAAAAATGTGCATTTGTTCTTAGTCTAAAAATCAGTTTAGATATGTAATGAGGTACGGTAAGGAACAGTCCCCCCTGGACTATCTTTTGATCCCAGGAGTGGGCCTTTGTGTATATTACAAGTTCCTTGGACCACTCCTGGAACACCGTTTTTTTAAGAATAGATTTGGCTTCGCCAATTGTTAAGCCTATGTTTACTGGAGAGCCGGACATATGTGTAGCGGCTCTCTTGGCCTCTCTATCAGCCAAATCATTTCCCGTGATACCACAGTGGGAGGGGATCCATATGATTGTAACCCTTGTTCCTCTAAGGTGCAGGTGATGTATAAGTTTTTTTATTTCGTTTTTAATTTCAAGGCGATCGTGGCTGTCCCCTTGAAGTGCAAAGATGGATGAAAGAGAATCTGAAAAAATGGCTATTTGAAATGGAGGGTTTGGTAGATAATTAATATATGATAGTGCTTCTAAGATGGCCCAAAGTTCTGCTGAAAAAATTGAGATATTTTCATTTAGTTGGAAATTTTTAAATATTTTAAGACTAGGTATGACAAAGGCACAACCTATTTTATTATCATTTATTTTTGAGCCATCTGTATAGATACAGAGTTGATGTTGATAATTATAAATTTTTTGTTTTGCGGCTACTGTTAATTGGTTTATTTGTTCATCTTTGTTAAATTCTTGATGTAATACTGTATCAAACTCGGGGGGGTCCCAATCCCACTGTGGCACTATGTGCTTTGGATAAAAGACTATATTCTCTAATGATATGCCCGCGTTTTCAAAAGTTTTTTGGGCAAAGTCATATATGTTAATAAACTTCTGTACAAATTTCGTAGATGTGGCAAAGTACGGATCTGAAAATTGTGTAAAAAAGTTTTCTTTTGTAAAATTATTAGTGCTATGAAGTCTGGTTAAAAAAGTCGCACAGTTTAGTTTTATTAGATGATGCAAGGGGAGCCAGCCTATGTCTCTATAAACCAAATAGTTAACCGCGAAGGACGGGAGGCCCAGGGCAGTCTTTAAGGCTTTAAGTTCTATTAGTTGTAGTGCTTTTAAATTGGACCTGGTTAAGTTATAGAAAGTTTCCATGCCGTATGTTAAACGGCTGCGGACCAGGGTCCTAACCAAATATATTATGAATTTAGGGTCTTTGAGCCCATTTTTGTCTTGTTAGTACTTTAATTAAATTCAGGGCTTTAATTGCTTTATTTGCTAAATGAGTGATGTGTTGGGTCCATGAAAGATCTCTTGTAAGGTGGACTCCTAGGAATTTAACAAAGAGAGATGGTGTTTTTATTTGGTCTAGGATTTTAATCTTATAATTATTGTGTTTTAATGTGACCAGTTGAAAAAATCATGAATTCACACTTTTGTGGCGAAATGGAAAAACCATTAAACTTTAAGTAGTGCAATATTAAGTTAGTGTTGTGTTGGTGAACACCAAGTTCGGGGTCAAGATTATATTTGACCCCTCTTGCTGTGGGTAACGACCAAATAGCTATATCGTCTGCATACATTGCTATGCGACAACCTTCAAATTTAATTTGTGATATATCATGCACCATGATGTTAAAAAGGGTCGGAGCAATGATGCTGCCCTGGGGAACTCCCATGTCCATTTGGTGACTAGTTGAGAGTGACTGGCCCACCCTTACTCTAAAACTTCTGTTCTGTAGAAAAGTATATATAAAATTATATGTGTTGCCCTCAATACCGAGCCTGCTGATTTTTTCTAGTAGCCTCCCATGCCAGACGGAGTCGTATGCCCCTTTTATATCAAAAAAGGTGGCAAAGACTTTCCTGCGTCTAGCCAGGGCTTTTCTGACATGGGAGGTAAGTCTGACTACTTGTTCCATGCAGGACCTATGTTTACGAAAACCTGCCTGTATGGTGGGAATTATATTATTTTTTTCTAGAAAATATTCTAGTCTGTTTTTTACGATTCTCTCGTATAACTTGCCTAGATGGGGGGTGAGGGAGATGGGGCGGTAACTTTTGGGGTCCCTAGCCGGTTTTCCGGGCTTCAGGACCCCTACCACCTGTGCCTCTTTCCATGCACATGGCACCTCCCCCCCCTCCCAACATCTGGCGTAGAATTGAAGTAAAATCTCGTGAAAAGAAGGGGGAAGTTTTTTAATTAACTTGTAGGAGATGGGATCACCTCCCGTAGCTTTGTTGGTTTTTCTAATTTGATTTAGGGACCCAGCAAGCTCGGTCAATTTGAGGGGGGCGTTAATATAGTGGGAATTATTTGTAGACTTTTGAGTAGTAAGATTTTTTTTCCGTCTGTTCTGTTCTTCTAAGGGTAAATATTTAGTCTGACATGCTTCTGCAAATGTATTAGCAAGCACTTCTGCTGTTTGAGAATTAGTAGTAGTAATTATATTATTTTGTGTCACTCTGGGCTCCCATACTCTACCTCTGTTATTTATACGCTTTATTTTTTTCCAGGCAAGGCCTAGATCCTTATAATCGGTAATATCGTCTTTATTAAAATAATCCCGTTTAGCAACGTTAATAGCCTCCTCGCAAAGATCTTCCGCCTCTACTTTGGAGGTATGATTGGGCGGGGTGGGATGGCAATCAAAATAATTACATGCTCTTTTTTTCTTTTTAATGGCCTCACAAACTGTCTCGTTCCACCACGGTTTTGCAGATGGACGAGTTTTTGTGGTCTGTTTAATAGAAGGAATAGAGAGTTGGCATGTTTTTAGAATAGTGGTTCTTATATTTTCATAATTAATTTCTAAATCTAAGTCAAAAATGTCTTCTTTATTATATTTACTAAGAATAGACTGGAATAAGGTCCAATTAAATTGTTGTTGCTGTGATTGAAACGGAACTGGAATTTGAACATTAAAGGTTATCAAAATGGGTTTATGGTCTGACATTAAGGTGTCAGACAACGGATACCACTCATGTTACTACCAGA
>CM065686.1:45194904-45234537 GCA_017654935.2 Phymorhynchus buccinoides
AATGAATACTACCACCATTGATAACGATCTCGCCTGGCGTCCATATACTGACTCTCATGTCCTGCGTAGCCGTCAGACCTAAAGGGCGGCGACGCACAATTGAGAGGAAGAGCCCAGTGGTTTAGTCGCAGGTTATGCTAGGTTTCGTTTCGTGATGCATGGCGGAGATTGCCCGAAGCACGCACGTCCATGACAGTGATGAACTTCTCGTCACCGCTGAGCAGCCGTTGGAAAAGGCTCTCGTGCCTTGTAGCCAGACACCGAGAGCAGAAGCGAAGGAGACACCACCTACGCGATAACATGACCTTGCGTCTCTACTACTATACTTATAACTAAACAGAAAACACCTAACCCGAAAAGCAAAACTGCCGTAGTACAAGCCCGTATTCCCTGTAGTCAGCCCAAAGATGCCCGTGAAGTTCTAGTTGACATGCTAAGGCTGAGACTAGCAGTAAAGACCTGATCTGCCCGGTGATTCGGCTTGGTTAGGTCAGTTACTTAGTGGTCCTATGGGAATGGCATCCTAGTTTGCCTTCCCCACTCTCAGCCTGCGACTCCAGGGGCACTGACGTGCACGGTTTTTTTTTTTTTTTGTGTTGTTATTGGCAAGCCTTCCTAGCCCTGCGATGAAGAAAATGATGAGGAGAGCGGCAGGCAGAGGCTCTGAGAGGCGGCTAGAGGTTTGTTTCTTCAGTTTCCTGTATGGTAGGCTAGCGTGTTTCTTTAATATGAAATTCACTGCTTACCGTCCCTCCCCCCCCCCGGTATCTGCGTTAGGTTAGTATAGTCAGCAAATGTTAAGATCAGCTCCCCCTCCGCTGTTCAGTCCGGTGAACGTTTAGCGCCCAAAATCAGCTTTAACAGGATACGGTAAATTCGGAGGGGAGCTGATCGCCACCAAGTCACCGACCTGGAACAGGTGGACGTGGAGCCTGATCTTAATATGTAAGCCTAAGTTAGTTAAGTCCTATATACAGGCTCCTGTCAACAGCCTGTTATGCCGTTATTCTCATGGACTAGCTACACCGCTGTAACAGGCTCTGACCATGATATATAGCCAAAAACACAAATTCATTAGAATCTAACAACGATTACAAAACCTGAAAACATTAAACAAAAGATAAGTACAATTCATACAGACACTTCCTATCATTAGGTAACCTATTAGCACATAGTCTCCAGACAGTGCTGGCAAACATAAGCCAATTCTCACTCTATTATCGCAGCATCCATTTTGTATAAATTTTAACAGCTAACAATAAAGGATAACAAATAAATATAGCTAAGCCTAAGGAGGTGTAGCCCCCCAACTATAACACAAGGCGACATTAGTAGCATAATAAAAAGATGGTGGTGAAACGAGCCCGGAGGCAAGATACGGATGGCCATGCTGCAACACCGAGGAAAGTCACGAATTTTTAACAATACACATGCTCAGCCCGTTCTATGTTTGTTAGGGTTGGCCCCTTTTTTACTAAAGCACGCAAGAGCACAAAAAATGCATTAAAGTGCTAGGGCCCTTTGCTACAGATCACATTTAAGCCCCTTACATGCGCTTTGTTAGATAAATTCTAACTAACCAGTTCAGCTACACTAAAGTTCAAAGTAGGGTGAGTACCATGCAGGTTTCAAAGTAGCTAGGACGCAGGCGAGACGGTGCATAATATGAGGACACGTTGCTGTTGTGGGTCGTGTCGTCTGTAATGTCAACACCTTATAGTCCTTCAGGTATACATTTAACAGCCATTGAGTTTGTAATAGCACGCAGGCCCTAATTTCTTTCGGAATAACCATCGCCCAGATGCCCCTTATCTACAGACATATATACGTCTATGCTGCTAGAATACTTAACCCTTTTCACCGCCAAAGTAGCATTTAGCCACCACAGTGATATAACACCTATGTTACTAAAATCGCATCCAATATCGGCGATACTAGTCATCCAAAAAACCCCCTATAACAAGCCATAGTTAGGAAGCTCATAGGAGTAGACCGTATTTCAAATATGTATCAGAACAATCCCAATACTGTAGATTGGGATTCTGTTCCTCTACTCGAGCGTAAATTTAATGGAACATTTTTGTGGCTGAAATAATGGCCTGGCGGTGAAAGGATTACAGACTCAAGACTCCTAGACCCAGACTCAAGACTTCCGACTCAAGAACTACCTTATATATCTCCAAAGTGAGAAATTGATTTGTGACTGAGCCACGGCTATAAACACATATACAATTACGACAACATAATCAATTAAGATATCCCAAACCATAAGACTTTATAGGGATATGCTAAAAAAAATAAACCACGATACATCATGATAATAATGCACACCTATACTCTATTGTAGGATAGGAGTAGCATAATACGGAAAGCTTCGCTTGGTTAATTGGAAGAGCGTATAACAGCTGGTCAATCAAAAATTTCGTTGCTAATTGTTCGGGTTAATTGTGTATACGCTATATTCGCGTTTCCTTTCTCGAACCGCTGAACATATGATTTTATTAACATAACTATCGACGCACAATGAGACAATTAAACCGAGCCGTACACCGTGTCGCTCATCACTTAGGCACACGTATAACCCAGCTAGCCCGAAACGTTAGTCAGTGTCTCAAATTTACCTCCTCCATGTTTCCTCATCAGTCACACAAAACAAGAAGCAACAAAATTGAGGTGGCGCGCCCCTGTGCTCGCGACGCGCTCTACATGGCTTGCGGAGCAACCGAATTTCACAGATGACGCTCCTACGTGACTATTATAGCACCTAACCCTTAACCTAACCTACTGTTTTACCTTTTAAAAAAAAGAATTGAAGCCATTAACCAATAGACAGCCTACCACTTTACAGATTAACCACAAATGTGCCTGGTCGTTGGGCGGGCAGCTGGTGGGGGGGGTACATTTATCCGTAAACAACTGCGACGAAAACGTGGCTACAAGTAATAAATAACTATAAAACGGAGGGGGTGGTGGGGTGAGCGAGGGCGACAAGACTAGCAAAGAAAGCTCAGTGCATAAAGCGAGAACTGGGAGGATATGAGTTCTTCTGATGACTGCAAGCATGAGTAATACAAGGCGGAGTAAGCGGTAGGTGGACAAGCAAGAAAGGGAAGGAAAAGAATAGGTTTTGTGGGGGGTGAATAGCGGAAAGGGAAGGAAGGAAAGTAAGCAAAATGGTGTAAAGAAAACCGAGAGGAGCAGAGATACCCGAGGAGTATGAAAATGAGCCCAGGTAAGCCCGTATGTCACGCTGAGGTGACAGACGCCCTGTCACGAACACCCTCTTTACCACAACAGCTGATTCTTTAATGTCCAAGCCATATGATTTCGTTCACGCCTGCCTCGTGCCTCTGCCACGCTAATTCTGTTATGCAGCATCCAGTAAAACCGCGTCTGTTGCGGAGCCCTAAGCCGAAAAAGCTGACTACGGATGCACGAGATTACAGCTTTGGCCGACACAGACTAATGTGAACATCGCTCCTCATATGACGCACATCACGTCGTGACGTAGATCAAACTTTTGTTTCCCGCACAGAAGACAGTCACAAGCCATACGGATCGATCAGACTCGAATCAAGTGAAATGTTAGAACCCAGCCCCTAGTTCGGCCTGCACCTGAACTGGGCCGAACTGCGTCAGCACTGATCGAGTTAAGATAGGTATGCAAATGACGGTGAAACGTCACGACCTGATGCGAGTACACATGCAGGCCAGCACATAGAATTAACTCTGTCGCCGCCTTAAACGAGCTCAAGCATCCACCTGACTTGGCTCTAACCCTTCACTAAAGACAGCCCATAATTTCAGCAAAACATTTGTCCATTAAAACTTACCTACACATAGTCGGTACGTAAGAGAGATGATTTCGATCACGTTGCACTGCTCTGCCACCACTCACGGTTCAAGCCAGCATCAGTAAAACCTGACGTCTTTGACGCCCTAGCAAAGATCTGCTACAGTCGGGAAGATAAACATCCAGTTTCTTCTTTCCCTATGTATGAAGCTAAGTAGAGGACAGAAAGCTTGGGTATGTCCCCTTTGCAAACCGTTGACACAATTCTACACATGCGATAGACCAGCCATTGAATCTCCGTTCAGTATCCAGCTCAGAGTTAATTAGGATAGCCTCACTGTGAATCAAGTGGCACAGTCCCGCACACTCAACGCATACCTCGTAAATCTAGCCCGGTTCGCCCGAAGCCCTTTTAAGTAATCCATCTTACCCTTTAGAATATCTTGCCCATAAGTGAACAGCTGCACTCAGATGCGACGTCAAATAGCCAAATGCACCACTGCACTTTCGTGCTCTAAACCTTTCTACTGCCAGCATATTTCACCTCTCCTCTCCTCCTCTCTCGGCCAAAACATGTTCATTGAAATTCCTGGCTAGAGAAACAAAATCCATCATGAAGTATTGGCTCTTTTTTTCTGCGGATTACTTCTGTGAACACACTATATAAAACAAAGTATATACCTTACTTGTAGAAACACAATTAAGGCGGGGGGGGGGGGGGGGTTTTTGGGGGAGATATGTAATGACATAACTTATGACTAGTGTCCAAGATCACTGCCTGCGTGTCTGGACTAATGCGACCTGATTAGGCCGGTGAGACAGGTTAAACATTCTTCGAAGACTCATTTAAAACTCGAACGATAACAGATATAGTGAACTCTGCTTTAAATTATACTAGTTGCTGTATACAGTTTGCTATACTGAAAGTTCAACTGCAACCTCCCCAGGAAGGAAGTCAAAGACGCTGTTGATAATAATGCTTTCAAAAAACATTGCTAATAAGGTTGATCTAAACCGGTCAGTGCTAGCCAATTCTGCTTGTCTTAAAGATCTCACGCTATGTCGAGCGGGCTGTGCACATATACATGCGAGAATACCTCCATAGCGCTATATCCGCAAATAAGTAAATTAAAAGTAAGAAAATAAGCGCGATCGGGATAAACGCGCACAGCAGAAAGTACACGCCTTATTACTCATGCGATGTTATTTCACACTGGAAGTACCTGTAACAGAAAGTTCAGGACAAAGATTATTTAAGCTCCACGCACGAACGTTTTTCTGGTTAATCATTATTTCGCCTGATTAAGGAAATTCGACAAAATCGCCGTAACTGGCCTGAAACTGCAAGTTCTGATACTTAGCGAGCAGTAGTGTTGCCAGACATCACACTTTTGGGCCATTGGCAGTACTCTGAGCAACACACGCGCTACATGCTGCAGTTCATACTTCCGGACATTCGACTTCCTGAATAGCACAGGACACAGCTAGCATGAACGATTTCGAGCTTTGTGACAGGCTTTGCCATAAGTTTGTAGAAAACTAAGTTTGGGATCCAGCTTATTTAGTAAGCCTATCATATGATTAACGTGGGGCGAATCAAGTAATAATCAAACAGCCAGTATTTGTTTGTTGTGTGTACCAATATTGTTCATAGATTGCTGCCTGAAGAAGACATAAAACCGTCTGTGTGATTTATAAACAATCTTTTCAAAGCTTTAAATGAATACAAGAGGAGTTTACCCGACCCTCCGTTCAATCAGATTATTCGCGAGTGCTATTCAAACCAATATTTTTGTCGTCTAATCCAGCTTTGTAGCAAGTGTCAATTACCACTTGTAGAGGGCAAGACGCGCACGGTAAAAGACCATGGCGGGGAGATATAGAAGACCATAGGCAATTATCTCATGAAATAAAGCAAATAACTTCAGTCATATATATGCCCCATGCAGACGAATGCTAAACATTAAACACTCGGTCTCATAGGGCAAATGCTGAGCTGAAAATTTACGTCATTTCATGAGATAAATTGAGCAATGGGCTTCTTACCGCCCATGGAGCTTCTTTTAACCCGTCTTATCCCTACTTATTTGCGAATAAGCGCATAGACTTTTCCGTCCATTATAATAAACAGTGCACAACCCTTTAGTCTCCATACGTTTTCGAGAACAAAGCATAGGCCTAAGCCTTCAAAACAGGTGCATGAACAGCACGGAGCCATTACAACTCCATGATTTCATATGCTATTTATTAATGCCATTGACGAACGCCTTATTGACTCTCAATAGTCTCATACAGAAAATATCTTAATATACTCACTGTTAAGAAGATAGTCTTACCAGCGCAAGTTATCGTAATAGGTCTTGTTCCCATCGTTTTCGAGAAGAAAAAAAGCATGACTAAGCTCCCAATAACGTAGCATGAAACACACGGAGCTATACAACTCCATGAATTTCTATCCCTTATCAATGCCATGCGGCAAACGTTATTTCTTCTAGTCTCATACAGAAACATCTTCATCACTCACTCCCATCGTTTTCAAGAAACAAACATGGCGAAAAAAGTTCCCCAACAGCGTGCAAAAATGAACGCATAGAAGAATAACAACTCCATGATTTAATAATCAACTTATCAAGCATAGGAAACGCTTATTTCTTAGTTTCATTGCAGAAAACCCGCTCTTATCACTCACTCCCATCTGTTATTCGAGAATGAAAACAACATGGCCTAAGATTCCAACAGAGGAATGAACGCATTGGAGCATACAACATCACCATGATCTTTCTATATGACCTATACTATCATGTCAATAAGCGCTGAAACTTACTATTCTTTAATATCATACAGAAATACTTTTCTATCACTCAATAGTTAAGAAGTTTTTGCCTTTACACCGCTCCAGTTATGTAATAAGTCTTAGTTTCAGTTGCACATGGCGTATGTTTTGGACAAGGAAAAAGATACCCAAACAAGCAAATATGTTTAAGCATATCAACCATAAACACAAACTGCTTATTTCGGCCAAATGGTGTTTTGATAGTAGGCCTACTTAGGGCTGTGTTGCACCCACTTAACGGCCACGTCTGACAACACAACCCGCGTGTTGCTTGCCCCATAAAAAATTAATATTGTTACCCATGAAATAAATACTCTTTATCCTACATATCGCAATTGCTTTGCTGTTGATAAAATATTCGCCCACCTAAATACATTCAGAGGCGTCTTGTGCGCGCATGACAGGAAGCCGAACCAGAAGCATTCATCATTAAATACTGCAGACGTCAGCGAGATATTTTTAGCTAAGATTTATATTTTGTATTTGTGTTTGCACGGATGCGTGTTTAATATCTGTCAGCCATTGAAAAAACCGAAACTCAGTGACATGAGCTTTGGATATCGATTTCTTTTTTTTTTTGATCAGCAAAAAATGTTAGATTTACACTCCCGCCCTGTATTTTCTTGGTTACTTTCCGTGCTAGATTGAGCACTTAAACTATCTATATTATTTGAAACTAATAGTGACTGTATTATATCACATGAAAAGAAAATAAGGACTCTATAGCTGCGCCTTTTGAAGGGCTACTTATGAACGGCAACTAAGCGGTACTTATTCTCATAGAACACCGGGACGTCCGTTAGACGCCTCCACCGTCATCCGTTCATCACCCTGTCGACTAGAAAGTTTCGGAAAGCAACGGTAGCGACGTCATCATCGTTGGCACAATCTGTTACCTGCGCAATAAGACTGCATGACGTGAACTCCCTACTACACCCCCACCCATCAACACGCACTCATAATGCATGAAAGAGACCGAAAAAGTGGAATCTCATGTACTTCCTACTGAATTGATTTATCTTTTTAAAATAATGTAAATTCATAAACATTGTTCGTTTTTTTTTTTTTTTTGTTTTTTTTCTCTTATTCTTGTTGTTTTTTTTTCTACCCCTGTTATAAACATCTGTTATAGATTATTGTATATAATGCTATAGAATTAAGTGATGATAGGTAGCGTTGTGCCCGTACGCAGAGAGATGAGGAACCAGAAGAGAGACGAAGAGAGATAGAGAGGAAGAGAGAGAGAGAGGAGGATTTTTTTTTTGAATCGAATATCAGACATCTATGAAATGAAAAATGATTCCCCAGAATGATGACGAAATGATGATTGACGCTTAGCACGCGATGAGAGATAGAGAGCAGAGATCGTGATGACGAGATTCAGGACTTAGACCATGAATAGGATGAAAGCATTTAAGGAGATTTGATGAGATGAGAGAGGGGGGGACTGCCCTGCAATATCTGGTGCAAGGTGAGGGCAATATTTTGCGAAGCCTATAGTTTGCTTCACGCTTTGTTCTTGCTTTTTTTGGTTTTATATATTATATAATGCATGCTCATTATTCGGCCTTCATTTATTTATTTATTTCGTGTTATCAGATGGTCCTGATCGTAAAAAAGCAAACACTCTAGCTGTATTCCATGACTACCATAACATGAAAAATAAAAGAAATTAATGACTTAGACTTTGAACTGCACGCTCAACACACACGCCACATGATATGCCCGCGCAAGTCCACATATCGACAGGCAGGGGAAAGTGGACAGAGTGGTTCGCGTCAAGACGCGTTCGCCGACCAAATTGTAATGCGTTGAACTGCAGCTGTGAGTGGCCCCCCCCCCCGCCGACCGTTCGAATCCCGGCCTCGCCCTTTACTTTCTAGTCTTGACAGGAAAAAATCGCAACTGAACGTCCACTCCCTTCGGATGGGGACTTAAAGTTCAAGTCTGATCCGATGCGCCTTTACGCCACCGCTAAAATACCCCACGGCAGTTGAAAGTCGGCGTATAGTAAGAGCATGTTTATAAATCACTGCCTAGCACTGTGGATTATGGCAAAATTATAGTCCTAGGTATTTATACAAATATAAAGATTAAGAATCACCTCTATTTAATATGATGCGCGCGCACACTACGCACGCCACACGCACACGCACACGCACAACGCACACCACACTACACACACACACACACACACACACACACACCACACACACGCGCGCCGCCGGCGCTGCGCTGAGTAGTCTGCGCCAGAGTTTTTGTTTTTGTTTTTTACGGACGGAATGGCATTGATGAAAAATGCCATCATCATATTATTTATCTTATTCATGAAGTATCCATCTAGTCAAATAAAAATGCTGACTTGCACTTAGACTTCCACGCACTCGGCTCAGACACAATAGCAAAACACATTTACACTCGCACGAATGTGCATAAACAACTAATAGCTCTGTTTGTTCTTGATTTGTAAGTCCATAGTCAATCATGCAACCTGTAAATAGCAGCATGCGCCAAAGCATCCCCCCCCTCTCCGTACGTCTCACTTACATGGGACATAGAAACCATTATCGTCAAGTTCTTTATGACCATTCAGATATTTGACCCACAGCCGAATTGAACGCTTTACTATAAAAACAAACAATCTATGCCACCTGTTCTCCTACGCGGGATGGTAGGCGCATATAAAAATGAATTATATTCTATTTTGCTGGTTAAGGACGTATGCCATAGCCTGATGAGAGTATCTTAACGCAGGCGTGGTCACCGCATACAGCCTAATCTGTATTCAATTTTAAATACGGGGAACTTTACTAAGGTTCGTACTGCCTCGGGCATTAGCCTCCAGTATTAGCTTACCCACCTCAATCTTGCTATTTACATTGCTCCCATATGTGTCTGATCAGAACAAGAGCGACGTAAAACAACATTACGTCGTGCCTAAGGAACGCATAGCGCATTATTTATACTGTTAAACACTACGTTTGAATAGTTTCTTTAGCATGGACGATCGGTGACCAGAGCTTTGCTCTGATATTTCCGTCATAAACCTTGTAAATGGTACTTTAAGAGCACAAAGAGCATGAGAACGAGCTATCTTTAGGCAGACTACTGACGCTTTTTCCTCCTCCCCTAACCAACATCAACAGTGCCTGAATTCAGGATTAAGCACACCCACATGCACCCTGACTCATTAGAAATTTGATTTCGTATTGAAAACTGTGCAGATGTTTCAATTAATTCTCATATAGACCCTCCATAAATGGATGGACGTGCGAGGTTATATGATTTAAGATTTTATTAAGATTAAAAGTTAGATCCCTCAACAACATAAGCTCCGCCAATGTCAAGGACTGTCACCGCGTTAGAATCATACCACTTCAACATGGAGGGTGATAGCATGTATTCGCTGCTTTTCCTAGTTGAATATACAGTATGTGAATGAAAGTTGACTGCCGGAGTTAGGCCACAATCAACAATGGGTCTGTTTATAAGAGCCAAAATGCGCTAAGGAAACGGTTAGAGAGATCATGTGCATATAAGAATATAAAGAAGTTGAAAAAATAGAAGGAATATACGAAAGTTCATAAGCGACTTAACCCTTTCACCGCCAAAGTATTTTAGCATCCACAGTGATTTAACTACCTATAGATCACTCAAAAGGCGTTTTCGAATGGTGCGTCTATATCAAATACCGCTTATCGATTCTTAGTTTATAGCGGCGAATGTAAGGCTAATACCTATTTTATATAGACTCACAGGAGAATCCCCAATACTGCACGATGGATATTTTTGTCTCTTCTACCCAGTAAAATAGGCTGCAAAATATAGAGTATGGCGGTCGAAGGGTTAATTAAACTCCTCCATAATGTATACTCTCCATTAGACCTAATTTAATTCTTCACGTGAAGTCATAACCGTGGATACTGACAGCCAGAGCAAGTCAGCCGACGGATGGATCTTACTGTAAAATAAGATAATCTTTCATCAGACGACACGTACACAGGAGGCGCCAAATAATAGCAAGCCAACATCGTCCATCTCTGAACTCATTTTCCGTCATAGCCCAGAGTAGCTTCACTGACGTCATCAGAGGTCAAACCTCAGGATGATAAATAGCGATGGTGCTGGAGTCATAGACTCCGCAGGTGACTCGAAGTATGTCAGTGTCCCGTCTTTAATACAGCGGAAGATTAGGAGCATTTTCAGTTAAATTATTCTGAAGCACTAGAGGTCAAACTATAATGATACAACTTTGCTTGTGGCATTCATATAATAATTACACTTTCTTTCTAGTGATTACACATGTGAGGTCTTGCTCTTTGCGTACCCAAACCAAGCGGGTGCCCATGCAAGTCGTGAAAGTTTACATATAACTGTTCTTTAATGTTAGTGATTCCTTTGTCGTTCTGCCTTTTGAAAAAAAATTAAATAACATAGCGCGCGCGCCGCGTGTGTGCACTGTGTGTGTGACTGTGATGTTCTGGTGTGTGAAGCGTTTGGTGCGTGTGGTATGTAGATGCTGGTGATAGTGTGTGTGTGTGTAGTGAGCTCTAATGTGTTTTGTACGACGATTAAGGTTGGCTATGCTCATGAATTGATCAAAAACCTCAAGTGTATTGCACTCCTTAGCGGAAAAATGTGTTTACTCAGTTTGTTGTTTGTTGTTTGTTTGTTTTCTCGTTTAAATAAGGGCCGGTCACGTAATGCTGAGCCTGGGAATGGGGCGACCAATGGCAGACGGCAGCGCAATGGTCATCTCAATAGTCTTCAACTAGCATGCAACATAGTGGCATCATAAAATAAGAACTCGGTCTCTTGATGGTAACATGATAATTTATTCAGTCAAACACAATGACCCACCTACTAGAACAATTTTATTAAACAGAATAGCCAACAAATATTCCATTACCTAATATTTCGTTTCTTTGTTTAGTTTGTAGATGGAGTCATATCAAACGAAAAACGGGTTTCCGCTCGCATTTTGCAAAATATTCAATGTACTTAAACTCCAACTTAAACAAAATAAGATTACTATTTAAACTTATTTTATATCAAACTATAAGTTGACAGAGAGATACGAAATTAGAATTGGCAGAGAGAAATAATGTATCTTCTGTAATGTTCCCACCTAATGAAGTTAACCCTTCGCACGACCAGCCACTTTTTTTCTCCACCCCCTTTCAAAACCTCCCCCCCCCCCCCCAAAAAACACAGTTCTAGTCAAACTTACCTAGGGCAAAGAAACGTATGGCATCTGCAATACCTGTCACCCCCCACCCTCCCCCCCCCCCCTCCCCCCACATCCCCCCCACTACCCCCTCTTTTTCATTTTATATTTTCTTTTTTTTCCTTTATCCCCCCCCCCCCCTACGACATGTATCAAATAAGGCCTTATACTTTATACCTCAAACTTAACAACATAAGGTCACTGGCCGTAACAGATACCATTTTCACGCCTTAAGATTAGTGACAGTAAGGGTTTTGAAATCAGTTGCTAGGTGCAGAAATGTCCAACATCGCGGCCGGATAAGGCTTACCATTTCACGCCAGCCCTATCTCCCCCCCCCAGCCAAATATTTCATTAAATTACATGCAGCCAGTAGAAAACAAAATCCATCTGACCGTCATCTGGGGATTCTTCTGTGCCACATATAAAATATCCTCTACTTCCAAAACTAAAGACAACAAGGCGTTCTTTTAGCGATCATAATAGCACCCCAATTTGCATGCTCATTCTTAGTGACATAGGTTAGTTAAATCACTGCTGTGCTAAAATGCGACGTTGCGCGGTGAAAGGCGTTGCAAGACAAGCAAGCGTAAAGCTGTGAAAGTCTGTCCATATACCAAACAGATAGTCATTTTTAATCAGCCTTCTTAACATTTCTACCTCCTTCCGCCCACCATATAAATACATTAAGATATATGCCGCCGCACCTACACAAATTGCCATCAACACTTTTGATCATCGCTAGCTGCCCAATAGGTTGCTCTGCATTCGCTGATACACTGCCCGCACGCTTTGAAACAACAAAATACAAGATTTTAAAATGCATTTGTTGCCCAAAGACGTTGAGCAATTGAGTGCGAGACGATTATACGAGTCCTCGTGGCGCGAAAAGCCCCTTAGCGGACAAGCCTTGTCTGCGTGCTGCCGGCTCGATGACAATATAGCCAAGAACGAATACACTCAAACTCCAAACAACATGAACATGCACACTCACAAAAAGCAAGGGTAGCTCTCAAGCTGGCCAAGACAGTCATCCGCCAGTTTCCCCTACATCGTATTAGTTTTTTCAGCTCATACTTGTAGAGCCTAGTCTCTTAAAAGAATCCCACCAGGTCACGTTACGTCGAAAATCAGAGCGTTTCACGTGTTTTCCTCCTTATATCTGGTAAGAAATCTTGTTTTGACCAGGATGATGACTCCCATTTTACAAATGTCCCCCACAATTTTGAAAAACGAAACATCCATTTAAAGAGCATGACCTCAATTGAAAGTTAGGAGGACATTTGTATGTGGCAGTCGACAGAGAATACCCATGGAAAAAAATGCCGACTTAATAGTGCCGCTCGTCAGTGTCCGTCTTATAACCTATCCCTTTATCACACATCAGCTGCTTCTGCCATCGTCTAAGCTATTTATTAATTTATTAAATGTTGGGCCGGCTGTAACTACGAAAAAGCGAAAACAAACTGACCATGTCTTAAGTGTCAAAGCTCAAGGTCAACTAGGTATTGATAACATTATCTTTCAACTCATAAGCTTTCAAACAATAACCACGAACCAATTTTGTTTTACTGTACTAACTGTAAACATACTGTGCAGGCGCTAGAGACGCATGATCACAAAAAATAAAAATATGGTTCTCTACGTCTAGCCCAACAGACACAGGATTACATACCATAGTGTCAATGCCAATTCTCACCAATGAGATCAACTTAGTAAAGCACATCAGCTTTCACCGACCAGCGAGTGGCCCAGTCAAACAGTGAGAACGGCTTATGCGCCGTAGATATTAATTAGTGAGAGGGTAGTGAGCAGAGAGCAAAGAGAGAGCAACCGACAGAGAGATTGAATGACGGACGAAGGGATGGAAGAATGAACAAGAGAGAGACGAGAGTAAGAGCAGAAGTGAAGAGCAGAGTGAGAGGAGCGGAGAATGAGCTCCCTGTACTGATCTCGCTCTGTACTCACTTAAACCCCCAACTAAGAATGATCACACGCATCGCGCGCCTCAAAGCCCCTAACCTGGTTTGATTGCCCCCTGGTACGGTAAGAAATAGTGCCAGTCCTCAAGCGGGAATGATTCATTAGCCAGTGTTTCTCACTCTGGCGCCTTGAACGCCGGGGCCGCCTCGCAACCAGTATCTTGGCATGTTCTTCAAAATCTGCACAAATGGACTGAGCTCTAGGTCAGGTGAAGCGCGGTGGGAGGGGGTCTTTCCAACCCATCTACCTCCTAGCAGCAGAAGGCACAACCACAACCTACAATTCCAAAGAATTCCCTCAAGAACTGACTACAGAAACAAATCCTTCTTCCCCCAAACCATCCGAGACTGGAACTCCCTGACCCCAGAAATCATCTAGTCCCCCACGCCACGCTCAAGACCTCCGTCATATGAGAGCGTGCCTGAGCGGCTACTTCTTCTTCTTCTTCTTACTTCTTTGCCTTCTCGCTACGTCTAGAGCGAAGGAACCAACCCCAACATCCAATAAGAAGGCAGGACCGTATGTTGCAGAAGTCCTCCAGGCCTTGAAGGGTACATGATGACAACATTCTTGATGACCCTTGTCAGGTATGTGCATAATTATTCTTCTTATCTAAGAGGTATGAATTACCCTAGCATCAAACATCACGCGTGACAGCCATTTCGGCCCCCCCTGCGTCCAGTGAACTAATGCAGGAACACATAGAACAAACACCCCTGAAACTAAAGTGCGATCAAACAGTCTACAACTTAATCTTTACTAATAACCCTCATCCCACCGGGCTAAGCTCAAAAATCCTCACCTAACGCTGAAGAGGCCGAATGTAGTATAGGGGAAGACGGCGTAAAAAGCGCATGGGCGGGTAAGAAGCCCAACCCAATTATATCATGAAATGAAGCAAATTTCAGTCAAATTTTGCCCATGACCAGACGAGCGTTAATGTCTAGCATTCGATGTCCTCATGGGCCCCCCAATTGGACTGAAATTTTCTTTATCTCATGAGATAATTAGCATGGGCTTCTTACCCGCCCATGCCGCATTTTACACCTGTCTTACTTCCCTAGGCCTTCAGGAAGAATATAACCACCTAAACGTCAAATGCTAGAAGCAATCATCCATCTTGGATAAAATGTATGGGTGCAATGTACTGTATTCCACATCTATGTTCCTGTAAAAATTAATATGGCCGCCGTGACATTTTTCAAAGCAGATGATAAATGGAATTTGTAAGCCCCTATTTCATGGCGATGAAAGCAACAACAATTGGTTACTACAATTTCTCTCTTTAATTTTCCATTTTAAATTAGAGAGAAAATAGAGGCTTTACACCCTCTGGACCAAATGGCCATATGAGGCACTTAGAATTGCACAGATTTAATCATTTTAAATTCTCTACTTCTACATAATTTAATCTACTTATTAAAACTTCTTGTCTTGATCCTTGTCTGTTCCCTTTTTCTTTTGAGTGCCTTCTTACATTCTTCTCATCCTTTCTCTTCTTCTTCAGTTAATCTACTTCTTTCACTTTACAAACCGCCATCATCCTGTGAAAGCGTCTGTTGTTCAGATGAAGAACAACAAAAAGATGTTTTATTTAAAGCAGAAAACCTAAGTACTGTCTATATGTTAGTCTGAAAGATTTGAGACTGACGCTGTCAATGTGAGCAATGCTGAAATTACATTTTGCATTGTGAAGGCTAATCTAAATTAGGATCTGGAACAAAAATGGACACATTCAATTATTAATGACAAGCTCCTTTCAATATACTAACAAACATTCTGAGAATAATGACAATACCCACTACTCATCTATTTTATGATGACCTTAAGCTACTGCTTAGGGCTTCTGCATATTTAAAAACAGAAACACCCCCCTCCCCCCAAAAAACGACTGTTAGTTTATATTTAATCGATCATGTTTCCCCAATAATCTATAGATTCAAATTTAATCTTCATAATAATATTATTACTTAAGCGATTAATGGCCTGCCTCACTTGTAGCACAGACTATTATATTTCAACTTATTTTAATATTATTACAGTAAACACAGCCACGATTGTGCCTGATATTTGCATTTCTTTCGGTTAACAAAGGGTCGACCATCCTAACTACTAGCTTCCGTATTGGCTGATTATCATAAGTTTCAAAATGGCGCAGATAATATTTTCTTGTGTGGAGCATTGCTGTTAGGAACAAATATTTGATTTATGTGTTTCAGTATTTGGTGTTTGATAACCACGAGTACACTAGAAATTTAAAATAGAGAACATGTACGTTGATTATTTTGTAATTGAATAGACTAAGGGGGGGTTGAGGGCCTCAAGTTAATATGATGTTCACCACATCATCGTACCTTCTGCGAGATGAATAGCTCTGAACTTGCTCTTGACGTACTTGCTTCAAATTCGTCCGTCTCGGAAGTATGAACAATTCAATATATAACATTAATGAATATTTTATTAGCAAAATGCTTAATTGACTTTCGTTCCTTTGAAGTGACAGGACGCATTTTCGATTTAATAGGTTCGTAGCTAGTGTTTACCAATAACTCACTGAGTAAGTACATTTAATAACTCTCTACCACTTTTTCTACTCCACCTCTTTTATCTTTTTCTTCTCTACTATCTTCTCTATTTTTCTTAACCTTCTTCTTCTATTAAGTAATCCAGGAATCAACAAATTTTATAGTTATATTGTTAATGGATCGAGCAGTACCGCAAGGTCGGCACACAAACAGAAACAAATCAAAACAACCCTAAATCTACAGCGACCCAGCCAGCCCAAAGAACGCCATAGAGCGGAAGCCTCGCATGATGTGATTTAGGACCAGAGAACAGGAAACTTAAGCCTCCCCCCCCAAAAAAAATTTAAATGAAAAGACAAGCGTAATTTACGTGTCGTTAGACAATAGACCCCCCCCCCGACGAGACAATTCGATGTGTAAAGACCCGGACAGACACCTCTACTGCAACTGTTCCAGTCATATTGAGTAGTTCTTGAGTGGGAAAAAGAGCTTCTTACGGTAGTACCATTCAGCACACTGGTATAGCCGTGAGACAGTTGTTGGGCATGTGTGGCTCCGACAGTCCTCTCAGTGTAGCCTTATGTGCTGTGTGTGTGCTTGCTTGTGTAGTTGGTGTGAGAAATGGCGATGATAGGGGTCTGTTCCGGGCGGACGAAGAGAGATGAGCCCAGAGACAGAGCCAAATTCTTACACGCCCCATACTTGCTGTAAACTACTTGAGAAAAAGTTCCAGCGAAAAAGAATGAATTGCGATAGCTCACAGTTATGGTCCATGCCTTTGCCTAGGGTAGACAAAGCGGCGGCTAAATTCATTTTAAGATCAATAACTGCATAGGTCGTTCGATAATACTAATGACAGAAAAGAAAAAAGGTACAGTTGTGATTTCTAGTAACAATAGATTATGTGCCTCATAAATGGGTGAAAATGGCAGATTTCTTGACAAAGGTTTCATAGTTCTATCATTTGATTAATATTTTACAATGTGCTTATAGATTTATAAAGTCTTTAATTTATTTCGTTGAAATTTCAGCACTATCCCCAGTAATCCCATAAGAAAAAAGAGAAGTCGCATTGAGTTTTCTTTCTGAGCGATTTTACCTATCTGCGCCCGATTAAATGTGGGGACATTAGCAAAAATTATAAACAGATTTTTGTCAACGTTTTAAAATTCATTAGAGAACTTATTATGAATAATGCCACATTACTCTGTATGGATCTGCATCATTCGTATACAAGTACGTTTCAAGCAACAACAATACAAACTAGAAGATACTTAGCGTCTAAACTGACCCCATCAGCGCGACCACACGCATAGTGCACCCCTGAACCCTAATCCTGAATAGTAACCTAAACTCTTAACCAGCCTAACTCCGATATTTGCTAAATCGAACTTGTACCAAGTTTTAGACCCTAGTATCCACCTCTAATTTTCATGTTGATATATCCAAGCGTATACTCAGTTATCGCCTTTGTTCCCAGACAAACAGACAAACAAACCTTTGTATATTATTTATTATGTTTGAAACACTACTAGATTATGTGAGGCCATTTACACCGAAATATAAGCCATTTCGAAGCACATTATTTGAACACGGAACTCAATTTGGAACACGGGACAAACTGAAAACAATACCAGTCTCGCTTCGGCGCACCTGAGCTATAAAATAAACAATTTAGTAACTGTTTCTGCATGCAGTGATAATGAAGTATAATTTCAAAGTGCGCTCTTGGAACAAGCCAACAACACACAAATAGATGGGCTCATATTATGTAGCAGCTAAAAAAGGTGAAATAGTTTTGCTATGTCATTTAAGATTTATAGCCTGTTTTTTCAAAACATAAAGGTACTATTTTAGTTTTACACAAAATCCGTCAACTAATGTAAATCGATTTGCATGCCAGTTTAAGTATCCTATAAGCCTTAAGTTCAACCAAATTAGTTTAAGATTTCTAGCAATACACCATTGCCTAAATCTCACATCAGCCTATAGTTTAATTGAATTTAGCGAGACCCAGTATCATGTTATGCCGAGCAAACAGTCGACACAGAAGACCAGCCCAACCTTCCAACGCATACACCCCCCAGATCCTCTACCAGATGAGATCGGCGAAGATAGACACGTCGATGACACAGTGTGTACCAGTACTGTGGGTGCAGCTACCTCATCCACACTGAGATTAAGAAGCTGACCGAGGATAAACTCAAAGCTAAATGTCACGTTAATTTGCGGTTGCAGAGAACTACTATTATTTTTAACTCGTATTATCATATTTTACGGACAATAGCGGCGCACCTGATTATAAGGAGGGCACCCCCCCATTTTTTTCAATTATGCAGATTAGTTATTATAGCTTTCCTCACTAGATACCAGTACACATTAATAAGGGCCAGGGTCTCAGTCTGAGCGGGAAAGTATCGCCTTATAGTCCGGTAAAAATTTCCCACCTGTTATGGCGTCATCTGTTTGTGATACCGTGAGTGTGGTAGCCATTTGATCGTTTTTAGTTCAATCATATTATCTCTACTTTTTTTATTTGCATTAAACGAAATTCATGAAGATGCGTGCGTAAACATTAGAAAGACAGTTTGCATTTGTTAATAGCATCTCTGCTAGTGTTATGCCCAGTTAAGCCACAAAATTGAAATGTGATAATTAGTAGAGGAGTAGTTTTTGATAAATTTATCATCTCTTTTCACAAACATTTTCGTAGAGAGCTCTTAGATGAGAAATGGTGACGTATCTGTTTATATATATAATTATCTTTCTCTACTACTCTCTCTCTACTCACTCTCTCACTGCTCCTATCTCTCTATCTTCAACCGTCTCTCTCTCTCTCTACCTCATCTAACTCAATCATACTCTCCCACTCTATATCTCTCTGTCTCAGTGCGTGTAAGCTGTACCTCTCTCTCTCTCTTCTCTCTCTACTCTCTCTCTCTCTCTCTCTCTCTTCTCTCACACACACACAAACACTCACTCTCTCTTTCTCTCTCTCAACTCTCTCTCTCTAACTTTCGCTCTCTCTCTCTCCACTATCTACTCACTCTAACATACTCTCTCTCGTCTCTCTACTCTCTCTCTCTCTGTGTGTTTGTGCGCTCTCTGCAACGTTGTTACATGTGACTTGCCGCTACAGCCTTTGTCTTTGAAAAATAACACTGGTAGTAGTTAGACCAGTAGTAGTAGTATTTCACACAACATATTGCGATGTGTTGCCAACAGTTTCATTACTGTAGTACATGCATATTAAACTAAAGTTCTTAGCAAGGTACAGTATCTGAGGAAGGAGAACAAAAAGTATTTAGGTATTGCCCTTGCCTAGTCTGTAAAAAAGAAGAAAACATGGAAGAAGAGTATGTACTTTTGTTCGCAGCGCCCTACAGAAAAGGAGCTGTGAAGCCACTACAAAGGGCAGCCCCAGGTTCTGAAGGGACCAGCGCGAAAACCAGCGCCTGAGGCTCGTGCGACGTCAAAAGAAAGTAGCTAGCTCACCAAACAACAAGGAGCCCTGACAGGAAGACCCTGGCCTCCAAGCGAGCAATGTGTATCACAGCTTGATGTTTATCGTCACTCTCTTCTACTCGCTCACTCTCTCCTCTACTTCTTCTCTACTATCTCATCTCTCTACTCTCTGATCTCTCTCTCTACTCTAATAGACTATCACTACACTTTCTTTAGTCAATGCTTACTCTACTACTCCTTCTCTCATCTTTCTACTCTACATCATCTCTCTCCTACTCCTCTATCTCTACTCTCTCTCTCTCTCGCTCCTCTTCTCTCCCCTCTCTCTCCTCTTCTAGTGTCCTGCCACTTCTCTACTCTCTACTACGTTCACTTCCTCCTTTCATGCACTCTATACTCACTCCTCTGTTTACTCATATCTGTCTCACTACTCTCACCTTTTTTTCTTTCAACTGCAGCAAAAAATAACAGACAAAAAGCCCTTTTAGAGAACTCATCAAAATGATTCCAAGCAATTATCTTATCGTTGTTCGTTGTGTATTCTTGTTCTTGTTTGTTGTCATCTTTGATCTCCTTCACTAGGAACCCCCCTCAGCTACTTCTAGACAGTCCATCGCCCATCAGAATTATAATAATGATATTTTTATCTGACGAATATGCCTGTTAAATTTCTTTTGATAGAGATTTTTGACAGCGAGGGAGTCGGGGGGATTGATGATCCATGAAAAGAATGGAAATAAATATATATTGGCTCGTTAACCAGGACTGAGAACTACAGCACCTGCATGCTGGTCGCCCGTACATAAATAAAGCAACACTGCTCAGAATCGCCAGTTGCGCCTAAGCGGGTAAAATGAAGCTCGAGATGCTAATGGTTATGCCAGTTCTTCCCATTGAGACCATAGCCACTCACTCCAAACCCTCGCCTGACTGGTAGGCTTCTGATATCCACCCTGTTGAAACCTCACCCGCAGTAGCTCGCGCGGATTGTTACACTACACCACGGTTGTCCTGGAAAATATATACCTAGATATTTTTCCTCCGTTATTTGGGATTACCTGCCTGTGTTTCATGTCTGCCCAGCTTATCGAAGTTGTGAAACACGAACTGCCCCTTTGTGCCCGCCTGGCCTCTGACTGATACCTAGCAAAATTGACAGCAAACCAAACGCAGGAAGACCACAGAAAAAGGCCCAGAAAAATAACAGGTAAACAACTAGAGGTCGTTCGACTAACAGGGCTTCTAAATAAAAACTCCCTTTAAATTTTATTATTTTTTACTGGAAATATTGCATTTCCAACTTTTTTTTTTCATATTTGACTGGACTCTCTACTGAAGACCTCTCTAGCCCACTACACTCTCTCTCTCCTTTGTGTCCTCTCATCTCTACTCACTACTACTCTACTCTTTGCTGTCTGTTTCTCTCTGTCTAGTGTGTGTCTAACTCTACTCTCTCATATCTCTATAATCTCTACTACTCTCTCCTCTCTATCTCTCTCTCTCTCTGCTTATTTTAGTAAATGCTTTCTCTAGATCTTGCACTCCTGTCTCTCCTCTGCTTATATGCCTTTGTGCTCTTTCATTTTCTGCTTATACTCTAGTTATGCGCCTTTTTTCATTATATCATGACTTGTTATTCGTAATCAGTATATACATTGCCTTTAATAATAGCTCCATAAATTTCCTGAGATTGGTGCGCCTAGCAGTAATAATTAGTAGAGGCAACTGTTGTTGTTGTATTGTTTGTTTATTCGCTCCCCCCGAGCTATAACACTCTGGGGGCACACCTCAGTGCCCATGGTGAACATTTCTCCATTGCCTTTGGTGCGGAAAGATACGTAGTAATAGGCTGCTTTTAAAGTGCTACGCCCACCTTTATGGGCGGCCAACTCCGACTTTCAGGGGACTTCGACTCCATTCATGGAGCCACCACCATTCAATCCACCCGTTGAGTGACAAAAACCAACAATTCTTAAGGTGGTTGTAGGGAGAACTGCCACGGGTAAAGGACAGCTTTCCATTGGGCACTGCAGCAGCAATTTAATATTGGCCAGGGGTTCAGTGCACTTGCATCACGGACAGACAAAGTGAATAGCCACGGACCCTTGGCAGAGTAGAGGAACTGTAACATTGTTTGTGGTTTTTGCCGTTCTCGGCTTTGCAAAAGTTGTCCTACATTTATTACTAACGTGTGTTTCCTGTTTACAGCAGCAGTATTGGACAGTGTTGAAGAAGTTCTCCACTCCTGACTCATAGTCCGACAAGCAGCGGCAGAAATTTGCAGGACATGCGTCAATCCGCGCGACCTTCATGGAAAAAACGTTGTAAAAAGAACTCGGTGACGCCACAAACACAGTCAAGGATTTGTCCACAAGGTCAGGACAGGGTTTGTGAGCTTTTTGTTCCTTTGCCAAGAAAAGCTGAGTTTTGGGGGTGTTCAGTGTGGTGTTTTAAAAGCCGTGTAACACAATAAGCGGATATTTCCATGTGGAAACACGTGTGCAATCCAAAATAAGTGAAAACAAGAAGGGAAAAGATTTGCGCACGTGTCCAAATTTCCCATATAGCGTAAAACTGTTACCCTTCTTTCTTCCACGATTAGGTTTTCCGTACTGAAACTTACGCTTCTAATGTGAACCAGGCCTGAACTTTCAACACAACCCTCTCGCTGCTCCGTGTCCCTCAGAAACACTGCAGTCCAAGGGTAGGAAATTCTGTCATTGCCACCGATTTTGTCCATTGTCAATAAAATTAACACTCTTTAAAAAAATATGAAATTTTAATACTCAAAATCTTGATTTATTAAAACACTTTTGGACTTTCTGGTATTGCCGTACCTCAGGACATCCCACTATCTTTATAGCTTATTAATGTCCCATATGTGCTGTTCCCGTCCTGAGAACGTTAAACGGACTTTCAATCGTAAAAATTTGGGAGGATTGCAGTGACTTTATTTTGTATCATGGTTTAGATTTATCCTAGTCTTTTTAATGCTTATAAAATAGAAAACCAACGGTTTTAACAACTCTTAATATTCCAAACAACGCATATTGCAGAAGGCAAAAGAGGCATCAAACAAGTTAGCGCTTAGAGCGTGCTCCTGAAAATATTTCATGAAAAATATTTGGGAATTGACAGACGTGTAAGTATAAAAATACATCATTTATAATTAATAATTGAGCAAAAGAAAAACAACTCGTGAATTTGGTGGTAGACGAAGAGTTGAAAGCAGCCCACATCACTGTCGGTCACAGGGGCATTTTGCAGTTGCTATATACTAGAGTCTTGTTGACAACGATAAACTCAAGGCGGTGCTTAGTATTCTAGCGAATGTTTGCAAAAAAGTTAATGTTTCAATTTTGCTTTTTCAAATTACGACAAAGTTTTGTAAATATGTGGTTAAGGATTAATATTATTAATCCAGGACCAAAGGAGCAGTCTATCAAGCCTATTTCGAAGGCATGGTGAAAACATCTGAATGGCTGAAGTATCTCCTCTTTTTTTATAGATTCATTTGCCATTTGTATTAAGCGCAAGGCATAATTTTATATATGTTTCTGCCACTCTGAAGTTTACGATTATTAGTTCTGACAACTTACTATATATTTCAAAAGTGTGTGAATTGTCATTCAGTGTGGGAAACTACCTTTGCAGGATGGGGATATAACAAACATGCTTCCAAGTGATTAGTAGTAAAGCGGTATATATATATATATGGGAGGAGCTCAGTATTCATGGATTTCTCTTTCATACTATATATATTTCCTACTACAGTGAAACCATTTAGTACGAGGACGTTTAAACGAGAGCCGTGTTTACGAGTAGGGGGTTGCTTCAAAACCCGACCACAAGCTTCTCTTTTCCTGTAAAATAATTCTGCATACAACGAGCTCGCTACAACAAGCAACTGCATATAAACGTACAATTATTGACTCCACGTCAGGCTTTTATGCAAAAACTACGCGGTTAGAACGAAGGGGGGGGGGGGGGGGAAAAAACCGCACTTACAAACCACCCGCCATCAAAGTCAAGCATTCTGATGGCCGATATAAAACTGGGTGTCTTCGCGCCCAAGCAGACCGAATGGACTCACTGTGCGCACTGATCTTTGCTCCGGGAACATTTTAACTTTCTGGTAAAAGCGCGTGTGTTGTATTTGTATGTTTGTGAGTTATGTGGTGTTAATAAACTGTTTAAAGTGTATGTAATCCCCTGCATTAAAAAACCCTAGGGATACAGGATAACTGAGCTTACACATGCTGTGTTGGTAAGTGTGTGTTTTCCGTTTTCTGTCTTTTTCACACTTTACCAACACGACATCACAGTAGATGTGAGGACGATTGATAGGTTCGTCAGGGTTGCCAAATCGCTAAATGGTTGAACGAGCAATGCATTACAAACGAAGTAAATTGGCCCTTCCCCTGGAATGTACTAAACGGGTTCACTGTATATAATATGCCTGTATACTCAGAGGAGACAGGCAGGTCAAGGGCAGGTAGTCAAAATATGACGAATAAATTTACACCACAGCCTTCCACTTGTTGTTTCTATTGTTTGAATGTGCTCTATAACATACTATAGACTGATACTACACACGCGTATAAAATACATGGAACAAAGGTCTGTAATCCACCATCTAGGTTGTTCCTATGAATATTCGGACTGACAGTCACCCTTTGTCCCTTCACGGAATACAGGTTTGCTTGTAATGATACCACGCCGCCAACACAGTACTCATACTTTTTCAGATGTGGAGACATGCAGTCCAGGCTCCAGTGTGTGGAGATGGAGACCTGGTGGCCTCGCAGTCCAACAAGACGTCACCAGCAAACTGCGCTCTCTGAGGAGAAGCAGAAAACCTGGAGCGCTGCGAACAGGAAATGACCGCCCTGAAGCGCGCAAACAAAAGGACTGCAGCCAAACTGAAGGAGGATATGAGGCAAGGAGAATGGCGGCAACGGGAATTCCGTAGTTTAATACATTGTCGAGACATAATTTTAAGCAATATCGCTTCTAAAAGGCCTTGTTACAACATTTCTTTAATCTTTTATCATTAGACCTTTCATCGCCAATGTCGCATTTCAGCACACAATGTTCATACCATGTCACTAAAAGGGCATCAAATCGGGACTGTTGGTTCAAAGACCTATGTTCTTAATTTGGTGGGATGGTAAGAGTAGGCTAATGCGCTATGCATGTCCCAAGAGCGAACATGTTCGCAGGATTGCAGACTATTTTTAGGTTCTCTACCCAGAAATTAGTTTAATGGATTTGTGGCTGAAAATGTGGGCTGTCGGTGAACACGGTGTGTGAAAAAAAACTCGACTTTTTTCTTTTCTTCTTCTGCATTCCAAGGCACATATGGACATAATGGTAAGGTATGTAGTGTACGGTGGTAAATAACACTTGGTCTCACATGAGCCTACAGCCGACACATTCCGAATTGGGAGGAGTCAAGATCAAGATATCTTTTCTTTTGTTTTATCTGTTTAATTAAGAAGCCTCAAAATGCCTTGTTTGCCTGTCAGCTAAAGTTTTCCGTTTTTTGGTAGAGATTTATATAGGGTTATACGAACCAGTGTTCAGATAACAGATGACTAAATTTTGATATTAGAACGGCACAAGTTACCAACTAATATAAACAAGCACCAAATACTCACATTTCAAAAATCATAGACGACTGGGAATATTATAAAAAATTTGACTACGAATATGAGAATGATTATCTGAAACCTGAGTGCACGATAAAACCTTGTACATTATAAATGATTTATAAGGATGAGACGTTGAAAGCCTACGGCTATGTTTAGTCCCTATGGTCCTAATCAACCACTGACGAAGAAGGAGGAGAATATTAAACAGAAGGCATTATGATGGTGGTATTTTTTCTGTGTGTAGACGTCAAGGTCAGTTGGCGAGAAGGCACCAGAGAGAGGCATCTTCAGATGGAGGCGCACAGTTCCAGAAACAGATCGGTTAGCAAGGGAGAGAGACTGAAAGAAAAACATGAGATTTGGAAAGATATTTTATCCTTAAACCTAAGATTGTTACCATATTTTCTGACTAATAAGCCGCAACCCACAAATTTCACCCAAATTTCAGATTTTGTGATTATATTTTCTTACTATTGTTATTACTCATGATGATAAGGCTCAGGGCGACTTGAATCTGAGGAAAAAAAGTATCGCTTATAGTAAAAAAAATTAAAAAATTAATATGGTAATTGATTGAATCTGTGACCTGTCTTCGTCTGGAAATGTCAGGGACTGGATCTTTACTTACTTACTAATTATCTGATATTTTGAGATTCATTTAAAAATATTTTCAGTCAATTTTTATGTTGACAAGAACACTCAAAGCTATTACATTTCCATAGCTTTTAAAGAGGTGTAAATGATCGTAAGTATAAGTGTTATAATCGTGGTTGAGAGTCAATTAAGTAAATTAGACATTACATGCAAGCAAGTCTCGCACATACACCCTTTTAAATGCCAGATAGTGTGCATACACGAATACGTGCCACACTTCTGCAACCACACACACATACACACACACACACACACACACCACCACTCAGACTAGCAGCCATCCTTACAATCACTGACTATGCATTAATGTATGCTCACCTCTTTTTTTTTACCCATCTCAAGTTTCATCACAAATTGGCTCCAACATGTGCAGAGAAAGACCTGAAGAGCTGGAGCAGCTAATGAAGGACAAACAGCATCAGGCTCACAGCAAGGACGCTGCCCTCCAGAGTGAGTTACATCCCATGGCTCTTGATTGTCAAACGGTTGCAGAGTTTGCCATCAATTCTTAATTAAACACATTTAACCTTCACGCCAAAGTCGCATTTAGCACCACAGGATTTACCAACCTATGTCACTAAAGGCATCAAATTGGTTCATTATCCAAGACCCTATGTTTTAGTTTTGGAAGTAAGGGTAGACCTTATTTTATATATGTCACAGAAGAATCTACAAAATAGTGCAGATGTTTTTTTCTCTACGCTAGGTAAATTAATGGAATGTTTGCTGAAATATGGTGGCAAGTGAAAGGGTAAAGACCCTGAGTCCCATGTCAAAATCACGTTTTCACATGTTTTCCCTCTAGCTAGTAAGGAATCTTAAGAAATCTTCTAAGCAAAAAGGCGAATGGACACGCGACGTGGGGGGCTTTAGCTTTCAACTCCGTTTACTCTTCTAGTACATAGGCGAATATAGTCGCCCAAGAAATTAGTCCCTACACTCCCACCAAATGCAAAGACATTCACTTGCAATTAAGCACCCTGTCATGTGTGTTGTCTGTTTTAGAGCTTTGTCACTGTTTCTGCCCTATTGAAATAACACAAACGCACTGAGACAAAAAAAAGATAGTTACTCCATCTGTGTCGGTGAGATGGCAACGAAAAAAAACAAAAAATAAAAAAACATAAAATCAACAAAAAAAAAAAAAGGACAGCAAGAACGCAAACAGATACATGGCGCTTAGAAAAGGTAACCTTTCACCGCCAAAGTGCATTTTAGCACCACAGTGATTTTAACCTAGTCAATAAAAGGCATCAAATTGGGGTATCTTATCCAAAGGACCTTAGTTTTTAGTTTTGGAAGTAAAGGAAGACCTTAGTTTAATATGGCACAGAAGAATCCCCAATACTGCAGATGGATTTTGTTCTATACACAGTACATTTAATGGACATTTTGGCTGAAATATGGCTGGCGGTGACAAGGGATTAGAAAGTGCTTTAAATATTCAGCGATGTTTATATCTTTGAAAATCCCTTTCACAAAATCAACCTTCAGACTAGATTTATAGGGCCCCGCCTCCTCGGTCAGTCAGGTGTTTGCCATGAACTCCTTATGCTCTGGAGGGCCCTGCTATGGCCACTGAAACTAGGTTATAACGCTGACATGGAGAGTGAATCCCTCTGGCAGTACTGAAAGGGCATTCACTTTGCAAAGGCTGCCATTAGTGGCTCAAATAAAGGTTATTGCGAGAGTTATCCTTGTTGGTCAGTACTCAAGCATCTACCACGGCATCACTCTAGCAAGAGATGGGTTGCATGGCCAATAGCATAGGACCTCCAGCGATAAGGAGTTAAGGGGCAAAACACCTGACTGACCGAGGGAGGCGGTGGCCTAATAAATCATAGTCTGAAAGTGATTTTGTGAAAGGGATTTCAAAAGATAGTAAACATCGCTGAATAATGTTAAAGCACTTTTCTTTAATTCCCTTTTACCGCCAGCCATATTTCAGCCAAAAATGTCCATTAAATGTACCTGTGTAGAGAACAAAATCCATCTGCAGTATTGGGGATTCTTCTGTGACATATATAAAATAAGGTCTATCCTTACTTCCCAAAACTAAAACATAGGGTCTTTGGATAATAGACCCCAATTTGATGCCTTTTAGTGACATAGGTGTAAAATCACTGTGGTGCTAAAATGCGGACTTTGGCGGTGAAAGGGTTAACTTTTCTAGCGCCATGTATTTTATGACGTTCTTGGTTGTCCGTTGCATCTCAAACCGACAAGAGGGGAGTAACTATTTTTTTTTTTGTCTCAGTGCGTTTGTGTTATTTCAAAGGGCAGAAACAGTGACATAAGCTCTAAAAATAGACAAACACATGGCAGGGTGATTTGGCAGTGAATGTCTTTGCATTTGGTGGGAGTGTAGAGTGATGTCTTGGGCGAATGTATTCGCCTATGGTACTAGAAGAGTTAAACTGAGTTGAAAGCTAAAGACCCCCCACGTCGCGTGTCACATTCCCTTTTATGCTAGGAAGATTTCTTAAGATTCCTTACTAGCTATAAGAGGGAAAAAACATGTGAAAACCGTGATTTTGACATGTGACATGCAGGGTCTTTAACCCTTTCACTGCCAGCCATATTTCAGCAAAACAATTTCCATTAAATTTACCTAGGGTAGAGAACAAAATCCATCTGCAGTATTGGGGATTCTTCTGTGACATATATAAAATAAGGTCTACACTTACTTCCCAAAACTAAGACAATAGGGTCTTTGGATAATAGACCCCAATTTGATGCCTTTTAGTGACATAGGTGTAAAATCACTTTGGTGCTAAAATGCGACATTGTGAGGGGAGAGGAGAGAGAGAAGGAAAGGGTTAAAGGGTTTAATTAAGAATGGGAGGGCAAACTCTGCAACAGTTGACAATCACAGAGCAATGGGAGGTAACTCACTCATGGAGGGTAGCATCCTTGCTGTGAGCCTGATGCTGTTTGTCCTTCATTAGCTGCTCCAGCTCTTCAGTCTTTCCTCTGCACATGTTGATCCAATTTGTGATGAGAAAGATGAGAGTGGGTTAAAAAAAAAAAGTGAGCATAATAATTATGTGTAGATCATTGAGAATATCTGTGAGAATATCTGTGATAGTGTGTGTGTGTCTCTGTGGTGTGGTGTGTGTGTGTGTGTGTAGTGTGTGTGTGCATCACGTGTGCATGTTGTATGCACACATATCTGTGCACGTAAAAGGGTGTATGTGCGAGACTTGCTTGCATGTTATGTCTATATTTATATTAATTGAACCTCTCAACCACGATATATAACACTTATACTTAGTGATCATTTACAACCCTCTTAAAAGCTATGGAAATTGTTAGCTTTGAGTGTTCATTGTCAAAAGAAAATTGACTGGAAATATTTTTTAAATGAATCTCAAAATATCAGAAATAAATTAGTAAGAATGTAAAGAATCAGTCCACTGACATTTCCAAGGACAAAGAAAGGCACAGATTCAATAAAAGTACCATATTAATTTTTTTAATTTTTTTAACTATAAGGTGATACTTTTTTTCCCCCAGATTCAGTCCCCTGCACCTTATAATATGACTAATAAAATAGTAAGAAAATATAATAACAAAATCTGAAATTTGGGTGAAATTTGTGGGGTGCGGCTTATAGTCAGAAAAAATATGGTAAACAAATCTTAGGTTTAAAGGATAAAAAATATCCTTTCCAAAATGCTCAATGGTTTCTTTCAGTCTCTTTCTCCCTTGCTAACCTGATCTGTTTCTGGAACTGTTCAGCCTCCATCTGAAGATGCCTCTCTCTGGTGACCTTCTCTGCCAACTGACCTTGAACTTCTACACACAGAAAAAAAGCCACCATCATGACTTCTGTTTAATAATTCTCCTCCTTCTTCTTCAGTGGTTGATTCTAACTATACAACATTTAGTTAATCTATTATCAATTATATTATAACACTGGTAACACTGGTATCAATGGTAACACTGGTTCGTATAACCTATATAAATCTCTACAGAAAAAAAGGAAAACTTTTAGCTTTGATAACCATAACTCAGCTGACAGGCATACAAGGCATTTTGAAGGCTTTAATTGAAGCAGATAAAAACAAAAGAAAAAAGATATTTTGAATCTTGAACTCCTCCGAAATCGGAATGTGTCAGCTGTACCGACTGGTGAGACCAGTGAAAACTGAAAAACGGACACATACGTACCTTACCCATTATGGACATATGTCCTTGGAATGCAGAAGAAGAAGAAGAAAAATGCTCGATTTTTTTTTTTTTACAACCCTTTCGCTGCCAGCCACATTTTTCAGCCACAAAATACCGTTAAACTTAACTTGGTAGAGAAAAATAAAGTATTTGCAATGTTGGGAATTCCTTTGTGACATGTATAAACATTAGGCCTATCATTACTTCCCAAAATTCAGAAAATAGGGTCTTTTGGATAACAAACGCTCATTTGATGCCTTTCAGTAACATGAGTATTAAACCATTGTGGTGCTGAAATGCGACGTTGGCGATGAAAGGGCTAATGATAAAAGAAAGAATTAAAAGAAATGTTGATAACAATGCCTTTTAGAAGCGATAATTTCTGAAAATTATGTCTCGACAATGTAATTAAACATACTGAGATTACTCCGATTGCCGCCATTCTCTCTTGCCTCATATCCTCACCTGTCAGTTTGGCCTGCAGGTCTTTGTTGCGCGCTTCAAGGGAGGTCATTTCCTGGTCGCAGCGCTCCAGGTTTCTGGCCTTCTCCTCCAGAGAGCGCAGTTTGCTGGTGAGCGTCTTGTTGGACTGCGAGGCCACCAGGTGCTCCATCTCCACACACTGGAGCCTGGACTGCAGTGTCTCCACATCTGAAAAAGTATGGAGTACTGTGTGGCAGCGTGGTATCATTACAAAGCAAAACCTGTATTCCGTGAAGGGACAAAGGGGTGACTGTCAGATCCGAAAAAAAAAAAAAAAAAAAAAAAAAAAAATAAAAAAAAAAATTTCATAGGAAACGAACCTAGATGGTGGATTAAAGATCCTTTGTTCCATGTATTTTAATAATTAGGATCATATATAGGTATTATATAGCATTCAAAACAATAGAAAAAACAAACAAAGTGAGAAGACTGTGGTGTAAATTTATTAGGCAAATATTTCGGACTACTGCCCTTTGACCATGCCTGTCTCCTTCTGAAGGAGACAGGCATATGTATATACAGTGAAACCCGTGTAGTACGAATTCCAGGGGAGAGGGTCAATTAACTCGTTGTAAGCATTGCTCTTTCAAACAATTTTATCAATTTTGGCAACACTGACGAACCTATCAATCGGTCCTCATATCTACTGTGATGTGTGTGTTGGTAAAGTGTGAAAAAGACAGAAAAACGGAAACAACACACGTACCCAACAAAGCATGTTTGTAAGCCCAGTATCCTGTATTCATGGGTTTTTTAATGCCGATTACATACACTTTAAAACAGTTTATTAACACACGATAACATCAAAAAAACAAACAACATAAAATACACACACGCGCTTTAAGAGAAAGTTAAAAATTCCCGGAAGTCACAAGATCAGTGCGCAAAGAGTGAATCCATTGTCGTCTGCTTGCGCTGCAGACACCAAAGTTGTTATATCGGCCAATCAGAATGCCGCTTACATATTGAGGGGTCAGTCAAGATGGCGATGTTTTTTTGTCAGTGTGTTCTCGTTCTAGCCAGGTTTGGGATGGCGGTGTGGTTTAAGTGCGTTCTCGTTATAACCGCGTTGTTTTTGCATAAAAGCTCGACTTTGGTAGTCAATAAATTGTGACGTTATATGCATGTTGCTTGTTGTAGCGAGGGCGATTTGTGTAGGCAGAAATTATGTAACAAGGAAAAAGAAGTCTTGTGGTCGGGAATTTTGAAACCACTCGTTAAACACGGGCTCTCGTTTAAAACGTACTCGTACTAAATGGGTTTCACTGTAGTATGAAATATATAATAGTATGAAAGAGAAATCTCATTGAATAGCTGAGCTCCGTACCCCTATAGATAGATATGACCGCTTTACTACTAATCACTGGAAGCATGTTTGTTATAATCCGCCATCCTGCCAAAGGGTAGTTTCCTCACAACTGACATGACATTCACACACTTTTGAAATATATAGTAAGTTCAGAACTAAATGCAATAATAAATCGTAAACTTCAGAGTGGCAGAAACATATATAAAATTATGCCTTGCGCTTAATACAAATGGCAAATGAAATCTATAAAAAAAAGAGGAGAATATACTTCATGCATTCAGATGATTTTCACCATGCCTTCGAATAGCTGATAGACTGCTCCTTTGGTCCTGGAGTAATAAATATTAATCCTAACCACAACATTTTACAAAACTTTGTCCGTAATTTGAAAAAGCAAAATTGAAAACATTAACTTTTTTGCAACACATCGCTAGAATACTAGCAACGCCTGAGTTTACCATTGCCAACACGGACGCTAGTATGTTTAGCAACAGGCAAAATGCCCCTGTGACCGACAGTGATGTGGCTGCTTTCAACTCATTCAGTCTAAACACAAAATAACGAGTTGGTTTTTATTAGTTTGCCCAATTATTAAGTATAAATGATGTATTTTTATACTTACACAGTCTGTCATTCACCAAATATTGTTCATGAAATATTTCAGAAGTACGCTATAAGCGATGGCTTGTTGATGCTCTCTTTCGCTTTCTGCTATATGTGTTTGTTTGGAAATATTAAATGATTTGTTAAAACCAGTTGGTTTTCCTATTTTATATCATTTAAAAGATTAAAGATATATCTAAACCACTATACAAAAATAAATTCACTGCAATCTCCAGATTTTTATGAAGTGAAGAGTCCGTTTAACGTTCTCAGGACCTGGAACCGGTACATATGGGACATTTGTAAGATCTAAAGAGAGTGTGTTGATCCTGGAGGTACTGCAATACCAAGGAAAGTCCCAAATTGTGTTTTAAGTATCAAGATTTTGAGTATTAAAAAAATTTCATAATTTTTTTAAAGAGAATTTATTGAAAAGGGACAAAATCGGGTGGCATGACAGAATTTCTACTCCTTGACTGCAGTGTCCTGAATTGAAACGGAGGAAAAAAAAAAAAAAGAAAAAAAAAAAAAAAAAAAAAAAAAACAAGAAAAAAAAAAAAAAAAAAAAAAAAAAAAAAAAAAAAAAAAAAAAAAAAAAAAAAAAAAAAAAAAGGAAAGGGAAAAAAAAAAAAAAAAAAAAAAAAAAAAAAAAAAAAAAAAAAAAAACAGCGAGAGGGGTTGTATTGAAAGTGTTAAAGGCTGGGTTCACATTAGAAGCGTACATTCTGTACGGAAAAACATAAAAAAGCGGAAGAAAGAAGGATAACATTTTACTCATTTAGGGGAAATTTGGACACGTGCGCAAATCTGTTCCCTTCTTTTGTTTCACTTATTTATGGACTGCAACACAGGTTTCCGCATGGAAATATCCGCATATGTGTGTACACGGCTTTAACCAACCACCAACTGAACACCACCCAAAACTCAGCTTTCTTGGCAAAGGAACAAAAAGCTTCAACAAACCTGTCTGAACCTTGCTGGACAAATCCTTGACTGTGTTGTGTGCGTCACCGAGTTCTTTGACAACGTTGTCCCTGAAGGTCTGCGCGGATTGACGCATGTCCTGCAATGTCTGCCGCTGCTGTCGGACTATGGAGGTCAGAGTGGAGAACTTCTTCAACACTGTCAAATACTGCTGCCTGTAGAACAGGAAACACCAACGTTAGTAATAAATGTAGGACACTTTTGCAAAGCCGGAGAACGGCAAAAACCACAAAACAATGTTAGCAGTTCCTCTACTCCGGCCAAGGGTCCTTGGCTATTCACCGAGTCTGTACACGTGATGCAAGTGAAATCGACCCATGGCCAACACTAAAATGATACGGCTGTGCCCAATGGAAGCTGCCTTTACCAGTGGCAGTTCTCCATACACACCGTAAAGAATTGTTGTTTGTTGTCACTCCACGGGTGGAGTGATTGGGTGGTTGGCTCCATGAATGGAGCGAAATTCCCCTGAAGTCGGAGTATGGCGCCCATGTGGCGGGGCACTTCACAAGCAGCCATAAACGTAATCTTCCCACCCAAGGCCATGAGAAATGTTCACATGGCAATGGGTGTGCCCCCAGAGTGTTTAAGTTGGGGAACAAAAACAAACAACAAAAACAGTTCCTCTACTAAAATTATTACTACGAACCACAGGAAATTTATGACATTATGAAAGGCAATAATAATGATTACAATAACAACATGATATAATAAAAAACCCAATAATAGAGATACAGAAAATGAAAAGACACAAAGGCATAAACAAGAGAGAGAGGACAGACAGACACGAGAAACAGACACCAAGAGAGAGAGAGAGAGGAGAGAGAAAAAAAGAGAGAGAGAAAGAGAGAGAGAAGAGAAAGAGAGAGGAGAGAGAGAGAGAAGACACAGAGATAGAGAGAGAGAGAGAGACACAGACAGAGAGAAAGAGAGACACAAAGAGAGAGAGAGAGAGACACAGAGAAGAGAAAGAGAGAGACAGTGAGAGAAAAAGAGATTTGGAGAGAGAGAAAGAGCAAGCTAGAGAGGTATGAAGAGAGCAAGCAAGTATGAAAAAAAAGTTGGAAATGCAATAGATTCACAGAAAAAAGTATAAATTAAAGGAGTTTTTTAAAGCCCACGAACACCCTGTTGTTTACCTGTATTTTTCTGCCTTTTCTGTGGCTTCCTGCAGTTTGGTTTCTGTCAATTTTGCAGTATCAGAGGCCAGGCGCAGTTCTTGTTTCAACATCGATAAGCTGCAGACATGAAACACAGCAGGTAAATCCCAAATATATATATATTTTTCCAGCAACCTTGGTGTACGTGGTAACATCGCGGCGATACTGGCTGGGAGGTCACAGGCTTCAAAGCACTATCAGAGGCGGAGGTTTGAGTTGAGTGGCTGTGGGCTCAATGGGAAGACTGAAAACACACAGTCGTGTTTCATCCACTTAAGACGGATGCAATTCTAAGAGTGTTGCTTTAATTTCAAGACCAACACAGCAGGTGTCTCGTAGTTATCGGGCCTGGTTAACGACCATATATATTTATTTCCATTCTTATTCATATCATCATCCCCCACTCCCTCCTCCAAAATCTCTATCAAAAAGAAATTTAACAGGCATATTCGTTTGAAATTTCAGATAAAAATTATCATTATTATATTCTTGATGCAATGACTGTCTAGAGTGCTGAGGGGGGTTCCTAAGTGAAAACAAAATGAAACAAACAAAACAAAATACACACACAACATAAATATTGCTATGGAATCATTTTGAATGAGTTCAAAAGGCTTTTTTGTCTTTATTTTTATGGCTTCCGTTGAAAGTCTCCCCCCCGTTGCTCTATTTCATCCCTCTCGTCTTACCCCTCTCGAGTGAGATAGAGTGCCATAGAGCGATAAGAGAGTGAGAGAGAGAGAGAGAAGCAGACACAGACAGAGCGAGGAGAGAGAAGACGGGACTGAGAGAGGAGAGAGAGAGAGAGAAAGAGATACTGAGAGAGATCGAGAGAGAGAGAAAGAGAGAGAGAGAGAGGGGAGAAACAAAAGAAAGTAGAGAGAGGAGAGAGAGATATGAGACGAGCAGACAGAGACAGAAGAGTAGAGAGAGAGATAGAGAGAGATAGAGAGATGGAGATAGAGAGAGAGTGAGAGATGGGACATCAAGTCTGTGCATACACATTCTCCTTGGAGGCCAGTGGGTCTCCTTCAGCTCCTTGTTGTTGGTGAGCAGGCTCTTTCTTTCTCTCACCTCTCAGCCTGGTTTCCCTGTCTTGCCTCGCGAGCCCTTTGTTAGTGCTCCAGCTCCTTTTCTGTAGCCTGGCGAAAAAAGTACCATACTCTTTCTTTCTTTCTTGCTTTTTTACCAACAGAATACAAGGCGAATAGCCATTAAATACTTTTTGTTCTCTCCCCAGACTGGTACACTTGCACTTTGTAATATGAATGACTACAGTAAGAAACTGTTGCAACACAATTCCAAATGTTGTGTAAAATACTACCACTACTACTACTGTATTTTTCGAACAAAATGCTGTAGCACATGTACACGCAGACACACAAACACAGAGAGAGAGAGAGAGACGAGCGAGGATTAGAGAGAGAGACGATCTACATGTCTATATCGCGAGAGCGAGAGAGGAATCGAGATAGAGAGATGAGAGAGAGGAGAGAGAGAGAGATCGACAGAAAGAAGAGAGAAGATAATTATATAAACAGACAAAGTCACCATTTCTCATACAGAGCTTTACAAAATGTTGTGAAAGGATTATAAATTTATCAAAACTAGTCTCTACATAATTATTCACATTCATTTTGCTAACTGCAACACTAGCAAATCTTACAATAAATCAAACTGTCTTTCTAATGTTTACACCATCTTTCATAATTTCGTTTAACTAATATGATTGAACTAAAAACATCAAAATGCTACACACTCACACAAACAGATGACGATATACCTTATTTATTAACGGAATATAAGGCGACACTTTTTTTCCCCAGACTGAGACCCCTGCGCCTTATAATAAAGTGACTGATAATATAGTAAGAAAATATAATAACAAAATCTGAATTTTGTGTAAAAAAAAAATTGGGGTGGTGCGCCTTATAATCAGGTGCGCCTTGTACTGTTGTAGTCCGTAAAATATGGTAAATGGAGTAAAAATGTTTTAACTCTGCAACCGCAATAACTGTGACAATTACCTTGAGTTTATCCTCCAGCTTCTTAATCTCTGTGTGGATGAGATAGCTGACACCACAGTACTGACACACTGTGTCATCGCGTGTCATCTTCCGGATCTCATCTGGCAGAGGATGCTGGGGGGTGTAGCGTTGGAAGTTGCTGTCTTCTGTGTCGACTGTTTGCTCGGACATACTGGCTGCAAAATCAGATTAAAACTATACTATGTGAATTTAGCATGGTGTATTCAAATCTTAAACTAATTTGGTTGAATTAAGGCTAATAGGATACTAAACTGCATGCAAACGATTTACATAAGTTGAGGATTTTGTGTAAAACTAAAAATAGTACCTTTATGTTTTAAACAGCTTATAAAACTAAATGACATACAAAACTATTTCACCTTTTGTTACTGCTAATAATATGAGCACTCATTTTTGTTGTTGTTGTTCTGTTCCAAGGAGCCACTTTAAACATACTATCATTATCATCACCAAAAAGGTTACTAAATTGTTTATTTTTTTACCAGTCGCGAAGCGAGATTGGTATTGTTTTCAGTTGGTCCGTCCGTCCGTCCGTCCGTCCGTGTTCAAATGTGCTCAAATTCCATATTTTCGGTGTAAAATGGCCTCACATAGAGTTTCTCAGTGTGTTTTTCCACAAAAAAGAACCCAAAGGTTTGTTTTGTCGTGTCTGCTCTGTTTGGTCCCTCAGCAGCGTATAACTCGAGACACGCTTGGATATATCAACGATGAAAATTTACCAGGTGGATACTAAGGGGTTCAAAAGCTTGGACATGTTTCGAATTTGAGCAAAATCCGGGGTTAGCGGTTAAGAGTTTTTTAGGTTAAGAAATTTAGCGTTAGGGTTAGGGGTGCCAAGCGGTTGTCAGGCGACTGTGTCAGTTTACGCAACTTGTACTCTAGTTTGTATTGTTGTTGGAGTTGAAACTGTATTGATCACAATGATCAGTCCATACAGATGTGCATTATTCATAATAAGTTTCTCAAATGAATTTTAAAACGTTGACAAAAAATCTGTTTATAAATTTTTTGGCAATGTCCACATTTATACATTGTAGATAGAAAAACTCAGAAAGAAAATCAATGGCGACTTCTCTTTTCTATGGGGATTACTGTGGATAGTGCTGAAATTTCACGAAAAATTAAAGACTTTATAAATTCAAAAGCACATTGTAAAATATTATCAAATGAAAAACTTGAAACCTTTGTCAAGAAACTGCATTTTCACCCTTATGAGCACATAATCTATTGACAGAAAGAGCAACATGTCATGTCTTTTCTGTCATTAGATTAGCCCCTTGCAGCACGCTGATCTTAAAATAAATATAGCCCCCTTTCTACCGCAAAGCATGGACCACATAAACTGTATATCATTCAAGTCCTGGAACTTTTTCTAAAGATAGTTAAAAATACCAAGATGCAAAAGGGCTCTGTCTCTCTCTCTCTCTCTCTACCCCAAACCCCCTATCTCACTCACACACACACACACCACACCATAAGCATACAGCATGAGAGGACGTCGGACACACCAACAACTGTCCACCATCCAGTGCGAAGGACTACAGAAGATGCTTCTTTTTCCCTCAAACCATCAAAGACTGGAACAAGTTGACAGAGGAGGTGTCTGCGCTCACTCAGATCATTCAGTCTATTGTCTAAAAAAATATAAAAAAAAAAAAAAAAAAAAAAGAAAAATCACGGAAGATACCTTCTTGATTTAGTTTTTTTTTAGTAAGGTTGCTGTTCTGCCAAATCAACATCATGCCGAGCTTCCGCTGAACGGTCTTGGTGGCTGGGTCATGTAGGATTAGGTTGTTGTGATTTGTTTCTGTTTTGTGGCGACCTTCTGACTCGACCATAACAATATCAACCATAAAATTGTTGATTCTGGAGATATAATAGAAGAAGAAGAAGAAGAAAAAGAGAGGTGTAGAGAAAAAGTGGAGAGAGTTTTAAAATGTACTTTAATCAGTGAGGTATTGGTAAACACTGAACAAACATTAATCAAATCGTCCTGTCACTTCAAAGGAACGGAAAAGTCAAAACATTCTATATCACAATTCATGTTATAAAATGGTTCAACTTCGAGGGACGGAACGACCTTTTGAACAACGACGTTAAGCCTAAGAGCAAGTTTCCGACATTCCTTTCAAGACGCCGAATGATGTGGTGAACATCATATTACTGAGCCTTAGTCATTCAATTACAAAAAAATAATCAACGACTTCTTATTTTTAAAGTTCATAGTCGTACGTGTTATTCAAACACAAGATGAACACATAAATGAAAATATGTTCCAAACAGCAATGCTCAGAAAAAATATTGTATCTGCCGCCCTTTTGAAAAACTAATGAACACGCCCACAACGGCAGCCAGTGTTAGAATGGTCGAACCCTTTGTTAACCAAGCAAATGCAAAAATGTCAGTCCACGCCCACAAATATCGCTGCTTGTTACTGTTAATATACAACAAAACAAACAACTACACGGCACACTATAGGTAAAGTGACGTTATTCTTATCCAAAGACACAAACACATCACGTCAAGACATAGTTGTGCGCACTCCTAGTGTTCACGACGAACACAGAGACCGAGTATCACGAGGAATGGCCTCCCTTTCGCCCCCACTTCCTCTTTCTTTCAACACAGACAAACAATTAAACAACCCAACGCAAACTTAGCAAAACGGCCACAACACTAAAACACGGATTACGTCCCAAACAAAAACAATCCCAAAAAGAAGCAAAAAAAGCACACGTG
>CM065686.1:45235037-45259127 GCA_017654935.2 Phymorhynchus buccinoides
CACAAACGACCACGGTCGTCACAACACACACACACACACACGACACACACACACAGACGACACAATCAAACCAGCCATACTACACGACTATAGGGGCCTACAAATAGAGTATGAACGCATCACGCGCGGCACACACAAACACAAACATGACGCACACAAACACAACTACACGACCCAAACACGCCACACACATAACCAACGCACAGACACGATGGATAGTGGCCTATAAAAAATAATGTCAAGCCCTACACGTTTAGTTTAACCACAAAGCCCTGTTCCTCAGTCTGTCGTGTCACATTATATCTGAAAAGATAATTCAATGCTATTGCTTCCCCTTTAAAAAAATAAAGTTACTTTCTAGTGTTATTTTCCTTTCTTTATAGACGAGATGCACAAACATTTCCAACGGCCCGTGGGGGATATTCTTCTAGGCTTAGCCTGTAGGCCTACCATGTTTACTACCGAAAGAAGCGCCTCATTGCAGCATCTAACCTGATAGGGCACGTTAGGGAGTGGTCAAGAAGGCTCTCTACCTCTCCGCACAGTTCAGGTGCCGGTGTCACATCAAGGACACAATTTAAAAGAGAGAACAAAATTACACCCTACTTCCACACGAGGGAGCCGAACGACGGGGATTCGGGCCGAAAATGAATTAGGAACCTTAATTGACATTCGCTCGGCTTCGGCGAACGAACCCTGTTCGGAAATAATCCCCGAAACTTGATACTGGGCAGATAAAGGGGTGGTCCACTGTTCTAGGTTAATTGGCGAGACAGCGAATACAAAAAGCCACAGCCCTGGAGCCACACTTCATCTATTACGTTAGCCAGAAAACCAATTAGCAGAACGCCTTCATACCGCTTCAAAGATACAATGCACGAGCGGACACCGGCACATCAGATCTATTTGTAGCTTTCCCGACTCAGTCAATGAATCTCCCACAATGTCTCATAGGTTTCTGTGGACATGCCAACTCTGAAATTATTTTTTCCCTCCCCCCAAATAAAAAGCGCAGGAAGGCATGAACATAAATATACAACGGAACTGAGCTGCACAAGACAAAGCATTGACGTTTGGATTTGGGGGTGCGATGGCCCATAACATTCAGAAACATCTACATCAAACACAGTACTGCATGAGGGTCCTTATGGAAGATGAAAACAAAAGGTTCGAAGGTTGGAGTCCCACGATCGATACGTGATAAAAGATGTAAAACATATACAGTTTTCTGTTATTTCAGTTCTTTTACGTTGATGTATTTCCGTATTGAGATTTGACTGATCAGCAAGTCTTTTTAGGATTTGATAAGGAGTGATTAGTGAGACGAGTCTGTGCGATTTCATGTAGAGATGATAGATGCGTTGTGCGAGAGTGTGATGTGAGAGAGTGGTTTGTGATCATGTGTTGTGTGTGTGTGTCCGTTATAGTGTCGTGCGGTACGCCGTGTGTTGTGTCTAAGGGGCCGTGTGTTGATTGGGTGCGCTGGCGTGGGTGGGGCGGGCTAAGGGTGGGCGGGGGTGTGTAGTGTTGTGACTGGTTTCGCGGTGAGTTTTGTGGATGGTGGCCGTATGTGTCGTGTGGTTAGTTTTTTGTGTGGTGATGTTGTGCTCGTGTGTTGGGGCTTGGTGGTGGCGATCGGGCGGGAGGGCTTTGCGGGGGGTGGGGGTCGTGGGTCGATTGGTTGGTATGATTTTCGTAGGACTCGTGGAGGAAGTATGATGTAGGGGTGTGTGTGGTGTGATCGGATTCGACATGTGTCTTCAAATGATCGTTTTGCTTGAGGGGTCGTGTTTTTAATTTATTATTGAGGACTGGAGAATCAAGTTAATTAGGGCTACCCGCTGTGTTAGTCGGAGGATCTTACCTGTTTTCTAAAAGCTGTTGACCCATCGAGTTCTGTTCTCGTTAGTCAGATGGCTACTAGACTTAGGTTGTTACCGCGCAGGACACGATATGCACTGGATTGCGGTATACAAATGCACACTGTGTACCTGAGTTATCATACCATGTTCATATAGTTCAGCCTTTGATAGGAATTGTGCTCCGGCACGAAGCGGTGTATATCTGTTTACGGATAATACGACGTCAGCTTGAACGAACTGCACATGTAGAGTAATATAAGGACAAGTACGTGTTATTTGGAATTATGCATTACCGGTAGAGAGAGGTTCTTTTCACGTTTTAAAAGCGTATAGCAGCTCCGACTACACTGTCTAGTTGTCGAAGTGCAAATACTTCAGCATGTATGGGTGTAGCAAGTGTATGGTTGTAGTCGTTGTGTGACAGTTAAAAACTTGTGCACCTCTCCCAACATACACATGCGCTAGACACGTGCAAACAACGTTCACCGAAGGGCGCAGCAGAGCAGCATTGGGTCGTTTGTGTTTGATGTTTTAAAAACCTTGCTGCTCTTTGCTTTTACTTACAGCGTATCCTGTTCCCTGAAGAGACGCACTTGACCCGTGCGAACACAGCCAACCGGAATCAAGTCATTCGAAATACTGTTGTAATATTATAGCCATAAGTGGACTGCGAGCTTCTGACTAGAGCGCCTTGCAGAGCATTCTTACTTGGGCGGCTGAGGACCCCACAATCGAGCGGAAGTTGGCAAAATATTGACTAATCGGAATGTAAGTAGAAAGATAGAGGAGCAGTCATCTCTCGGAAAAGGCTCTACCACAGGAGCACAGACACGAGCAGACCGACCACATGTAGTAGTAAATCATTGAACCGTCAGAGTTCATTGAATGTGAATAGACAGTCAGATTCACACGACTGAACATAGCCACACAGATACGCTCAGATCAGCGGTATCCACGCTTTTTATGATAGACTAAACCGTAATATTTCTATTGATTACTGGGTCTCAAAATATTGATAGAGATAACTGACATAGTACCGTTGTTCCGTAGAAGTACGCTTTTGGTGCGGCTCCTCGCATTGTTGAACTGATCTTTTTAAATAAACGATTCCAAATATGGTTATCATGAGCGTATCATTAAACGAAGCACGTGATTTCGAATGTGTTGTCAAGTGTAGGGGTCGGTCCGGTCCATTGTGAGGAACCTGGTATTGATAAATTGGTATCTAAGGTAGTTCAAACCATAAGCTTCTTATAACATGCAACTTGTATCTATGGATGCTATCAAATACAAGTGAAGGAGGGCTGAAGCCATCTCAGGAGGATGTTTGTGCCGGATACTATCATGAACGGTATCTTATCACATTCATCACTGTCACCAGTATCGAACACTGTACTTGGACCTAATCGAATGGTAAAAGCCAGCTTGCTTCAGAGGCGGGCGACACCTGTACTAGCTATGTGGGTGTTCTATTGCAATGCTCCAGTGATCGACAATCTGATTTGAGTGCCTCCTTCTGATTAGCTCTTGGTCGAGCTATTGCTTGCGACATGGAAGAGCTGTTAGTAGACATTTTGGTTTGATATGTTTTGATTAAAATACTAACGAGAGAAATGTTAAACAGTGACACATATTCAGACCATCGTGGAAGAAAAGGAGCACGTCCTACTATAGGAGACAGCATTTATAGAGCTAAAATACAGGTAAATAAAATAAATCAATTTAGCGGCAGGAAAGGATCATACATACAAGAAGAAGAGCAGGAAAGAGTATTTGTTCACGAAAAATGATTACGAAGTGGACAGAAGAAGATAATCCAGTTGTAAAAAAGAATTGAATTTGGGAAAAAGAGATCTATCGTAATAAGATGACGCTTGTAAGACTTTGAAATCTTGCCTATTGTGTTGGGTAGAATTAACGAGGAGTTATCTTATAGTAGTTAAAAGAGTTAGAATCATTATAATAATTAGTAATCGTAGTTATTGTTTGTGTCTGAAAATGCTCCTGTGAGTTAAATATAACAAATCCCCTATTAATTATGGTTAATATATAAAGATCTAAGTAATGGCTGTAACAAATGTGTCTGTTTTAGATATGATTTCTGAGTCCCGAGTTTTGATCAAACCCATTCCCTATATTAATTTATAAGATAAACAACTTCTCTATTTAAAGGCATCTAAGATGTGTGATTTCTACAAAGTAATTTTTAACAAATTATTACTGGTTTAGATTGTATTACTAATCTTATGTTATTCTATATGTATAACAAATTCTCACTTGGCTATGGGCATCATATTTAAGTTTTATTTAAATGATAGTACATTCATTTAAATAATTTCTACATTACTAATCTTAGTTTATTTTAATCTCTGTACATGACGAATGAGAGTATGGTAAATATATTTCAGTTATACAATATATTATATCGTAATTATAATTAATAGTCACTTAGCGGCTTATGAATTATAGGTTAATAAACGTCCCTGTTAATCATACATGAGGAGTCAAAAATTGTTTTGAAAATTAAAAAAAAGGGATCATATGAATTGATACAATTAATAATTGCCAGGGTCAGAGATGATATTAACGAGACAGAATACACATATTGGACGGCAGATGATTGTTTTTGTGAAAACATAACGAGATAAAGAGGAGTAGGGGTAGTAATATCAAGGAAAGTATATAGGTGAGAGGTATGGGCGAGAGAAGGAAAGAGGGAAGGACCGGTAGGATTTGGTGAAACTCACATCGACTAGAGGTCGAGTGTGAGGTGCTAGTAGGGGGCCAGACCAGGCGGTGGAGGAGGTAATACGAGCATGGGAGGAGCCACTGCGCTCAGCGGGTCGTTCAAACAAAACACCAACCGCAAGGGACTTGGAGGCGCCGTACGGCCCGCAACCCAAAGCGAGGGGGTGGGAAGGTAGGCCTAACGTCTCACAGAGGCAATTTTTGGATCCGATCGCGTCAAAGCGGGACGACACACGGAGGAGGGGGCCCGGGGAGAGGGCACGAGCCCCCACCCACTAAAAACGAAAATAACACGGGGGGGGGCAGGCCATTACACTCACACACCAGTCGGCTTGGTGTGAGGCGCCAGACCCAGCCCGCGACAGCAGGCACGGAGATAACGCAGGCCAGTAGCTCGCGGGCTCCATACACTCACGGCGCCGGGGGGGTGCCGCTCCCCTAAACCATCGAGGGGGAGCCTCACACACCCAGTCCTGGCACCCGCAAGGGAAAGTGTAATGTACCAGCCTGTAAGACAAGTCCTTAGCGTCACTACCAACGGCATGATCCCACCGCGCGATCGTCTGGGGGGCGCCCTATGCATCACCCGTACCTTTTAGTAATGGGGATAGCATATAGGATCTTTCATTACCATCAGGAGGCAGAACTGTGAGAGCATCTTCACAGATTGATACCTCGTCTCATCTATGCTAACAGATTGTTCTTACCCACATATTCACATACAATAAAATATCCATTATATAATAAGGGGTACATTAGATTTTTTGTTAACAATGATGGGCCCCATGCTTAACCCTACCATTTTATTATAAATCTGTGGTTAATCTCAGCACACCTAGTGTTGGTACAGATAAAAGATAACTCATTTATGTAAATAAAAAGTCGAAAAGTGAATTAAAAAGTGGGTGTACCCAATGTTCTTGTGTAACCTCACATTTATCTCAGTTTTAATTTAATGTATGAGGGAGGAACAACCCTGTTATGTTTAAGGATTAAATACATATATGATAAAAGTATATCTGTTAAAGTAAGTGTCAGACTTATACCTATATATTGGTTTATAATATAGAGGGGGTTGTTCTATAAGGAGTTGTAAATAGTTATCGATCAAATATACATAGTCAGTGCATTGTAAAAATTGCCTTGTTACCGTCCCTGTACTAGTCTTTTCACGATAATCACAAGCTGCCTCAGAATGAGGGAGGATAAGGGAGATATTATACTCCACAATTAGACCGAGACGCTGTAATTGTGGAGCATTATTCGCATGCTGCGACACAGCAGATTTCCTAGCATAGGCTTGCTATCCGCACCATTCTCGGACAGATGAGACATGCATCTCAGTCACGGGCTGATCAAGGTATTAAGATATATGTTCGATTAAAGAATTAATTGATCGTTTGTGCTAGGCGGCGAGTTCCCACATTCGGGAACCAATGCGAAGCATCTATCGTCCAATGTCTCAGGATAGTTTGTATTGTTAATATATTACTTACAAATGTAAAATGTATTTACACAAAGGGGCTGAGATGTTGAGGTACGCCTAGCGAAAACAGACACGGCCCCACGCCAACACTCTAGCGTTTGTTCGTGGTTAGTCATTATAGGTTGACTTTCTATGAATTCCCAAATGTGGGGTTGAAGTTATGAGGACTGTTACTAAAATAATGTCACTAAAACCTCTTTCCGTGTCCTGCGGGGGTAGTCGTCCGAAGCAGACGGTGAGAATTTTTTCTATAATAAAATAAATTTTATTAGTAGAAACTTAGTTTAAAACGGTGAAGATTGTAGTGGTAAGTTATAGCGGGCATTCTCCGTACTCGGGGGTGTGTGGGAGCCAGGGGAGCAGAACGAATGTTTATGTTCTATAAAAGAGAGATAGAGTGCAGTACACAATAGCTACCCCACACACCGTTGTCTGAGATGGAAGGGTGTGGTATGGCGGACGGGGATTCTTCCAGACTTTTACACAGCACCGGCGCACCGAAGTTGGTTGAGGGGTGGGAGCGGAGGGAGAGGGACGGCCCCTCCTCCTTGTCCACCGGCGGCACGCGGGGGAAAGCGGGGACTGACTACGAGAGACTGGTCGATGCCATGTAGGCGTGTCACGGGCGGCCAGCCGTAGTGCGCGAGGGAGAAACACACTGCTCGACAACGGACCGCCGGAAGCGGGGTGACTACGAGTAACATGAGTTAAAGAGTGGGTGAGTACGGGGGGCGGGCGGACCCAAAACACAAGAGTCGAGCACTACGTGACGACACACTTGAGGATGAACTGGGCACGAGCAGGGGATTGGTATAATAAATAGGAGGGCGGGGCCGTCGAAAACAGGGAGGGGAGATTGGGACGGGGGCATACGTACGGCCGTTGTTGTGTGAACGGTGCGGCAGCACGCAGTGGGGAACAATAATCACCACGGCGAGAAGGAGACACCCCGAGCGAGGCCGGACCAGCCTGGGGAAAGGGAGAATGTTGTTGTGTGAATATATAAAGGAGCTATCGGTACTGGTTGACTAATTTTGCGCGTTATCTTGGACACACGAGAAGGACCCCAACACCCCCACGTCTTAAAGAGAATTATGTTCCCTTATATCGTGAATATGAATGATCGAGTAGTTTGGGTAGTATATCCGCATAATTTTGAGTGGAGCGGTACGCCTTGGTACAGGGTTAGTATGGAGATTCCTTCTCGTCGTACGGTGACCGCGGCTCACGATGGACTTACCTGGTCCGTATCCGCCATCATCTAAGGCAGTTCCAGCCCGCCGCCACGCCCCCCCCCCCTCTGCACCCCGCTTGTTTCTCCCTCTCTCTTCCCCTTCCTCCCATCTTCCTCCTTTCCTCCCCCCCCCTCCCCTTCTCCCCCCCCTCTTCCTTTCCCCCTTTTCCCCCCCTTTTCCTGCTCCTCCCGTCTCCTCCCGTTCTTTTTTTTTCCCTTTTCTTCCCTTTTTCCCCCCCCCCCCCTTTCTTTTTTTGCGTTGTCTCGGGCCGGCAAGGGAACCCTGTCTGTCGCAGGGCCCGAGGCATTCAGCCACTGAAACCCCCCCCCCCACTCTCAAAAAAGAGGGGAGGGGAGACAGGAGCAGCTATGCAAACTACTAAAGAGTCTATTAGGCGGGCCCGAACAAAGCCCCCATCTCCATCAAGAGGAGAAGGTGGAATCGGTCCGGCCCACCCACATGAGTCCCCTTCTTAGTTAAAGAAAAAACTAGAGAATGACTATTTATAAAATGCAGCAGTGCCAGACAGCCATTTGGGAATGGGTTGCTGATTAAAACCAAAAAGTGGGTCGAGACTGGGACCAAATCCTCGGACCCTCATGAGGACAGGTACGTCACAACTCTGGCGGATGAAGAGTGTTTAACTGGGTCATGAAGTTCTGCCCCCGGTGAATGGCAGCAACAACTTTTTATGTATTAAATTTTTTATTTATTTTATATTTTTATTTAAAAATAATCTTTTAGAAATGAAGTTCGAATGGCTTCTGCAAACCACACTAGGGGGACATCTTTAACACCGTTTAATTAATAGGAATTTGTGTAAATGGTATTTAGCTGTTTTAATTGACAGAAAAAGGTCCAAATCTTTATGGATAAAATGCACGGGTTAAAGAGTGTTATACGTTAGTGTTTTGTTCACATTACATGGGTTGTTACTGAATTTACAAAAAATGGCATGTGTTCTTAGTCTAAAAATCAGTTTAGCATATGTAATGAGGTCGGTAAGGAACAGGCCCCCCTGGGAATCTTTGATCCGGAGTGCGGCCTTGGTATATACAAGTCCTTGGACCACTCCTGGAAACACCGTTTTTTTTAAGTAAAAAAAATAGATTTGGCTTCGCCAATTGTAAGCCTATGTTACTGGAGAGTCCGGAATATGTGTAGCGGCTCTCTTGGCCTCTCTATCAGCCAAATCATTTCCCGTGATACCACAGTGGGAGGGGATCCATATGATTGTAACCCTTGTTCCTCTAAGGTGCAGGTGATGTATAAGTTTTTTTATTTCGTTTTTAATTTCAAGGCGATCGTGGCTGTCCCCTTGAAGTGCAAAGATGGATGAAAGAGAATCTGAAAAAATGGCTATTTGAAATGGAGGGTTTGGTAGATAATTAATATATGATAGTGCTTCTAAGATGGCCCAAAGTTCTGCTGAAAAAATAGAGATGTTTTCATTTAATTGGAAATTTTTAAATATCTTAAGACTAGGTATGACAAAGGCACAACCTATTTTATTATCATTTATTTTTGAGCCATCTGTATAGATACAGAGTTGATGTTGATAATTATAAATTTTTTGTTTTGCGGCAACTGTTAATTGGTTTATTTGTTCATCTTTGTTAAATTCTTGATGTAATACTGTATCAAACTCGGGGGGGTCCCAATCCCACTGTGCGCACTATGTGCTTTGGATAAAAGACTATATTCTCTATTGATATGCCCGCGTTTTCAAATGTTTTTTGGGCAAAGTCATATATGTTAATAAACTTCTGTACAAATTTCGTAGATGTGGCAAAGTACGGATCTGAAAATTGTGTAAAAAAGTTTTCTTTTGTAAAATTATTAGTGCTATGAAGTCTGGTTAAGAAAGTAGCACAGTTTAATTTTATTAGATGATGCAAGGGGAGCCAGCCTATGTCTCTATATACAAGAAGATTCACGGCGAAAGGCGGGAGGCCCAGGGCAATCTTTAAGGCTTTAAGTTCAATAGATTGTAGTGTTTTTAGGTTGGATGAGGTTAAATTATAAAACGTTTCCATGCCGTATGTTAAACGGCTTCTGACCAAGGTCTTCACTAAATGGGTAATGAATTTAGGGTCCCGAGCCCATTTTTGTCTCGTTAGTACTTTTATTAAGTTCAGGGCTTTAATTGCTTTATTTGCTAAATGAGTAATGTGGTGGGTCCATGAAAGATCTCTTGTAAGGTGGACTCCCAGAAATTTAACAAAGAGAGATGGAGTTTTAATTTGGTCTAGGATTTTAATCTTATAATTGTTGTGTTTTACTGTGTTAGTTGAAAAAACCATAAATTCACATTTTTGCGGAGAAATCGTGAAACCATTAAACTTCAAATAGTGAACTACTAAGTTAGTGTTATGTTGGTGGACTCCCATTTCGGGGTCGAGATTATATTTGACTCCTCGTGCTGTGGGAGGAGACCAGATAGCTATATCATCTGCATACAGTGCTATCTTACAGCCTTCAAATTTAACTTGTGAAATATCATGCAACATGATGTTGAAAAGGGTTGGAGCAATTATGCTGCCCTGGGGGACTCCCATATCTATTTGGTGCTTGGCAGAGAGAGACTGGCCCACCCTTACTCTGAAACTTCTGTTTTGTAAAAAAGAATAGATAAAATTATAAGTGTTGCCCTCAATTCCGAGCCTGCTGATTTTTTCGAGTAGTCTCCCATGCCAGACGGAGTCGTATGCCCCTTTTATATAAAAAAAGGTGGCAAAGACTTTCCTTCGTCTTGCTAATGCTTTTCTGACATGGGAGGTAAGTCTGACTACTTGTTCCATGCAGGACCTGTGTTTACGAAAACCTGCCTGGATAGTGGGGATAATATTATTTTTTTCCAAAAAATATTCTAATCTGTTTTTTACGATTCTCTCGTATAACTTGCCAATGTGTGGGGTGAGGGAGATGGGGCGGTAACTTTTGGGGTCCCTAGCCGGTTTTCCGGGCTTCAGGACCCCCACCACCTGTGCCTCTTTCCATGCGCGTGGCACCTCCCCCCCCTCCCAACATCTGGCGTAGAATTGTAATAAAATCTCGTGAAAAGAAGGGGGCAATTTTTTAAGTATTTTGTAGGAGATGGGATCACCTCCTGTAGCTTTATTAGTTTTTCTAATTTGATTAAGGGACCCAGCAAGCTCGGTCAACTTGAGGGGAGCGTTTATATAGTGCGAATTATTATTGGATTTAGGGATAGTGGGGGTGTTTTTACGCCTATTCTGTTCTTCAGAGGGTAGATATTTAGACTGACTGGCCTGTGCGAAAGTATTAGCTAGAACATCAGCTGTTTGTATATTATTAGTTGTAATTACATTATCATTCATTACTCTGGGCTCCCACACTTTACCTTTGTTATTTATTTTGTTGATCTTTTTCCATGCTTTCCCGAGATCTCGATAATCGAGTATCTCGTCAGTGTTAAAATATTCCCTTTTAGCTAGATTAATGATATCTTCACAGAGTTTTTCAGCTTCTACTTTTGAAGCGTGATTTGGCGGGGTGGGATGACAATCAAAATAGTTACATGCTCTTTTTTTCTTTTGCACTGCTTCTTTAACTGTGTCTGTCCACCACGGTTTAGCTGATGGACGAAGGTTAGTTTTAAGTGTTTTAGAGGGAATAGAAAGTTGGCATGCCTTTATTATAGATGTTCTTAAGTTGTCATAATGAATTTCAAGGTCAGGGTCAAAAATATTTTCTTTATTGTTTTTACCAAGGATAGACTGGAATAAGGTCCAGTTAGCATTTTCATAATTAAATTGTTGTTGCTGTGATTGAAACGGAACTGGAATTTGAACATTAAAGGTTATCAAAATGGGTTTATGGTCTGACATTAAGGTGTCAGACAACGGATACCACTCATGGTTTACTACCAGATCTGGACTAATCAAGGATAAGTCGATAGCCGTTGGTTTGTGTTTGCTAGAGTCCGGAAATCTTGTTGAAGATCCATCATTTATAAGGATTAAATTAGATTCATTTATATGTTGGACTAGCATCCCACCCCCGCCACTAGATGATGTACCGAATTGCTCCCAGGTGGGGTGGTGAGCATTAAAGTCACCTACCACCACCCAGGAGACGGTATCGGAAAGAGATGAGAGCCAGTCAGAATAATCAGCGGCATCATAGCCTTTAGGATAGTATAAGTTTAAAATGTTTGTTAATTTTCCATTAATTTTAGTTTGGATGGTATTGGCATACCGTATACCTATTATGTTGTCTTGGGGGGATTGAATATTAGTATATTGTATATTTAGATGAACATATGTTGCAGTGTATACTTTATTTGTTGTGTTACTTATTGAAGGGGGATAATGGTAGCCTTGTATGCGTGGCAAATTAGAATAATTAATGTTTAATGATTGTAAGCAAAGAAAGTGGTAGGTGTTGGAATTTGATGATAAATAATGAATTAGATGATCGCCTGTTTTTTTGATGGCACGGCAGTTCCATTGCAAAATGTTTAGTTTGGACAGAAACCTTACGGGTGGGGAGTAGTTAAAAGAAGGGTTGCTGGATAAAGTTAATTATGTCTAAAGTGTGCGGGCCGCCGCCGCTACCTTTTATGAGTTTGAGAGTTAACCCTCTTCTGTCTGGCCCCCTCCCCCCCTCCTGCCGAGCCGCAGGCGAGTTCAGCCAAGCGAAACAGATTGGTTTTAGGACCCACCTGAGGCTGGCCGTTCGAAGAAGAAGGGAAAAGGGAGATAAGTCCCTCGAGCAGAAGGCTCGGTTTCTGTGCAGCTCGTGCTTTCGCGAACTGTACTAGGATTTGTGTTAATAAAGACTCGGTAGGAGTTTGATCTTGGTTTTGGTCGGAACTGACATCTGTATTTCCAATTTCCATTGAGATTGTGTTTGAAGGGGAAGGGGGGGGAGGGGGTGTTGTCAGACTGGTTTGATTGTCTAGTTGTGTATGTTTGGTCAATTTGTCCGTAAAATTTGTCAGTACTTTGTCCATGTATGAGATCACTTCTTTCATCATGATGGCAGAGTGTTTTTGTATTTGACGGGAAACAGTTTCTTCTATTTTTTGTTGTGTGATTTGATCACGCAAGGTTGTTTTAGCTACTTCTGCTTTTCTTCGCAGGGCTCTCTCTTGTGAACTGAGGATTCTAGCTCTTCTCGGTTTACGCCTTGGGGTGGTTTTTGGTTTTGTTAGATGAGTTTCTGTTTGTGTTGTTATTTTGTCAGTTATGTCAGTTGGTGTTTGGGGGGTCTGGTTTGTCTGTTGTAGTTGACTCTGTTCTGTAGTTGTTGTTTTGTTTAAGGGTTTGGGGTTTGTGTTTTGAACAGCTTTTGCATAAGTGAATTTGTGGCGCTCTTCTTGTTGCCATGCTGGGTCAACCGTGGGTGACAAAGGGGAAGATGGTGGAATTTGTTTCTGAAGATGTTCCTTTTCCTGGGCCACTTTGGCCCGGCGTATAGCTTCTGCATAGGGTATAAACACTTCCGCGCGAATACGATTCGCGCGGATGCGGAGCTGGTATTGCGGACATCCGCCATATGCCGCTGAGTGTGGTCCCCCACAGTTGACGCATTTGTAGTTTTTTGTGCATGTTTGGGTGGAGTGGCCCGGTTCGGCACACTTGGCACATGTTTCTTTTTTTGATTTACACTGTTCTGCCGAGTGGCCGAATCGGGCACACTTTTTGCACCTGCGGACTGGGGCCACAAATGGAAGGACTTCAAAGTCCTGTGCACAGATTTTGATGTGTGTTGGCAGAATGGGTTCATTAAATGTTATTTTTAGAGCCTTGGATTTGGAGCCATCTCTGTTATTCAATCTTAATATATGTTTTGCATTTTTAATCATGGGCAGGAGATCTTTTTCATTCTCATCGAGGGGGATCGGTCTGATCACTCCCTCGGTGGAGGCCGTCGGTATGGTACATTTAATTGGAATATCAGATATCAGTCTCATGTTGACTAAACGGTTTTGTTGGTCTGCTGTATGGCAGCCAATTAGTATTTTATTCCCGGTCGCCAGGGATCTCTGACTATGCTAATTTCTCCATGATAGAGATTGAGAGGCCACAGGCGCATGCCTGTGACTGGGCCATAGGCCCTTGATGGTAGGGCTGGGCCTGTACCCTGTATCCTCCACGATTACAGGGTACTTAAGAAATGTTGGCTTTGGGGGGTTTCTGGAATTATCTCCCCTTTCTGTGTCTGGTTGCGCGCGCATGCGTCTGGGTCTGGGCCTAGGTCTAGGTTTTGCCCCTAATTGGTTTTGCTGCTGTTCGTTTTGCACGTTTTTTTCCAAACTTGGGGAGGGGAGGGAACCCCAGATTGATTGTGTGTGAATTGTAGGGCCATCTGACAGGTGAATGTCACTGTGTTTCTCAGGAGTGTCTATTGTTATCTCCCTTTCCTCCCGAGGGCCTGTGCTTGTTTCATGTGTGTTATGTGATTGTTTGGGGGGTGTCACATTCAGTTCTGTCCCCTGTTTTTCAATCGGGCTGATTTGTTGTTGTTGTTGTTGTGTCTGTGGGAGTGTTTTCAACGTGTCGAAGAGCCCCTCCCGTGTTTTTTTGGGGACTCCCTGTGTCATGTCTAGACTGGGGGGACTGGTCTCTGCCCCTCGATTTCGTTTTCTTGAGGGAGTGTTTGGAGTGCTCGAGTTCGATGGAATCGGACTCCCGTTTTGTTCTTTATTTGGAGGGAGTGCATCCTCAACCTCAATGAATGTCTGAGGGGACTCACTAGAGCTGGACTCAAAAGTAGTCTCAAAACTCTCCTCAGAGTCCCCCTGTGTACTATCTGATGTCTCCCCCCCCCCCCTCTCCCTTTTTCTTCGATGTATCTTCGCTCATGGTGTGGCCGGCTTCTTATAACTCTAATTTACGCTTATTTTTGAGACTAAGATAACTGAGTTACAAGAGGTTAAATCATAAAGGTACTGGTTAATAATGTTATGTTAATAAAGAAATATTGCATAGTTCATCAATAAAACTAATGACTAAGCCAGTGCGCGCTCGCGCAAGGCCTAAAGAGGTTACTACGTTATTTAACTTTTTGTATTTGTTAGAGTCGATTTTCGGTACGGGGCCTGAGGCTCGTGTTACTTCTACTTAACATTGTCGCTGATGTAGTAGGCTGGGGAAGATGTCGGGGCTAGGGGCGTGAGAGGTAACGTTGGTCACTATGTCGGCGCTGAAGCAGTGGGAGGCCGGTCCACTAGTTAATATGGAGATGTACGAGTGAAAGTCTCCGGCATCTATCTTTTCTCTCTGGCGTAGCGTGGAGGCTGGAGGCTCCCTGTCTTTCTTCTTTTCCTCTGTGTGTCGCAGCGAGGTGTGTCTCCTTCGGCGGCTAGAGACAAGGAATGACTGAAGTCTGATACTGAAACCCTTAAACAAAACAACAACTACAGAACAAGAGTCAACTACAACCTACAAACCAGATACCCCCCAAACACCAACTCCATAACTGACAAAATAACAACACAAACAGAAACTACATCTAACCAAAACCAAAAACCACCCAAGGCGTAAACCGAGAAGAGCTAGAATCCTCCGTTCACAAGAGAGAGCCTGCGACGAAAGCCTAAGTAGCTTAAAACACTTGCGTGATCAATCACACAACAAAAATAGAAGAAACTGTTCTCGTCAATACAAAACACTCTGCCATAATGATGAAAAGAATGATCTCATACAGGACAAAGTACTTGACAATTTTATCGGACAAATTGACCAAACATCACAACTAGACCATCAAACTAGTCTGCAACACCCCTCCCCCCCCTTCCCTTTCAATCACAATCTCAATGGAAATTGGAAATACAGATGTCCGTTCCGACCTAAAACCAGATCAAACTCCTAACCGAGTCTTTATTACACAAATCCTAGTACAGTTCGCGAAAAGCACGAGCTGCACAGAACAGAGCCTTCTGCCTAGGGACTTTATCTCCCTTTTCCCTTCTTCTTTCGAACGGCCAGCCTCAGGTGGGTCCTAAAAACAATCTGTTTCCTTGGCTGAACTCGCTCGCTCGGCAGGAGGGGGGTGGGCCCAGACAGAAGGGTTATACTCTCAACTCATAAAGTAGCGGCGGCGTGGCCCGCACGACTTTAGACATAATTAACTTTATCCAGCAACCCTTCTTTTAACTACTCCCCACCCGTAAATTTTCGTCGCAAACTAAAACATTTTGCAATGGAATTTGCCGTGCATCAAAAAAACAGGCGATCATCTAATTCATTATTTATCTTCAACATTTCCAACACCTACCCGTTCTTTGCTTAGCAATCATTAAACATTATTATTCTAATTATGCCACGCATACAAGCTACCATTATCCCCCCTTCATAAGTAACACAACACCAAATAAAGTATCACTGCAACATAATGTTCATCTACAATCATCACAATATACTAATATTCACTCCCCCCAAGACAACATAATAGGTATACGGTACGCCAATACCATCCAAACTAAAATTCCGTTTCAATCACAGCAACAGCAATTTAATTATGAGAATGCTAACTGGACCTTATTCCAGTCTATCCTTGGTAAAAATAATAAAGAAAATATTTTTGATTCCGATCTCGAAATTCATTATGATAACTTAAGAACCTCTATAATAAAGGCATGCCAACTTTCTATCCCTTCTATAACACTTAAAACTAACCTTCGTCCATCAGCAAAACCGTGGTGGACAGACACAGTTAAAGAAGCAGTACAAAAGAAAAAAAGAACATGTAATTATTTTGACTGTCATCCCACCCCGCCAAATCACGCTTCAAAAGTAGAAGCTGAAAAACTCTGCGAAGATATCATTAATCTAGCTAAAAGGGAATATTTTAATACTGATGAGATACTCGATTATCGAGATCTCGGAAAAGCTTGGAAAAAGATCAATAAAATAAATAACAGAGGTTATGGGAGCCCAGAGTAGTGAATGATAATGTAATTACAACAAATAATCTACAAACAGCTGATGTTCTTGCTAATACTTTTGCACAGGCCAGTCAGTCTAAATATTTACCCACTGAAGAACAGAATAGGCGTAAAAACATTCCTACTATTCCTAAATCCAATAATAATTCGCATTATATAAACGCCCCCCTCAAGTTGACCGAGCTTGCTGGGTCCCTTAATCAAATTAGAAAAACTAATAAAGCTACAGGAGGTGATCCCATCTCCTACAAAATACTCAAAAAATTGCCCCCTTCTTTTCACGAGATTTTATTACAATTCTACGCCAGATGTTGGGAGGGGGGGGGAGGTGCCTAACGCGTGGAAAGAGGCACAGGTGGTGGGGGTCCTGAAGCCCGGAAAACCGGCTAGGGACCCCAAAAGTTACCGCCCCATCTCCCTCACCCCACATATCGGCAAGTTATACGAAAGAATCGTAAAAAATAGATTAGAATATTTTTTGGAAAAAAAATAATATTATCCCCACTATCCAGGCAGGTTTTCGTAAACATAGGTCCTGCATGGAACAAATTGTAAGATTAACCTCCCATGTCAGAAAAGCATTAGCAAGACGCAGGAAAGTCTTTGCCACCTTTTTTGATATAAAAGGGGCATACGACTCCGTCTGGCATGGGAGACTACTCGAAAAAATCAGCAGGCTCGGAATAGAGGGCAACACCTATAATTTCATTTACACTTTTTTACAAAACAGAAGTTTTAGAGTAAGGGTGGGCCAGTCTCTCTCTGCCAAGCACCAAATAGATATGGGAGTCCCCCAGGGCAGCATAATTGCTCCGACCCTTTTTAATATCATGTTGCACGACATTTCACAAGTTAAATTTGAAGGCTGCAAGATAGCATTGTATGCTGATGATATAGCCATTTGGTCCCCTCCCACAGCACGAGGAGTCAAGTATAACCTTGACCCAGAAATGGGAGTCCACCAACACAACACTAACTTAGTAATACACTATTTGAAGTGTAATGGTTTCACGATTTCTCCGCAAAAATGTGAATTTATGGTTTTTTCAACTAATACAGTAAAACATGACAATTATAAGATTAAAATTCTTGATCAAATCAAAACTCCATCCCCCCACGTTAAATTTTTGGGAGTCCATCTCACAAGAGATCTTTCATGGACCCACCACATCACTCATTTAGCAAATAAAGCAATTAAAGCCCTGAACTTAATAAAAGTACTAACCAGACAGAAGTGGGCTCGGGACCCCAAATTTATTACCTATTTAGTAAGGACCCTGGTCAGAAGCCATCTAACATATGGCATGGAAACTTTTTATAATTTAACCCCATCTAACCTAAAAACACTACAATCCATTGAACTTAAAGCCTTAAAGATTGCCCTGGGCCTCCCGCCTTTTGCCGTAAACCTTCTGGTGTATAGAGACATAGGCTGGCTCCCCTTACATCATCTAATAAAACTAAACTGTGCGACCTTTTTAACCAGACTTCATAGCACTAATAATTTCACAAAAGAAAACTTTTTAACACAATTTTCAGATCCGTACTTTGCTACATCTACGAAATTTGTACGGAAGTTCATTAACATATATGACTTTGCCCAAAAAACATTTGAAAACGCGGGCATATCAATAGAGAATATAGTCTTTTATCCAAAGCATATAGTGCCACAGTGGGATTGGGACCCCCCCGAGTTTGACACTGTATTACATCACGAATTCAACAAAGAAGAACAAATAAATCAACAGTTGCGGCAAAACAAAAAATTTATAATTATCAACATCAACTTTGTATCTATACAGATGGCTCTAAAATAAACGAAAATAAAATAGGTTGTGCTTTCGTCATACCTAGCCTTAAGATCTTCAAAAAATTCCAATTAAATGAAAACATCTCTATTTTTTCAGCAGAACTTTGGGCCATCTTAGAAGCACTATCATATATTAATTATCTACCAAACCCTCCATTTCAAATAGCCATCTTCTCAGACTCTCTTTCATCTATCTTTGCACTTCAAGGGGACAGCCACGACCGCCTTGAAATTAAAAACGAAATAAAAAAACTTATACATCACCTGCACCTTAGAGGAACAAGGGTTACAATCATATGGATCCCCTCCCACTGTGGTATCACGGGAAATGAGTTGGCTGATAGAGAGGCCAAGAGAGCCGCTACACACATGTCCGGCTCTCCAGTAAACATAGGCTTAACAATTGGCGAAGCCAAATCTATTCTTAAAAAAACGGTGTTCCAGGAGTGGTCCAATGAACTTGTAAAGTACACAAAGGCCCATTCCTGGGATCAAAAGATAGTTCAGGGGGGACTTTTCCTTACCGTACCTCATTATATATCTAAACTGATTTTTAGACTAAGAACAAATTCACATTTTTGTAAATTCAGTAATACCTCCTGTAAATGTAATAAAACACTTAACTTAGAACACCTTTTTAACCCCTGCATCTATATTCATAAAGAGTTTGAGGAACTTTTCTGCAAATTAAAAACAGTTAAAATACCATTTACACCAAATTCAATATTAATAAACGGTGTTAAGGAATGGTCCCCCCTGGTGTGGTTTGCAGAAGCCATACGACGATCATTTCTTAAAGATCATTTCTAAAAATAAAAAATATAAATACATAACAAGTCTGTAGGCTGTCATTCGCTGCAGACTTCATGACCTAGTTAAACACTTCTCATCCGCCATTTTGTGACGAGTGTCCTCATAGAGGGTCGGAAAGGATCGGCCATCTTGACCCACTTTTGTTTTGTTAGCAATCTATTCCCACTGGCTGACTGGCTTGTGCTTTTTATAAATAGTAATTTCTATATTTTTCTTTAATTAAAAGGGGACTCTGTGGGTGGGTCGGACCGGTTCCCCTTTCCTCTTGTGGAGATGGGTGCTATGTGCGACCCACTCGCAGACTCTTTAGTAGTTGCATAGCACTGACTCCCCTCCCCTCTCTTTTTAAGAGGGGGGGGGGGGGTCAGTGGCTGGATGCCTCGGGCCTGCGACAGACAAGTTCCCTTGCCGGCCCGAGACACCTACGGGCGTCCGCCCCTATTGGCGTTACGCCCGAAGCAGCGACCCTACCCGAAGGGAATCTTTAACCCGTCCATACATACAAATAAATAAAACTATATTTTATATAAATACATTTTGGTGGGGGTGGGGTCTTCCCGGGGGGCGTCCTGGCCGCCCTCACACACCCCCTGCCCCACTTCCCCTTCCTGTCAAGCCGTTTTATCTCCACGTGTGCCAGTTAGGTCGTAGTGGCCCCTTTTGGGCCCACCCTGTCTTAATCTCCCCTCCCCCCAGTGTGTTGGCGCTCGGGGCGCCCCCCGTGACTGCCTCGGTAGTAGTCACGCTTCGCGTTGCAGCCCCTCCACACCTCGGTGCACGGACTGCACAAGCTACGCCTCCCCTCTGCTCGGGGTGGGGAGGAGGGGTCCCTTTCCCTCCCTCCCCCTACCCCCAGTAATGGAAGAATCCCTCGCCACCCCCCCCATCTTCACCTTTACTATTATTACTATTTTTATTATAGAAATATTCATTGCTCTGGCTCCCATACAAAACTTTAACATAAAATAACACCATGATAACGAAGGCGGGGGGGTGTTTTGTAGCCACCCCCCTTCGGGAATTCATGCAGTCTAATTACAAATATATACAATTTGCGTGGCCGTCGCCGCCTATCATATCCTAACTTAAACTTTATTTACCTTACATGAATAATTTTCACTGATATATGAATAAAAACACATAAATATTTCTCATAAATTATATCACCGGCCGGGGATCTCTCCCGCGATGCAGCTCATATCTGCGCGCGCATATGCACTCACATTTTAATTGAAATATACTACCTCATACTCATATATAAAAATACAAAGTGACATACAAGATTTTTACCACTAACTTTTAAAACACACAACATTATAAACCATGGTTTACTTCTTAATTCACTCTTATTATATATTTTACCTTAAGCACAGGGTTGTCTCCCCTCATAATAAAGTAGGGTTAAATATTAACCCCTTTTAAAATTAGATTTTACTTAAACGCTAAAAATCTTAAAGATAGAGCATGGTGCCCTCTTATAAAATCTATATGTATATATAGGATTTACATAGGAGACTCGGCTGGGATCAATTTAAAATTAATTCTACTCAGAGTTGAGGCCCCCCTCTCGGGGAGGCGCCCCCGCCGTTGGTAGTTGACGCGAGGATGTCTCGCGTATCCTCCGGCGGCGGGGGTGGCTCCCCCTGATGGTTGAGGACCCCCGGGTAGTTTGTCCCTCCCCCTCCTTCCCCCCTCCCAAAACCCGTGAGATGGCCTCCCCCTTGGTGGGGAGGGCCCGCCGCGGGTTGTTGACGCGAGGATGGCTCGCGTATACCTCCCCCGGCTGGCCCTCCCCAACTCGGTGTGTTGAGACCCTCCGGGATCCCCCCTCCCCCCCCCCCCCCCCCCCCCCCCCCCCCCCCCCCCCCCCCCCCTCCCCCCCCCCCCCCCCCCTATATACAGACCCCAGTCGAGTTTCAAAATCACCCTTTCTTTTTTTCCAAATTAATTATTTTGTTCCCCTCTTTCAAAAATAACAATTGCCGTAATAGGAGTTTTCTCCCCCGGCATTTTAATAAATTATATGTATATAACTCTTATCTCATGTACAGATAAATATAATATAAAATATAAAGAATGTAAATATAACTGAAATATATAACCAATGTATATAGAAACTAGATGTTTGTAAATACTTTCTTTTAAAATAAATAACGGCCAGAAATGGTTTTTTATTAATAAATATAAAACACGAAATTTTTAAAACTGTAGCCCTTGATTTTAATACAATAGGGAGGGTTGTACTCGGGTCAGACAACAAATGAATCTTAACTCAACATTTTATACATATATAGTTATTTAACTGGCATCTTCAGACATTACTAACTAATTTTATAATTTTTAACAGGATATTCCTCACAACAAATGAAAAACTTGCGCTTTTAGAATCCTTCCCCAAAACTTTTCTATGTTTTGTCTTTGTTTTGTATATGTCCTCTTACGTTCATGTATTGTCTTTTGTTTATTTACAATTAACAAATGTGCTCCAACCCACCTGCGTGGCATCTCGACCATTCAACGGAAATGGTGCCATCTAGTCCTTATCTGTGTGTAACAAAGTGAACATGTTATCTACATGTTAAAGAAAACTCCAGATGTGATAAATACAGTTTATATAAGTTTTTTCGAATTGGAACAGCCAAATACGCAGCATCGATCTGGCTTTTTCAAAAAAAGGTAAGGACTACGATGGCGGTCTCCCATAATATGGCGCTCCTGTGTGACCGATATGACGACACGTGGTACCAGCCATTCTATCATAGAAAATGCAAGATACAAAACTAACCCAAAAACAAAACTAACCAAAAAAGGGAAGGAGAGAAAAAGAAGGGCGAACAAAAGAACACAAAGCCCGTTAATTACCTCCACGTATAATTGTATATAATACACAGAGAATGGTGGTGTAATACGGTACTTGCTTGACAATGTGTCTGCCTAAGCGACCACAATTTGTCATGATTGGGAGTTGGAATGGTGAAGGAAGTGTGTGTGGTGTGTTGTGTTGTGTGTGTGTGTGTGTGTGTGTGTGTGTGTGTGTGTGTGTGTGTGTGTATGTGTGTGTGTGTTGTGTAATGTGTGTGTGTGTGTGTGTGTGCGTGTTTGTGTGTTTGTGTGTGTGTGTGTGTTTGTGGGTGTGTGAAAAATACGGAACTCTCTCTCACGTATATATATATAATATCTTATGTGTTTGTGTGTGTGTGTGTGTTTTTGTTGTGTGTGTGTGTGTGTTGTGAGTGTGTGGTGTGTGTGTGGTGTGTGTGTGTGTGTTTTGTGTGTGTGTGTGTGTGGCTGTGGTCTGTTGTCTGTTGTGTGTAGCGATACAATAGCTTTTACTCAAATGGCTTTTGCACTGTTGACTACCCGTAGAAAGGGCCAATAGTAAACCAGGCTGATATTATAATATATGAATTTTCTACAGTATTGGAGACCGGGTACACCTTCGTCTTTGTGGAAGACTAATGACTCCTCTAACTAGGGGTGGGGGCGGGTGCACTGGCTCTAGTGCTGCAGCCAGTGGGAATTGGTTGGCCTTTGGGGACCTTCCATCGCCTACTTCTCGTCCTCAAATCCCTTTGACCGAGAGAGATTGGGGATGTCCTTAGGAAACGCTTCGCCACTTAAACAAATGTAGCCCAGCCTTACCGGATAGCAGTTGCCCTCTGCTATCTGGCTGTCATTGTTGAAACGGCTGACTGCACAACACATGCACCAGAACACATTTGAGGCACACATAAAAACAAAACAGCGTACCGCACACACAACACACACAGACACACACACACACACACACACACGCACACACACACACACACACAGACAGACAGACAGACAGACAGACACACACACACACCCACACACATACCACACACACAGACAGACACACAGACAGCCACACACACACATACACACACACACACACACACAGACACACACACACATACACACACACACCCACACACACACACCCCCCACACACACACCACACACCACCACACCACACACACCACACCAAACCACACAAGCGCCATCAACGTCCTTATAAGTTATAATTTTATTGAGGTAACGCAAAATGTCATTGAAAATTATCTATGCGCTTTACAATGACAGATAGGAAAGCGGGGTATATGCTGAATAAAATATGATAATCAAAAAGTATAACAAGTGACAATGTTACAAAAATGAACATTACAAATAAAAACGCACACTGCAGTTTCTGTATTCACATGTTACGTGTGTTTTGTAGGAACACCCCCTCGCCCCCCACACCACACACACCCACATCCCCCCCACACGCACGCTACACGCCCCCCCCCCCCCACACACACACACACACACACTCAACACAAGACACCCATACATCATGCGAACCCAAGCATGTATTATTAATCCTAGATTTTGTTTCGGTAATGGGGGGTACTTTTGAAAGACATAAGCTTACGTTTTGAGTTCTGAGTTGAATTTTTTGAAGGCATGAATGTGATTCAGATAGATAAACAGTAAAGACTTTTCAGGCTGTTGGTCCTAAAATCAGAAGAAATATTTTTCCCCACAGGAATTTTAATCTTATCACATCACATCACATAAGTCTATAGGCTATAAGCCTTTTGGCCCTCATTAGTGGGTGATTTTTGCATCATATATCAATTTGTTTTAAATATTTTATTTGCCGTGATTTATTTTGGCAATGATGTATACTAACACTTAGCTTTGTTGTTCATATACATCCAAATTGGTAGAAAAGGTATGTTTTTGATAATTATTTTTCAATACATTTTTTAATGCTTTTTACTTAGGTGCATAATGTGGTAAGCATGGCCATGCTTTATTATGATATAAGCAAAACAAAAGAAACAAACAGTATTTCCTAATCATGGCCGATGCTTTTATTATGACATAGCACAACAAAGAGAAAATAAACAGCATTCTAATCATGGCCATGCTATATTATGATATAAATCGTGAAACAAAGAGAAATAAACAGTATTTCTAATCATGCCCATGCTATATTATGATATACAGCAAACAAAGAGAATAAACATTTCTCAATAATTTAGTCACGCGGTCAGAAAATACACCTAACTGCCCCATCCCAAATATTCTAGACTTGAAAAACCGAAAATACAAGATTCAATATATCAAGACAACGGAAAAATGACTTTTGGAATTGGAGAATGTACGCCCAGAGACAAGAAAGATTTGGATATTGGGAATGCCCACGA
>CM065686.1:45259627-45272127 GCA_017654935.2 Phymorhynchus buccinoides
TATCGACTCCCCGCTTGTACTGTGTCTGTCTCCCTGTCTCATTTAAAGACACCTGACGCCTCACGATTAAGTCCCGTGGTTTTGTTCTAGTTAGCGTGACCCACATACAATGTCCCCACTTCAAATTTAGGCTGCTCTTTAAATGATTTTTCGGTTTGGAATTGGGGGCATTTGTAGGTATCAAACCTGGTCAAAACAACATTTCTTACAGGTATAGAGGGGAAACGTCGTGAAACCCGTGATTTTGGACGCGCGATCTGGTGGTTTTTTTAAGGTCTACTTCCGCTTCCTTGACTGAGGGACCATTTTCATGTTGGTTATCTAGGATTTTACAGTCCTCTTCGACCTGGGAAGGCCATATGACATTTTGTTAATTGTAATAAACAAAGACAATACATAACGTAAGAAGACGTAATACCAAAACGAAGACAGAAACATAAAAGATTTTGGGGAGGATTCTAAAAGCGCAAGATTTTCATGTGTTTGTGGGAGTATCTGTTAAGAAAATTTAAAATTATTAGTCTTGTCTAGAAAATGCTTGTTAAATAACTATATATTTATAAAGGTTAAATTAAAATTCGTTGTTTGTTCTGATCCCCCGAGTAACAACCCTCCCTATTTGTATTAAATCGAAGGGCTACAGTTTTTAAAAAATTTCGTGTTTTTATATTTATTAATAAAACCACTTCTGGCCTTATTAAGTTTAAAAGAAAATATTTACATACATCTATTTCTAGATACATTGGTATATATTTCAGTTTTATTTACATTCTTTATATTCCTATATTTATTTATCTGACATGAGAGAAGGTTATATACATAGAATTTATTAAAATGCCAGGGGAGAAACTCCTATTACGGCAATTTGGTTTTGAAAAAAGGGGGACAAAATATTTAGATATACGATAAGAAAAAGGGTGATTTTGACACTCGACTGGTTCCTATCATATAGGGAAGGGGTGGGAAAGAAGGGGATCCCGGAGGTCTCACACCCGAGTTGGGGGAGGGCCTCCGGGGAGGTATAAAGCGCGCCATCCTCGCGTCAACAACCCGCGGCGGGCCCTCCCCACCAAGGTGGAGGCCATCTCACGGGTTTTTTTGGAGGGGGAAAGAGGGAAGGGTCCAACTACCGCGGGGTCCTCAACCATCCGGGGAGCACCCCACCGCCGGAGGATACCCCGCCCGAGTACATCCTCGCGTCACTACAACGGCGGGGGCGCCTCCCCGAGAGGGGTGCCTCACTCAGGGCAGAATTAATCTAAGGTTGAGTCCCAGCCGAGTCTCCTATGTAAATCCTAATACATATAGAATTTTTAAGAGGGAACCATGCTCTATCTTTAAAATTGTTAACATTTAATATAAATCTAATATTAAAGGTTTAAGTTTAACCCTACTTTATTATGAGGGAAGACAACCCTGTTGTTTAAGATAAAATATTGATAAATTAAGTTAAAAGTTTAACCATGTTTATAATGTTTATGTTTAAAAGTTATAGTAAAATTCTTGTATGTCACTTTATATTTTTACATATATGAGTATAAGGAGATATCTATCAATTAAAATGTAATTGCATTTGCGCGCGCAGATCACAACTGCATCGAGGAGATATCCCCGCCGACGAGATATAATCCGATAAAGATTTGTGTGTCCCATTCGAACAAATGAAGATTATTCATGTAAGGTAATAATGTTTTAAATCGGAATTTGATAGGCGGCGACGGCCCACTCAACTTATTGTTGGTTTGGAATTATCTTCATGACTTCCAAAGGGGGTGGCTACAAACACCCCCCTCCTTCGTTGTCATAGTTGTTAATTTAATATACTTAAATTGTTAAAATTTTGTGTGGGGAGCCAGAGCAACGAATTTTTCTATATAAAATATAGTAATAGTAAAGGTGAAGATTGAGGGGGTGGCGAGGGATTCTTCCGGGGGAATACAGGGGGTAGGGGGAGTGAGGGAGAGGGACCCCTCCTCCCCCACCCCGTGCGGAGGGGAGCGTAGCTTGTGCAGTTCGTGCACCGAAGTGTGGAGGGGCCTGCAACGCGAAGCGTGAACTACTACCGAGGAGTCACGGGGGGCGGCCCCGAGCTCGAACCACTGAGGAGATGGTGGATTAAAATGGGTGTGGGCCCAAAAGAGGTCACTACGGCCTTACTGGCACACATGGAAATAAAACGGCGTGACAGGAGGGGAAGTGGGACGGGAGTTTGTAGGCGGCCTGGGACATCCCCCCGAGAAGACCCCACTCCCCACCAAAATATGTTTATAATAAAATATAGTTTTGTTTATTTGTGTATTTGGACATGGTTAAAGATTCCCTTCGGATAGGGGGGTCCGATGCTTCGGCGTACGCCAATAGGGCGGACGCCCGTGGGTGTCTCGGGCCGCAAGGGAACTTTAGTCGTCGCCGGCCCGAGGCAGCCAGCCACTGAACCCCCCCCTCCCTCTCAAAAAAGAGGAGTGGAGACAGAGCGATGCAACTACTAAGAGTCTATAGGCCGACCCTCTATGAGGACACTCGTCACAAAATGGCGGATGAGAAGTGTTTAACTAGGTCATGAAGTCTGCAGCGAATGACAGACTACAGACTTATTATATATTTATATTTTTTATTTTTTAAAAGTGATCTTTCAAAAATGATCGTCGTATGGCTTCTGCAAACCACACCAGGGGGGACCATTCCTTAACACCGTTTATTAATATTGAATTTGGTGTAAATGGTATTTTAACTGTTTTTAATTTGCAGAAAAATTCCTCAAATTCTTTATGAATATAGATGCAGGGGTTAAAAAGGTGTTCTATGTTAAGTGTTTTATTACATTTACAGGAGGTATTACTGAATTTACAAAAATGTGAACTTGTTCTTAGTCTAAAAATCAGTTTAGATATATAATGAGGTACGGTAAGGAAAAGTCCCCCCTGAACTATCTTTTGATCCCAGGAATGGGCCTTTGTGTACTTTGCAAGTTCATTGGACCACCCCTGGAACACCGTTTTTTTAAGAATAGATTTGGCTTCGCCAATTGTTAAGCCTATGTTTACTGGAGAGCCGGACGTATGTGTAGCGGCTCTCTTGGCCTCTCTATCAGCCAACTCATTTCCCGTGATACCACAGTGGGAGGGGATCCATATGATTGTCACCCTTGTTCCTCTAAGGTGCAGATGATGTATAAGTTTTTTTATTTCGTTTTTAATTTCAAGGCGGTCGTGGCTGTCCCCTTGAAGTGCAAAAATAGATGAAAGAGAGTCTGAGAAGATGGCTATTTGAAATGGAGGGTTTGGTAAATAATTAATATATGATAGTGCTTCTAAGATGGCCCAAAGTTCTGCTGAAAAAATAGAGATGTTTTCATTTAATTGGAAATTTTTGAAGATTTTAAGGCTAGGTATGACGAAAGCACAACCTATTTTATTTTCGTTTATTTTAGAGCCATCTGTATAAATACAAAGTTGATGTTGATAATTATAGATTTTTTGTTTAGCCGCAACTGTTAATTGATTTATTTGTTCTTCTTTGTTGTATTCGTGATGTAATACAGTGTCAAACTCGGGGGGGTCCCAATCCCACTGTGGCACTATATGCTTTGGATAAAAGACTATATTCTCTATTGATATGCCCGCATTTTCAAATGTTTTTTGGGCAAAGTCATATATGTTAATGAACTTCCGTACAAATTTCGTAGATGTAGCAAAGTACGGATCTGAAAATTGTGTTAGAAAGTTTTCTTTTGTGAAATTATTAGTGCTGTGAAGTCTGGTTAAAAAGGTCGCACAGTTTAATTTTATTAGATGATGTAAGGGGAGCCAGCCTATGTCTCTATACACCAAAAGGTTTACGGCAAAAGGCGGGAGGCCCAGGGCAATCTTTAAGGCTTTAAGTTCAATGGATTGTAGTGTTTTTAGGTTAGTTGGGGTTAAATTATAAAAAGTTTCCATGCCATATGTTAGACGGCTTCTGACCAGGGTCCTTACTAAATAGGTAATAAATTTGGGGTCCCGAGCCCACTTCTGTCTGGTTAGTACTTTTATTAAGTTCAGGGCTTTAATTGCTTTATTTGCTAAATGAGTGATGTGGTGGGTCCATGAAAGATCTCTTGAGAGATGGACTCCCAAAAATTTAACGTGGGGGGATGGAGTTTTGATTTGATCAAGAATTTTAATCTTATAGTTGTCATGTTTTACTGTGTTAGTTGAAAAAACCATAAATTCACATTTTTGCGGAGAAATCGTGAAACCATTACACTTCAAATAATGTATTACTAAGTTAGTGTTGTGTTGGTGGACTCCCATTTCGGGGTCGAGGTTATATTTGACTCCTCGTGCTGTGGGAGGGGACCAAATGGCTATATCGTCAGCATACAATGCTATCTTGCAGCCTTCAAATTTAACTTGTGAAATATCGTGCAACATGATATTAAAAAGAGTCGGAGCAATTATGCTACCCTGGGGGACTCCCATATTTATTTGGTGCTTGGCAGAGAGAGACTGGCCCACCCTTACCCTAAAACTTCTGTTTTGTAAAAAAGTGTAAATGAAATTATAAGTGTTGCCCTCTATTCCGAGCCTGCTGATTTTTTCGAGTAGTCTCCCATGCCAGACGGAGTCGTATGCCCCTTTTATATCAAAAAAGGTGGCAAAGACTTTCCTGCGTCTTGCTAATGCTTTTCTGACATGGGAGGTTAATCTTACAATTTGTTCCATGCAGGACCTATGTTTACGAAAACCTGCCTGGATAGTGGGGATAATGTTATTTTTTTCCAAAAAATATTCTAATCTGTTTTTTACGATTCTTTCGTATAACTTGCCAATATGTGGGGTGAGGGAGATGGGGCGGTAACTTTTGGGGTCCCTAGCCGGTTTTCCGGGCTTCAGGACCCCCACCACCTGTGCCTCTTTCCACGCGTTAGGCACCTCCCCCCCCTCCCAACATCTGGCGTAGAATTGTAATAAAATCTCGTGAAAAGAAGGGGGCAATTTTTTAAGTATTTTGTAGGAGATGGGATCACCTCCTGTAGCTTTATTAGTTTTTCTAATTTGATTAAGGGACCCAGCAAGCTCGGTCAACTTGAGGGGGGCGTTTATATAATGCGAATTATTATTGGATTTAGGAATAGTAGGAATGTTTTTACGCCTATTCTGTTCTTCAGTGGGTAAATATTTAGACTGACTGGCCTGTGCAAAAGTATTGGCAAGAACATCAGCTGTTTGTAGATTATTTGTTGTGATTACATTATCATTCATTACTCTGGGCTCCCACACTTTACCTCTGTTATTTATTTTATTGATCTTTTTCCAAGCTTTTCCGAGATCTCGATAGTCGAGTATCTCATCAGTATTAAAATATTCCCTTTTAGCTAGGTTAATGATATCTTCGCAGAGTTTTTCAGCTTCTACTTTTGAAGCGTGATTTGGCGGGGTGGGATGACAGTCAAAATAATTACATGTTCTTTTTTTCTTTTGTACTGCTTCTTTAACTGTATCTGTCCACCACGGTTTTGCTGATGGACGAAGGTTAGTTTTAAGTGTTATAGAAGGGATAGAAAGTTGGCATGCCTTTATTATAGAGGTTCTTAAGTTATCATAATGAATTTCGAGATCGGAATCAAAAATATTTTCTTTATTGTTTTTGCCAAGGATAGACTGGAATAAGGTCCAGTTAGCATTCTCATAATTAAATTGCTGTTGCTGTGATTGAAACGGAACTGGAATTTGAGCGTTAAAAGTTATCAAAATGGGTTTATGGTCTGACATTAAGGTGTCAGACATCGGGTACCACTCATGGTTTACTACCAAATCTGGACTAACCAGAGTTAAGTCGATAGCCGTTGGTTTGTGTTTACTAGAATCAGGGAATCTTGTTGAAGATCCATCATTTATAAGAATTAAATTAGATTCGTTTATGTGTTGGACTAGCATCCCTCCCCCGCCACTAGGTGATGTACCGAATTGCTCCCAGGTGGGGTGGTGAGCATTAAAGTCACCAACCACCACCCAGGAAACAGTATCGGAAAGAGATGAAAGCCAGTCAGAGTAATCAGCGGCATCATAGCCTTTAGGATAGTATAAGTTTAAAATGTTTGTTAATTTTCCATTAATTTTGGTTTGAATGGTATTTGCATACCGTATACCTATTATGTTATCTTGAGGGGATTGAATGTTAGTATATTGTATATTTAGATGAACATATGTTGCAGTATATACTTTATTTGTTGTGTTACTTATTGAAGGGGGGTAATGGTAGCCTTGTATGCGTGGCAAATTAGAATAATTAATGTTCAATGATTGTAAGCAAAGAAAGTGATATGTGATGGAATTTGATGATAAATAATGAATTAGGTGATCGCCTGTTTTTTTTATGGCACGGCAATTCCATTGCAAAATGTTTAGTTTGGACAGAAACCTTACGTGTGGGGAGTAATTAAAAGAAGGGTTGCTGGATAAAGTTAATTATGTCTGGAGTGTGCGGGCCGCCGCCGCTACCTTTTATGATTTTGAGAGTTAACCCTCTTCTGTCTGACCCCCTCCCCCCCTCCCGCCGAGCCACAGGCGAGTTCAGCCAAGCGAAACAGATTGGTTTTGGGACCCACCTGTGGCTGGCCGCTCGAAGAGGAAGGGAAAAGGGAGACAAGTCCCTCGAGCAAAAGGCTCGGTTTCTGTGCAGCTCGTGCTTTCGCGAACTGTACTAGGATGTTTGTTAATAAGGACTCGGTAGGAGTTTGATCTTGATTTTGGTCGGAACTGACATCTGTATTTCCAATTTCCATTGAGATTGTGTTTGAAGGGGAAGGGGGGGGAAGGGGTGTTGTCAGACTGGTTTGATTGTCTAGTTGTGTATGTTTGGTCAATTTGTCCGTAAAATTTGTCAGTACTTTGTCCATGTATGAGATCACTTCTTTCATCATGATGGCAGAGTGTTTTTGTATTTGACGGGAAACAGTTTCTTCTATTTTTTGTTGTGTGATTTGATCACGCAAGGTTGTTTTAGCTACTTCTGCTTTTCTTCGCAGGGCTCTCTCTTGTGAACTGAGAATTCTAGCTCTTCTTGGTTTACGCTTTGGGGTGGTTTTTGGTTTTGTTAGCTGAGTTTCTGTTTGTGTTATTATTATGTCAGTTGTGTTAGTTGATGTTTGGGGGGTCTGGTTTGTCTGTTGTAGTTGACTCTGTTCTGTAACTATTGTTTTGTTTGAGGGTTTGGGGTTTGTGTTTTGAACAGCTTTTGCATAGGAAAATTTGTGGCGTTCCTCTTGCTGCCATGCGGGGTCAACTGTGGGTGACAGGGGGGAAGATGGTGGAATTTGTTTCTGAAGATGTTCGTTTTCCTGGGCCACTTTGGCCCGGCGTATGGCTTCAGCGTAGGGTATAAACACTTCCGCGCGAATACGGTTCGCGCGGACGCGGAGCTGGTATTGCGGACATCCGCCATATGCCGCTGAGTGTGGTCCCCCACAGTTGACACATTTGTAGTTTTTTGTGCATGTTTGGGTGGAGTGGCCCGGTTCGGCACACTTGGCACATGTTTCTTTTTTTGATTTGCACTGCTCTGCCGAGTGGCCGAATCGGGCACACTTTTTGCACCTGCGGACTGGGGCCACAAAAGGAAGGACTTCAAAGTCCTGTGCGCAGATCTTGATATGTGTAGGCAAAATGGGTTCATTAAATGTTATTTTTAGGGCCTTGGATTTGGAACCATCTCTGTTATTTAATCTTAATATATGTTTAGCATTTTTGATCATTGGAAGTAGGTCTTTTTCATTCTCATCGAGGGGGATCGGTCTGATCACTCCCTCGGTGGAGGCTGTTGGTATAGAACATTTGATTGGAATGTTAGATATCAGTTTCATGTTAACTAAACGGTTTTGTTGGTCTGCTGTATGGCAGCCAATTAATATTTTATTCCCGGCCAGGGATCTCTGACTAGCAATCTCTCCAATAGAGTTAAGCCACAGGCGCATGCCTGTGACTGGGCCAAGGCCCTTGATGGTGGCTGGGCCTGTACCCTGATCCTCCACGATAACAGGGTACTTTAGAAATGTTGGCTTTGGGGGATTTCTGAAATTGTCTCCCCTTTCTGTATCTGGTTGCGCGCGCGTGCGTCTGGGTCTGGGCCTAGGTCTCGGTTTTGCCCCTAATTGGTTTTGCTGCTGTTCGTTTTGCACGTTTTTTTCCAAACTTGGGGAAGGGAGGGAACCCCAGATTGATTGTGTGTGAGTTGTTGGGCCGTCTGACAAGTGAATGTCGCTGTGTTTATCAGGAGTGTCTATTGTTATCTCCCTTTCCTCCCGAGGGCCTGTGCTTGTTTCATGTGTGTTTTGTAATTGTATGGGGGGTGTCACATTCAGTTCTGTCCCCTGTTTTTCAATCGGACTGATTTGTTGTTGTTGTTGTTGTGTCTGTGGGAGTGTCTCCAACATGTCGAAGAGCCCCTCCCGTGTTTTTTTGGGAACTCCCTGTGTCATATCTAGACTGGGGGGACTAGTCTCTGCCCCTCGATTTCGTTTTCTTGAGGGAGTGTTGGGAGTGCTCGAATTCGATGGAATCGGACTCCCGTTTTGTTCTTTGTTTGGAGGGAGTACATCCTCGACCTCAATAAATGTTTGGGGGGACTCACTAGAGCTGGACTCAAAAGTAGTCTCAAAACTCTCCTCAGAGTCCCCCTGTGTACTGTCTGTTGTCTCCCCCCCCCCCTCTCCCTTTTTCTTCGATGTATCTTCGCTCATGGTGCCCTCTTTACTTAATTTAGCTTATTTTTGAGAACAAGAAACTGAAGACAAAAGGAAAATCATAAAGGGATGGGAAAAATGTTATGTTAATAAAAATGTATACACGATAAACTATCTAACCAGTGCCCTCCCAGGCCAAGAGACAACGCTATTTACTTTTAAATTTGTTAAGTCGATTTCCGAACGGCCAGAGGCTCGTGTTGTTTACTTAACTTCCCAATGTAGCGGGGAAAGATGTCTAGTGGCGCTGAGCAGTGGGAGGCCGGCAAGTTAATTGGAGAGACGAGAAAGTCTCCCCTTTCTTTTTTCTCTCTGGCGTAGCGTGGAGGCTGGAGGCTCCCTTTCTTTCTTCTTTCTCTGTGTTGCGCAGCGAGGTGTGTCTCCGTCACAGCGTCGGTGTAGCTTTCGTCAAATGTTCTGTTTTGACGTCAAATAAAGTAGCTACTTTGTATGTAGGACATTGAAAGAGTTGTTTAGTAACAACATTATGAAAGGATGGCTTTGATAAAATAGGTTTTATAAAGATAAGAGGTGACATAACTTGGCCGGTTAGATTGCCAGTTTTAAGGATAAATCAGCCATTCAATGTTTTAATTAACAAACTAATAAAGTGATTGACATAACTACAATAAGATTTTATTATTGGAATGACAATCAAATAGAAGAAAATGGCTAAATTATAAGTTTATTATTACTACTAGTTGGCCTGAGATTTGAGGGGAGGCCGTTGGAGATTTGAAAAACCGGGTCGCATGATACGATTTGAAAAGTGACATGTCTAAAAATAGATATGATGTCATATAGTGAGGCGCGCGCGACTTGGAAAAAGGGCCTAGGCACGCTTGTCGTATGCTAAAAATAGTATTGCGTGACAGGTAGGCCTTATGAAATACGGCACTCTGTCACATTAGTATTCCAAAAATATACTAGGGGAAGACGGGGTAAAAAGCGCATGGGCGGGTAAGAAGCCCACCCCAATTATCTCATGAAATGAAGCAAATTTCAGTCTCATTTTGCCCATGAGACGAGCGTTAATGTCTAGCATTCGTCTCATGGGCAAATTTGACTGAAATTTTCTTTATTTCATGAGATAATTGGGGTGGGCTTCTTACCCGCCCATGCGCTTTTTACCCCGTCTTCCCCTAATACCTGAAGGTGTTCATGGAGTGCAGCTTTATTTTGGTTGGGGGGGGGGGGGGGAGCGGACGGGTGGAATTGGCCGAGAGGTGCGGGGGGTAGGGGGGGGGTAGCACATCTTTACTTTTACCGTCCATCTTAGTCAGACACACAGACAATAGGATGAAAGAGAGCGGGGGAAAGCCTACCTAAAAAAAATTATTAAAAAAAAAAGTGGGGAGGGGTAGAAAAAAATGTAAATAGGGGGGGAGGGCAGAAAAAAGGAACAAAGAAAAAGGAGGAAAGGAAGGGGGGGGGGAAGAAAGGGTTACAAATGAAGGCGGAAGTGGTGGTGGGTTGCATGATGAGTGAGCAAGATAGCGGAGAGCGGATGAATTATTGGGTGTGGTGTGAGAGTTGCATATTTGTTAATGTAAATATATGTTTCATTTATTTTATTTAATATTTTTATTTTCCACGGTGGAAGACAAGTTTCCATGTGTGTTGTACAATGCCAATGGACAATAAAGAAACGTATGACTTATGACTTAAAGATGGTGGGAACGATCCTGGAGGCAATGCCCGGAGGCAAAGCAACACGAGTAAAGTCCCGATTTTTGTTAACAATACAGGTAGTTTTGCTATCAAGAATAATTCCTATAATCAGGGTAAGACGGGGTAAAAAGCCCATGGGCGGGTAAGAAGCCCATGCCAATTATCTCATGAAATGAAGCAAATTTCAGTCACATTTTGCCCATGAGACGGGTATTATCTCATGAAATGAAGCAAATTTCAGTCACATTTTGCCCATGAGACGAACGCTAAACATTAACACTCGTCTCATGGGCAAAATTTGACTGAAATTTGCTTCATTTCATGAGATAATTGGCATGGGCTTCTTACCCGCCCATGGGCCTGTTTTAATTTTTACCCCGTCTTCCCCTACAAGTACAAGAAGACAACAATTTGTAGCCAGTTGTCCACGGAGACCACTGTCCATCACCCGTGTCAGTGTGGGTGTCAGAGCAGGAGAAATCTCCTGGGAACCACGGGGACTTTGGCCAGATGAGGTCTGCAAGGAGTGGGCCGATGGTTCCGGGGACTGCTGGAAGAGTAGGCAGCAGGCAGCTTTGGTGTCTCGCACGCACGAACACTCACTCTTCCACATTCTCCTCTCTCTCTCTCTCTCTCTCTCTCTCGCCTCTCTCTCTCTCTCTCTCTCTCTCTCTCTCTCTCTCTCTCTCTCTCTCTCTCTCTCTCTCTCTCTCTCTCTCTCTCTCTCTCTCTCTCTCTCTCTCTCTCTCCCTCTCTCTCTCTCTCTCTCTCTCTACATCCTCTCTCTCTCTCTCTCTCTCTCTCTATCTCTCCCTCTCTCTCTCTCTCTCTCTCTCCCTCTCTCTCCCTCTCTCTCTCTCTCTCTCTCTCTCTCTCCCTCTCTCTCTCTCTCTCTCTCTCTCTCTCTCTCTCTCTCTTTGTCTCTCTCTGTATGTAAGACAGAGAGAGAGAGAAGTTTGGGGGGGGGGGGGGGGGGGGATGAAAAATAACAATAATATAAAGCCAAAGCCAATGCACCAGAATATCCATCACTGACACGAACTCCTCACCTCTGCATATTGGACCAAGCAACTCCATATCTGAATCATTCATGAGATGGTAAGTGATAACTAGACTGGACTGTTTGACCGCTTGTCACCTCCGCCAAAGACACTCTGATTTTCCCTTCGTATGTTTTACTTCAATCCATGGACTATGTGATCAGGGGCTTGATCGTAACATTTGCCCTGCTTTCAATTCCTAATGAATAATCAAACCACCATATTTTCAGTAGGCTAACGATTTCAATTCTTTGTGACTTTCACATAGCGGCAGCGATTTAATGCTAAACAAATAGATGATTTTGACCCAAAACAGATGCTTGTGGCAAAAGAAAAGACCATCTAACCCTAACCCTATCCCTAACCACGGAAAGAACCAAGAAATAGAGCAGGACCAGCCGCCGTGGTGTGGTGGTTAGCGTCGCGGACTACTGGCTGGGAGGTCTTGGGTTCGAGTCCCATCAGAGGCGAGGTTTTTTTTCGGTCCTGGACCGACTTCTACCCAGAGTGAGTGGCTATGGGCTCAATGGGAAGACTGAAACCACACAGTCGAGTTTTATCCGCTTAACGGATGCGATTATGAGAGTGTTGCTCTAATTGCAAGACCAACACTGCAGGTGTCTGTAGTTCTCGGGCCTGGTTAACACCGGGATATCATTATGAAAGGAAGCGTAGAATACAGCCCTGCCATGCAGTCTCAGACCGATACAGAACTCCATAGCATCATCATCATCGTTATCATCGGCCTCATTTTCCATCAATCATAAAATTAAAACAATGTCTCAAATTCTGTGGCTTTGCATGCCCTGCTCTCAAGGTGACCTCAGTTTCGGTTTCCAATCCAGTCTATGCCTTGGTGCGTTCGGGTCAAAGTCATGGGGATCAGTGTGTTCTGGGGAGCTGTCGGTGGACGGTCGTGGTGGCGCCCTCGGAAGAGGACCTCACTCACGCTGGCTCCGCGACTAAGAGAATAGTGTCGTCAGTAAGGGGCTTAGTAGGTGGTGTCCTGAACAGGCTCCACTGAACTCCACCGAAGTGACTCAGCAGAAGTGCAGTGTCTTCTCGGT
>CM065686.1:45277127-45279627 GCA_017654935.2 Phymorhynchus buccinoides
ATGTCTGTCTCCCCCCCCCTCTCTCTCTCTCTTCCCCCTCCCTCTCACCATCCCAACATTAAACACAACACAATAAGTGTTAAAAAGTCAACACGTTTAATAGTCAAACGCGTTAAAAAAAAAAACATGTTCATAGTGCTATAATATTCACCATCAGCTAAAAACGTGTTAACGCAATAAGTAATGGATAAGCTGGTACAGTGTATAGACCGTTGTGTTTTTCAGCTTTTACATTTTTAAGCCGCATGATTTCAATTATATTACGCCAGCTGTTGTATTCGATTAGTCCCTGCTTATGTTTTCCCACTGAAGGCATGGCTTGGTTGGCATCCTAGGAAAAACACAGCTGTGCCTTTATTCACAAGCCGAAACCCAGATGTGCCTTTATTCACAAGCCCATTAGGGAACATGAGAAGGATGGAGAGAATTATGAAGACAAACACATACTCATGCACAAGTGTGTGCATGCATGCGTGCATGCAAGCGTGCACATACGCGCACGTACACACAGAGGAACGCACGCCACACATACACGAATTGACTACTCTCTCTCTCTCTCTCTCTCTCTCTCTCTCTCTCTCTCTCTCTCTCTCTCTCTCTCTCTCTCTCTCTCTCTCTCTCTCTCTCTCTCTCTCTCTCTCTCTCTCTCTCTCTCTCTCTCTCTCTCTCTCTCTCTCTCTCTCTCTCTCTCTCTCTGTCTCTCTCTCTGAGGACCTGATGGAAAAAAGCCCTGTTTGTGCTTATTCAGTTATCCTCAATAAACACTCGAGTTAGAATTCGAGTTCTCTCTCTCTCTCTCTCTCTCTCTCTCTCTCTCTCTCTCTCTCTCTCTCTCTCTCTCTCTCTCTCTCTCTCTCTCTCTCTCTCTCTCTCCCTACTTGTCTGTAACTTAGGTCGAGAATACAGCAAACATAATCATGCCAAAATAGGCTACGTAAAGTGTTCTTGCTCTATATTGTAATACGTGTATCGATGTCATTGCTTTTCACTGATTCTCTTGTATGTGTCATGTTTATGCTGTGTTCGTGAAAGGTTTCTATTTGTATGCTATTATACGATTTTGGTTTATTCCTTTTTGGCTCACGTCGTTTTTTAAAACAAAGTGAGTCTATAGTATCGTACATGTTCGGTTGTGTGTCTGTGTGTATGTATGTGTGTGTGTATGTGTGTGTGTGTGTGTGTTGCGTCCGTGGCCCCGACCTTTAACCTTAACTCAAACCTTAACGTTGTCATTTTCTCTAAACATATAAGGCGTTAGAGGGTTAAAGTTAGCAGGATACTTGATTTTGACGTGAGCCTTCAAGTCACGACGATCAAAGCAGTCAGATACATTGATAAAGAACAAAATAAAGATAATCATTTGTTGCAGAGATTACTGTTGTGCAACCTTTAACCTTGACTCAGTCACACTCTTCAAACTAAAGAAGACTCTCACTCTCCACTGAAACTTTAACGTTGTCATTTTCTCAAAAAAACATAAGATGTTAGAGGGTTAAAGTTAGCAGGATACTTGATTTTGACGTGAGCCTTCAAGTCATGGCGATCAAAGCAGTCAGATACATCGGTAAGGAACAAAAGAAAGAAAATCATTTGTTGCAGAGATTACTGTAACTGTTGTGTTGTACCGAGTAGGAGATACTACTGGAAAGACTCTCCATTAGATATACAAAAACGCTCTTTAAAAAGAAACACAAGACTTCAGGTGTGTACAAATAGGTACATTTTAACGTCGTCAACTTATATTTTCTGTAACAAATGGATGTACCGAGTGTGTGCGTTGACGGCCCGGTTGTTTAGCTTTATTTGCGCCTTTGAGTAACGGTTGTTCGTGTTCATTTGCACATCATCTCTGCGCATAACTTAGCCTATGCACTTCCGGCAACAAGGCCTAGGCCTAGAGTCCATGCCTTACCTCATAATCAAGACGACGTACTTAACATTTAGCCCACATTCATTTCAGTCTTGAAAAAAAATATACGGAAAATCCAGGGTTCGTCGATTTCGCTGCCTTCGACGTACGAATCCTTTGTTAGGCCTAGACGATTGATCACCATGTGCAAAGACTGTACAGGGGAAGATAAACATGGATGAGCTTGCTGGCTGTGACCTTGACCTTTGCTTTGTGGCAGAGGGGGGGGTGGGGGGGGGGGGGGGGGGGGGGGGGGATTAACGAAACGAAAATAAAATATTATGACTAATATAAAATATCTTACAGAAATGTAGATGATGTGGAACAAGTTTTCATCGCATGAACAATCAGTTTAAAACAGTAACAGCTCACGCAACTTCAATTATTAATTTTCTAAGAGTAAGAGGCTTAGACCCACAGGCAAAGACTAGGCCTACTACAGGTGTCCGTAGACCCTCCTTACCCCGGCGGGGGGGGGGTGGGGGGGGGGGATTGGTCACTATGTTTTTTTCTGAAAGCTTGGTCAATATGCTTTTCAATTTTACTTGTTTGCCAAAAATAAAAATAGGGCTCCACTATGTTACATGCGCA
>CM065686.1:45284627-45294627 GCA_017654935.2 Phymorhynchus buccinoides
TATATGCGTGCGTCAGTGTTCAGTGTTCTCTTTCTCTCTTTCTTTCTTCGCCTATCCAATGAATGTAACAGAAAATATTAATTCATGAACATAAGTTTTCAGAATAAGTATTCTGTGCATATCATAAGACCTACGGGATTATTCAATTAATCTCCTGCCTTCATAATTTCTTTTTATAATTAACATAGTTTGTTGAACAGCATTAGGGCCTACGCAGATTATCTATTCATTGTTTGTTAAATATCACTATAGCAGGTGTGTGGGGTTGTTGTTTTTTATCGTATAAGGCCGGGTTCACATTAGACGCGTAAGTTCCGTACGGAAAACCCTAAATAAGTGGAAGAAAGAAGGATAAAAGTTTACGCATACGGGAAATTCGGACACGTGCGCAAATCTTTTCCCTTCTTTGCTTCACTTATTTATGGATTGCGCACGGGTTTCCGCGTGAACTATCCGCTTATGTGTGTACACGGCCTAAAGGAACACGGCATGTCATATTGAAGATTTGGTTTCTAGCTAATGTGCTGCTAAAAGTGTTTCTTACATTGGAAGAAAATCAAGAATAAAATAATCTTGTTAGTAAAGCAGATGCATGTAACCTACGTGTTGGGTAGTTGGGCTTCAGAGGACGTGACAAGACGTTGTTGTAGAAGACGGTGAAATCCTTTACAATGATGGCCCTGGAAATAAACACGTTACAAAGATAATCTTATATTTAAAGAAAGAAAGAAAATAAGCAACAAGATGTGTCCTTATTTCCCCCCCCCCATATTTGTATCCACACAATTCTCGGTTAATTCACATGCACAGCCATGTACACACGTGTTTCTTACCAAACATGAAGCTGTATTGTATGAACATTTTCAGCTAATTATCTTTTTTCAATAGATTAATTGCACAATGATAAAGCCCATTATCTAATACCGCTGTCCCCCCCCCCCCCCTATGTAGTGCAGTACAGAGCTGCATTTGTCAGCAGTATTTGGTTCATTACGAACTTTTCCCGTCTTATAATGGGGGTGGGGGGGGGGGGCGAAAATGGTAGGGTTAGGGTTATTATTCCAAAAAGATAATTAGCTGAAAGGTTAATAAAATACAGGTTTATGTTTGGTAAGAAAGGCAAAAACGGAAAAATGTGAATTAACCGAGAAATGCAAAGGGTGGGGGGGGGGGGCGACATCTTTACCTTTAACCAAGCAAAGAAAATAAGCAACATACATGTAATCTTATTTCCGTTAGTTCATATTTGTATCCACACAATATGCAAAATAAACCAGAAAAAACATGCACAGCCATGTACACACGTTGTTACGTACACACATAAAACAGTACACGTTTTACACAGATGATCTTCCACAAGGAGGCCAGAGAACAAGCGTGGCCCATCAGCACACCGCTGTCAACCCAAACTCTGGGTCCGAGCAAGAGCTGGAGAACACAGCAGTATTTGCGAACAGAACTGATTCAAGTTGTGTAATGGGCCAAAAACCAGACTGGAAGAACAGATTCAACTTATACCGATTTTTTAAAATTTACAATACTCACTTGACAATAAGCATAACAAATATGATTCTTAAAGACACATTGACCCACCACAATTTAAGTCCCTTGGCTGTTTTTTCTGGGTAGCTATGACCCACATACAAATGCCCCCAACTTCAAATTGAGGCTGCTCTTTAAAATGATGTTTCGCTTTGAATTTGGGGGCATTTGTATGGGAGTCAAACCTGGTCAAAACAAGATTTCTTACCAGCTATTAGAGGGAAAACCCGTGAAACCCGTTGTTTTGACACGTGATCTGGTGGGTTTTTAAGAATGTAAGCTCACTTTTTTTTTTTTTTTTAATTGAAAGATCCACTTGTAACGAAAAGAATTCTTGGAGACCCACTTTGTCACGATAATACATTTTTAAAGACCCACTGGATCTGAAACGAGCTCTTAAAGACCCACTTGAACTGGATGTTGTCCATGACGGGCATTTTGGGGGCTACCCACAGGATGGTGGTGGAGGTGATGGAGGTGTTCTTGTCGTGGGTGACCCCGCACCGCTTCAGCACGTGCTGCTCGCCCTTCTTGGCGCCCCAGATTCCCCTGGACACCCCGTTGCTGCTGTACACCTTCATCAGGTAGCCCTTGAAGGGGGTGCCGTCACGGCTCTGGATGGTCACTGGAAGAATCCGGGGGGTTGTAGACAAGAGAGATCGGGGTTTTGCGGTGCAAAAAGACAGATAGATAGATAGATGCATACAATGTAGACAGTCAAAGAGGAAAAGAAGAGAAAGGTGGAAAGATATTGAAACAAAGGGTAGAAGCAGTGGGTTGAATTTCACGGAGACAAAGACTGGAGAGAAAAAAACAGGCAGGCAGTCGAGTATGCATGCAGACGGGCCCACACAAAGCCAGAAACATACCCACAGACTGATACTAAGCTAGAAACATACCCACAGACTGATACTAAGCTAGAAACATACCCACAGACTGATACTAAGCCAGAAACATACCCACAGACTGATACTAAGCTAGAAACATACCCACAGACTGATACTAAGCTAGAAACATACCCACAGACTGATACTAAGCTAGAAACATACCCACAGACTGATACTAAGCTAGAAACATACACACAGACTGATACTAAGCTAGAAACATACACACAGACTGATACTAAGCTAGAAACATACCCACAGACTGATACTAAGCTAGAAACATACACACAGACTGATACTAAGCTAGAAACATACACACAGACTGATACTAAGCTAGAAACATACACACAGACTGATACTAAGCTAGAAACATACCCACAGACTGATACTAAGCTAGAAACATACACACAGACTGATACTAAGCTAGAAACATACACACAGACTGATACTAAGCTAGAAACATACCCACAGACTGATACTAAGCTAGAAACATACCCACAGACTGATACTAAGCTAGAAACATACACACAGACTGATACTAAGCTAGAAACATACACACAGACTGATACTAAGCTAGAAACATACACACAGACTGATACTAAGCTAGAAACATGCACACAAACTGATACTAAGCTAGAAACATACACACAGACTGATACTAAGCTAGAAACATACACACAGACTGATACTAAGCTAGAAACATACACACAGACTGATACTAAGCTAGAAACATACACACAGACTGATACTAAGCTAGAAACATACACACAGACTGATACTAAGCTAGAAACATACACACAGACTGATACTAAGCTAGAAACATACACACAGACTGATACTAAGCTAGAAACATACACACAGACTGATACTAAGCTAGAAACATACACACAGACTGATACTAAGCTAGAAACATACACACAGACTGATACTAAGCTAGAAACATACACACAGACTGATACTAAGCTAGAAACATGCACACAAACTGATACTAAGCTAGAAACATACCCACAGACTGATACTAAGCTAGAAACATACACACAGACTGATACTAAGCTAGAAACATACCCACAGACTGATACTAAGCTAGAAACATACCCACAGACTGATACTAAGCTAGAAACATACACACAGACTGATACTAAGCTAGAAACATGCACACAAACTGATACTAAGCTAGAAACATACCCACAGACTGATACTAAGCTAGAAACATACACACAGACTGATACTAAGCTAGAAACATACACACAGACTGATACTAAGCTAGAAACATACCCACAGACTGATACTAAGCTAGAAACATACACACAGACTGATACTAAGCTAGAAACATGCACACAAGACTGATACTAAGCTAGAAACATACCCACAGACTGATACTAAGCCAGAAACATACCCACAGACTGATACTAAGCTAGAAACATACACACAGACTGATACTAAGCTAGAAACATACACACAGACTGATACTAAGCTAGAAACATACCCACAGACTGATACTAAGCTAGAAACATACACACAGACTGATACTAAGCTAGAAACATGCACACAGACTGATACTAAGCTAGAAACATACCCACAGACTGATACTAAGCTAGAAACATACACACAGACTGATACTAAGCTAGAAACATACCCACAGACTGATACTAAGCTAGAAACATACACACAGACACTGATACTAAGCTAGAAACATACCCACAGACTGATACTAAGCCAGAAACATACCCACAGACTGATACTAAGCTAGAAACATACACACAGACTGATACTAAGCTAGAAACATACACACAGACTGATACTAAGCTAGAAACATACCCACAGACTGATACTAAGCTAGAAACATACACACAGACTGATACTAAGCTAGAAACATACACACAGACTGATACTAAGCTAGAAACATACACACAGACTGATACTAAGCTAGAAACATACACACAGACTGATACTAAGCTAGAAACATACACACAGACTGATACTAGAAAGAAAGAAAGAAAGAAAGAAAGGAAAGAAAGAAAGAAAAAAAAGATACAAAGAAAAAGAAAAAAAGACACATACAGTCCTGTTTGAATTAAACTATCCTAGATTTCACATACCTTCAAAAAGAAAGAAGAGAAAACAAAAACAAAAGAAACAAAAACACATACAACCCTACCGTTGATCATCTCTCCAGGGGAGTATGTATCGTTGTCCGCCTTAGGGTCCAGCTTGCTGAGCACGATCTGGTAAGGGGGCGGGAGGTGGGCAGGCAGGTAGTTGCCGTGCAGAGGCCGGTCCGTCCAGCAGTCTTTGCCCGGAGCCCCGTTAGGGAAGCCACTCGCTACCGCCAACATGGCTGCCACGGCCACTGCCGCTGACAACACTTGCCGAGTCCCTCGCACCATTTTGTTGGGGTCGATTGCTAGGTTTCAGCAAATGCTTGTCTAGATAATTATGAAGATCGATTTCAATTAACCCTTTCGCCGCCAGCCATTTTGCATCCAAACAATACCGTTAACCCTTTCAGCGCCAGCCATATTTCAGCCAAAAATGTCCATTAAATTTACCTGGATAGAGAACAAAATCCATCTGCAGTATTGCATATTCTTCTGTGACATATAAAATCCTTACTTCCCAAAACTAAAACAAAAGGGTCTTCGGATAATAGACCCCAATGTGATGCCTTTTAGTGACATAGAAGTTAAATCACTGTGGTGCTAAAATGCGACTTTGGCGGTGAAAGGGTTAACTGGGAAAAGAAAACAAAAATCTGTAATATTGGGAATTCCTCTGTAACATGCATAACATTAGGCCTATCTTTACCTCCTAATATTAAGAAAATAGGGGTCTTCGGATAACAGGCCCTGATGTGATGCCTTTTGGTGACATGGGTGTTAAACCAGTGTGGTGCGTAAATGCGACATTGGCGGTGAAAGGGTTAAGACAGACAAAAAACTGAACTGAATGAATCATAGTAAATGAAAACTTACGGATTATCTGATTAATGCATGCATGGCAAAACAGAAAAGAAAAAGTAGCGGGGCACGCGTGAAGTTACATGAACATACAAGTCCAAATAGGGGACACTTATTGAATCGGTACCCCCTAAGGATAAAGAGATATCTTCTCAAGGGCAGATAATCCAAAAGCTATGAAACTTTCAATGTGGATACTACTGGTAGAGGGCTATAAACGGTATACAATAATTATAAAGATAATGTTTGTACTTTTGGCTTAATAGTTAAACGTGAAAATGACTTTTTTTTCTTCAAAAAGGTACGAATTACAAGACCTGTTACGGAATTCGTACCACCAATTTACTGATATCGTACCAGGGGGTTATTAATTCAACGGTTGACGCTCGTGACTTGGCTTTAGCTATATACCATTCTCTCTTCTAAATGTTCCTCTAGTCTCTGTGACGTCAAAGTATTTCTTATGTCATTTTATCACCAAAAGTTTGCTGTCACGTAAAACAGGCCCCTGAATGCATTTTTGACGCAGCGCCATTGAAAAGACGTAGGAGGTACGCATTACGTGATAGTTACGAATTGCATAACTATAGCCCAATTATTTTTCCTTTGAATATTTAAATTTACAAAGTGGACAACATTGACCCTAAGAACTTAAAAAGTTTTTAAAGTGATATTTCCAGTTTTAATCTTTGCATGTATGTACTGAATAACAAACAAAAAAAGCGTTACCTAAAATTACATCAGATGCTGCCAAAATGAACTTTCGTTTGTCTTGCAAAGAGTGTTCCGCTTCGTTGCATTTTTGTTGTGATTACTTCCCTTCCCCTGTCCAAACTTCACACACAAATATTAACCCCCAATCTTCTACCGTTTGGTAGGAAACCAGGTGGTACGAATTGCGTGACAGGTACTGAATCAAGAGCCTCCCCCCTACTCAAGATAATTTTAAAAGATATTTTGAGATAATCAGATACAGACAAAGAGATAACAAGAGAGAGACAGGAGAGATAGTAGAGAGAGAGAGAGTAATAGGACTTCCTTCCTTATCTCCAGCCCAACCTCTCCCTATTAGCTGGGTACCGCCGAACGCGGGTAGAGACGGGGTAAAAAGCGCAGGGCGGGGATAAGCCCCATCTCGAAAATAAAGAAAATTTCAGTCAAATATGCCACCTGAGACGAATGCTAAACATTAACGCTCGTCTCATGGGCAAAATGAGACTGAAATTTGCTTCATTTCATGAGATAATTGGGGTGGGGCTTCTTACCCGCATGCGCTTTTTACCCCGTCTTCCCCTACTTAAAGCGCTAGTCATTTATAAAAGTTGAAAGCGTTTATTCTCAACAATCAGACCTGGTATTGCAGTACCTCCAGGGTCTGCTCAGATCATTGAATGATGGTTGGTTGATGGTTCGTCCCATATGTTGCTGTTTTGCAGCCGAGTGGACGTAAAACCTAACTTTCATTCAGCTCAACCATGTATTCAGGAATTGAACGATGAACAGTAGTTAATACAGTTCATCTCCTGATGATAATAATAGGCAAACTACATACGCGCGAATCAGGAGCAACAAAGCGGCATAATATACAATAGTAATTTTAGTTATTCATATTTCATAGGGGAAGACGGGGTAAAAACCCATGGGCGGGTAAGAAGCCCATGCCACTTATCTCATGAAATAAAAAGCCCATGGGTCTCATGGGGAAAATTGAAATTTTCTTTATTGGTGTGACATGGGAAATGTGACTGAAATTTTCTTTATTTCATGAGATAATTGGCATGGGCTTCTTACCCGCCCATGGGCTTTTTACCCCGTCTTCACCTACATCTTTCACGCTTATAATTTATTATACTCAAAATCATTTATATTCGGTTTGTTTTGCTTTAAACTGAAACGCAAAATGCTAACAATCATTTAGCTCAGAATGTTGCCAAATCAAACTGATTGACATCTAATTTTACGTGCCTCTTCTCTCTTTGTGTAAAATCTGAACAAAATTTTCCAACATTTTCTTTATTACTTGATATAGACAATTCGTTGTTTATTTGCTGTCAGGGTTGTTAAAAACCGTTTATACAATTTTACTCATATTTTATCAAAGGTAAGGTTTTATCATACGAATCATCAGTTAAATCATCCGATTCATCATTCAGATCATGTTTCGAGTTTTGCCCTTTTATCGCTTCTGTTAGTGGGGTTGTTCTATAAACTCTGAAAAGATTTCCATTTAAACCAACCAACACAAAAAGTCGAAAGCCGGAATACTGACCAAAAAGTAAACCCCTTTCAATTTTGATGTTATTCGGATTATGTTTTGCATTCTGAAAGTTTGGTTCTAAATTAGATAAACTTGTTACATTTCTGAAAGTTTAAAAGCCCACCCCAATTATCTCATGAAATAAATTCAGTCAAAATGAGACGAATGCTAGACATTAACTTGTTCATGGGCAAAATGAGATAATTTTGTTATTTCATGAGATAATTGGGGTGGGCTTCTTACCCGATACGTCTTCCCCTACCGTTTTCTTGCTCCTTTATGTCATTGGTTATTTTAGGCATTCGTCCACCTTGTCCCCACTTCTCATACCAAGCATCCTTTCTACGCACCTCTCCACGCGAATAATCGGTCCTGCTTTGCCAGCTGCCAACCCCCAACCTGAACTACCCCGTCTGTGCCTGCATTGGATATGAAGGAATATTTTGATTCCAACTCCCAACCCACTGTGAGACAATGTCGATAGACTGCGATCAGGGAAGGTGTGGGTGAACAGGGTAGGGGGGTGGGGGGAGACAGGGGGATGCAGACATGAAGAGCGTGACATGTCACTAATCATCGCACGGGTTTTAAAGGAAGAAGTCTTGAGAGAGAGAGAGTTGTATCGCTTCCTTGGTTTTTCCTTGTCCCGTGCACTGAGTGATGGTGTGGGACAGGGCAGGGCAGGCACTGACTGTCCACAACAGGGAAGTTGGCTTTGATCGTCCGTCGTTCGTCCTACGTTTTAGTGCCTGTGTTTCGTAGGAAGCCAGAGTGATGGGAGGGTGGAGATAGGGTAAGATTGCTGTAGTTGGAAAGATTCGAGGAGGGTGTTGCAGCTAGAATGCTGTCACTCAGTTAAAGGGGAAATTGCAGAAATAGAACACTGACAAGCTTGCTTGCTTGGATGTTTTTTAGTGCCATAGTGCAAATTTTCGTCAAAAGGAAGCCCAGAAAAGCGCAAACACATTTGACTTGCAGGTCTTAAACTCATCTACTGTCTTGGATTCAGATCCGAGGATTTGCTGGATTTCTTGAACGCAGTACGTAAATGCACAAGACTAAGTCAAAGACTGTACAAGCTTGGTCTCTTTTCCCTATTTGAGTCATGTGAGAAACACTGGTTATGTCCCAAACGTGTACAAATTTACACATCGAAGGCCAATTGAATTCTCGTTCAAGTTCCATTTGAGTTGGATAGCCTCCACTGTGAAAATGTACATATGTCCCCCCACTTTCGATAACTTATCAGCCCAGTTCGGAGCTCTTCTGTAGTCCATCTTACAGTTTTAGAATATATTTGACTAAGTTGAATAATATGCTGTGGAATAAGATGACTTTTATCTTTCGGTGTAATGCAATTAGAAACCGTTTACTGGTGTCGCAACTGTGTGTAACTTTGAGCTTGAATCGAGGCACCATGCGTACAACTGTGCCTACACTGACTCCATTTTGTCCTCTCCACGGTCACGTGTTCTGCTAAGATGACATGCGCCGTGACGACTTCCTGTTGGAGTATGGTAGGTGAAGGAAACGTTGTTCATAGGTAAGAAGTGATAAATGGTTCTGTGTGTCAATGATGTTTTGTATGGTTTAATGGGTGTGCTTTTTGAATAAAGTCGCTTAAACCAATGGGTGTACACCGTTGAGTTTTCTTTTACATGAACTTAGAGTAATGAATTATCAAATTTAGAGAGCGTCAAGCAATCACGAGCAGATAGAAAATCCCATACTTTCAGTTAGACTTACATATGTATCATAGGTTACAGATGAATGTGTTGGCTAGAATATAGGCCTACCAAATACCAAATTAAATGTTCAAGCAAATTCGACAAAATGGAATATTTATGTGTAAAATGGGCGGGGGGGGGGGGGGGGGGGGGGGGGGCGGGTCGTTGATGTTTTAGGGACTCGTCCTTCTTTCGTCTTTTTGTTTTGCTTAGGTTTTTTGGGTTTTTTGGCAAAATCAATAAGACGAAATCGAAAAAAGACAAAACAAAACCGTTAAAGAAGATACCTAATGACAATATATCATACGTGTGCAATTTTGACACATGTTTACACATATTCTCAATCAGTAAATAAAACGCTTTAGTTCTGATATGAGACTAAACCATTGGTGAGCTAGATTGTAACTTCGATTTTTTTTTAACAGTTAGCGATCTAAGAAACTGCATTAGTTTCAGATATTACCTTTCTTGCTGAGAGACAAGAGCGTTGTCTATAAACTTCTCAGAAGAAGAAATAATGTTTTACGCCCTCGTTGGCCTTTCGGCCATGTGGGGCTATAAACTTCTCAGATATTTGAGTTAGGGCCTAGTCTAGACCGGTGCCTTAGTCTCGGACTTTCCATTACGCGGCTG
>CM065686.1:45302127-45304627 GCA_017654935.2 Phymorhynchus buccinoides
GTAAAATATATTAAAGACCCCCACACGTCACGTGTCACATTCCCTCTTATACTAGGAAGATTTCTTAAGGTTTCTTACGGCTATAAGAGGGAAAACACGTGATTTTGACACGTGACGTGGTGGGTCTTTAAAGGCAAGGCGGGGGAAACCGCAATGAACCAGGACTGACAAATGCTCCACGGCTGTTGTGTGTACTGCACTACAATGGGGGGGGGGGGGCTATTAGATAATGGCCTTTATTATGACTGCGATTAATTATTGAACAAAGATAATTAGCTAAGAAAAAAGTTCATAAGATACAGCTTAATGTTTGGTACGAAAGGCAGGCGTGAAAATGTGGGGAGAGCTGAGAAATGTAAGAGCCTTTACCTAGATTCTATCGCAGACATCCAGAACAGCACCTACCCCTTACTCTGCTATCTGGCAGTCATAGTCGGAAACGACAGAGTAGCATACATCAACAAACGTGGCAAACGAGAAAGCTGTGTGTGAGTGAAAGGAAAGTGGCTTGAAAGGGAGGAGGGTGATTTAGAGGTACAGAGGAAAATGTGGCTGACCTGTTGCTCTCCGCACGACGCTCGTTGTGACAGATTGTTATCTGACTTTCCTGTTTCTGTCAACTTCTCATGTGTCGAACTTTGCCCTTTTCATTTCATTAATATATGACGAAAGCACATTATGTTACGTGACATTCATATTCTTATAGCACTTGTATTATTACTTCTTCTTTTTTCTTTTTTTAAAATTATTATTATTATATGGATTTATATTTACATACAGCAATGTATCATATTTACCGTACATAGCGTTTGTCTTTTGTACCAAACTTAATGCCAAAGAGGTTACGGTGTTGTCTTTGGCTGTGTTTCTGTCAAATGCTTTCGATGTTCGGTCTAAAATGCTGTGGTTGCTTGCAAACACGTATGCACAATAATTGACTTTTATACTTACTCACGCGCGCACGCGCGCGCGCACATACACACACGCGCGCGCGCGCGCGCGAGCACGCGAGTGTGTGTATGTATGCGGGATCTTGTTGGAAAGAAAGAGGGAGAGAGCAAGAGAGAGAGTTTGTGTGAGATAGTTTGCAGGAGTTTGACAGACAAAACAGAAGATAATGGGGATATGACTCACTCATTTGCACATTCGGCTAAATCAACAGAAATGGGAAATATACCAATGATCTAACATCTTTAATTCCGCATCAAAAAATGAAGCAGAAGAGAAATCATCTGCTTTCTTCAACATAAACATTATTTTGCTTATCGTTTCTGCATTCTAATAGACAAAAACGATATTTTTTTTTTCGGATGTGACTTGCTTCTTTCGGAAGACACACAAGTTTTCAAAATGAGCTATCCCATTGCAATGCAATGTGCATACTGATACTGAACACCCAAAAACAAGCATATTGCTTTATCACACAGACGCTTTTATCAATAGATGCGAACACTTAAGCAAGAGGTTTATAACAACCATATACAAACTATAAAGCACTTTTTGGTATGTACATGAAGTGGTTCATAAGACTGTTTTGTTCAACAAAATCAGCAGACAGATTTCTAGATAACTTAACAATACTCCCATACCACACAGAGAGCACGTTCTTGTGTACTTGTTAATTAAAAGGCAGAAAATAAAAGAAAATAATATCCATAATGTTATACCAGCTTTATGCAAACTGATATTCCTTGGCACACTCGTGGTTATTTTCATGGCAAAAAGCATATACAGTTTTTGGCATAGCTTAACAACCATATGGCAAATCATAACTATGACTTAGGCTCTATCCATAATAAAGGGTTTTATATTACGGTTACTTCCGGTTTCTTTCGGTCCGTTTGTGTAATAAGTGACCGTTTCCATGTCCGGTATGTTAATCGAGTTTGTTTTCAATACAAACAGTAATAACAAAAATTCTAATATGTCAAGTAACTCAATAAGTCGGAATATCGCGCTGAAAGTTGACTTATTTTTTTCTTATTATGCTATTATAGATTGTTATGAATGGTAGTTGACCAGAATTTCCTGCATAATTGTACCTAGGCTACATAGGGTAAGACGGGGTAAAAAGCCCATGGGCGGGTAATAACACTCGTCTCATGGGCAATATTTGACTGACATTTGCTTCATTTCATGATATAATTGGCATGGGCTTCTTACCCGCCCATGGGCTTTTTACACCGTCTTCCCCTATTCTGTGGCAATCAATCAGACAGTCATCTTTGCTGTTTAATCAATGTTTTCCGTGGCAAGGTGATAAAGCCAGTGTCTTGAACGGTTGGCAAACTCCAGGCTTCTTTCACAAGTGGACTTGGTCACCTCTGAACTAGCCTTGGCCTGGCCCTGTGGGGGAAAAAACAAAGCAAAGAGAAGGGAAATTAGAGGCATTGACAGAAAGGCAAGTAAATAAACAGACTGACTGAAATGTGATATGGGTGGGGTTACGGTTAGGGGGTGGGGGTATGAAGAACGTTTAATGCTGAGATGGTTTTTTTAC